>WOFM01000467.1:1447351-1563315 GCA_011428145.1 Ericerus pela
TTTGAAATGGGGGGCCCGGAGAAATGGACCTAAATTTTACATATGTACTTTGGTACCACTATCTTTTATCCAACGATTCGAATAACCCGGTGCCAAGGGAACCTCATATTTTTCTCGGTTTTAGCTTCGTGGTGGAGTACCGACACATCTAAAATTATAATTGTATATGATTTTTAATCATCCATCACACTGATGGCTGCCCTTGGAATGAGTTACCAAACTTTGGCATTGGTAGTGCTGTACAAACCGAGAAAACAATGATATTATACCTCCGTAGAACCGATAATATTCTACGATTTGTGTACGAATGTACATAGAGTTGCATAACTTCATTTGTTAGGCGTACATGTGAAACGCGTGGAAATGGGATGTCAAATTTCAGCTGTTAGTGGCTACACGTACTTACAGGTAGACTGCAGTAGACTCCACCATGAACATATTACCTGCATTCCACATTGAAGTACAATATAATTATATGTATAAAAAGGTTTTAATTTTCAATAATATTTTAAAATAGGTAAATCAATTTAGGCTCAGTTCGCGGGCAATACATAATATGGCTAATAGACATAATAATTATGTTAGTATAACGTATTGTGCTGGACTACTGGGTTCTAATCATGTACTACATAAATAGGTACCTAGTACCTAGCTAGCTACCACCAAAATTTGGCAGTAAATTCCCTGCATACCCTGTTCTGGATACATTTTGCGTCCTATTTGTCTTTTATCGAATAACTGGTCAAATTTTCTTATTATATTCATTCTGAACTGCTCACCTTTTCAGGTAAAAAAAACTAATTTTCACAAGGCGTATCATATTTCAACACAGTTTCAGAATAAAAAGTGCATAATTTTGCTACGAACTAAATACTATGTTAGCCTATTCTAAACATTTCAGCTTGACCACGTGATCGATAAGATAGAAAAATTGGATCAGCAAAAATATGGCGATATAAAGAAATCATTAACAAAAATCAAAGCTAATGCGGAAGAGATAATGGAGAGAAATGATAGAGCAGCTGAAAAAATTTCGGCAGCACTCAACCCTCGAAAACCGACACCTACTCCTCCCGAAGATAATTCCCACACACCAAAGCCATCAGCTGCACTGTGCATAATTCCTCACGCACCCACATTCGTCATTACTTTATTTTTGAGTCAGCTGTACTCGACTGTAGTCGCTTGACTATAATTATCCCTTTTCAGCATCCTTGGTAACTTAGTACGTAATAACTTAGATAGTCTATTATGATTGTATTTTCTAATAAATTCCCTGTTTTTCGAAGTGGAACTTCTGTAATTGTGCGTTGTGGTTAAATCAATAAAATAACTGTTGATCTAAGTCTCAATAAAAAATGGTTTTCATCCAATGTGTCGGGCAGTAATTGAGCTTCTTTTTGAGGAGGAGCCTAGGCTTCATTTTTCAAATTTATTGATCATTACATGACCGTGTTAGCCTTTTCTGTTAGGCCTATTCAGTAAGGTAAAAAGTTCAAAATTATATTTATAGATCTTCTTAAATGGCAATACATGTTCTAATAAATTAGTAAGGTGCGGATCTAAATAATGGTCAAATATGCTTAGGGTTGCATAACTATGTAAATAACCTCGTAAAACCTTTTATTAACTCCAATATCTATTTTTGCTTTCAAGGCACCTGTGACGAAACCAGTAACATACATTTTAAATCACTTATTTTAAACAAAAATTAAAACCTACGTCGCTTAAAATCATTGTTGAAACTGTATCTATTAATAATATTATTACAACTCTCTAAATTATGAGTAAGGTATAATAGGATATGGTATGTATAGTCTATTGGATGAGTAAGTCATATAGAGATTTTTTATCAGTTTCCCATTAAACCAAATACAAAATTGTTGAGATTCAATTCTAAATTCACTGATATTCACTGATTCTCATACGGTATATAAGTATAATTTCATTATTAGGTAGGTACCCTACATACATCAGCAGCATCAATGCATGTAATAAGAGGAGGATCTAATGGGTACCAAACTCTAAAGCTTGTAACAAAAACGTTTATGTGGTTTTTGGTTAATGGGAACCAATAAAAATCTATATTGGTTACTGTTTATTTGTCATTGGTTATTGGTTAATAATGTAATTATTTGGTAACTGGTTTTTGTTCTGGTTAACTAAAAAAACTTTTCTGGTTAATGGTTGTGGTTACTGGATATTGGTTGTGATGAAATTATGGGCAAAATGGACAAAATAAAGTTTTGTACGGGTCAAATTTTCAATAATTGATAATTTTCTAGGAAATAATTGGTAATTTTTGAAAAAAATAATCAATAATATTGATATTTCCTAAAAACCAATAAAAACTTTTTCTTTCTAGTTATTGTTCTGATTAGCAGTTTCAGCATTTTGTGGGAATTGATTATTGGTTATTGGTTATTGGTTATATGAAATTTTTTATTTTAGTTATCGCTTCCCAAATCAGTGTTGTCTATTTGTTTAGGTTTTTAATGGTATTGTTCTTGTTATGGTTACTGGCTCTACAAAATTTGTACCAAAAGATTTTTTGGCCTTCGCAGCCTTATAAAAAATTATTATTTTAAAATTTCAAATAATTAAAATGGGGCTATCCTTACAGAAATCTATTATACAACACGTCATTTAACATGACATTAATAGGTCTGTTTGGGGAGATAAATTATTCACAGATTCTTTAAAATTTGTGGTGCTATACTAATTTTTATTAAACAAACACTCATTACCTGTGGTATTAAAAATTGTTTATTTAGTAGAATAGTACCTCTAATTTTACAGAATCTGTGCCAAATTAATCTTCCCAAAGGCTCGAACAGACCTAACTAAAGCCCTAAAGATAAGAGTCCAGAAATACACCATTTTTTTCATACAGCTCATCACTGAATTTGTCAATATTTATGTTAAGTTTGAGAAATCTTATGCTTTTAGATTTTTTATTAATTTTATAGATATTTTTCATTGTTTCATTTGAAAACTTTCTTTCACCTAACAGATTAATACAAAGAAACAAGACTCAGCATACATAATTTTACAGGAACAAACTATACAATCAAAGTTTTTAAATCTGACTTAAGAAAACTATTTCTCATGGAAAGCTGAAATTTTGAAGAAACATCAACGTATGCTTGCTCACAATTTTGTGAAAATTTGGCTGAAATTGTACAATTGATTCTTGAGATAAAGCCAAAATTCTGAAAGAGTTATGTGAATTTAACTATGGATACAAAATACTGTATTTCTGCACTTGTATTTATAAAGCTCTAGTTTTCATTATTGATCTTAGATAAAACTAATTTGTTGATTGTTTCCAATTTGGTTTCCATTTCAAAATTTTGTTGTTTTCGTTTCCATCACAAAAAATATGATTTTTTTCCAATAAATTTAGTTTCCATTTCCATTTTTTAATCCTTGGTTTGTAGAAAGCTGAAATTCTAGTAAAACATTAACATATGTTTGTTAAAGATTCTCTTAAGATTTTACTGGAATTGTACCATTGATTCTTGAGATATGGTTGAAAGTCTGACGCACATATTATAGAATGATACTTAAGTATAGATTTGCTACTTAAGTAATATTCTATCTGTGACTCCAATATATAAGTATAGGATAAACCTGTGAGAATAATAGCAAATTATATTATACGTTGACTTATTATTCTCGCACATCACATGTTGTGGCAACACTGTTTTTGTTGTTATTATTAATCTGTGATATTTGTGTTTGTAACTCAACTGTGATTATATGTTTTGTATGCCTTCTCGTCGCTCATCAACCGTCGTAACATCAACATGTCCGCTGTTATTATGTGGAATAAAATTCGTGAAATAGTGAAAATTTAGTCTTTTTATTTATGTGTTCGTAATGTGTGTTTCTAGTCGTCGTTCAATCTTTTCATCAGTGTAGGTTTTGTCGTTGCTTTTCGTGTAGTTCGATCCGTTGGCTGTTCCAATTTTCTCACAGGTTATGGGCCCAGTTACCTGGATGTCAACGTGGTCGCCATTGTTCTGAGTCTTCAAAGTTGTGCTGTCAAATTCTGCTCGCCACTCCCAAGTAGTACCATGCTTCTTAATTCATTTTTCATTGTTTGATATGTTCGCTTCTCGATGTTCCTGTGATCTCGTTCGTGTTGAATCGTTGGTCGGCGTAACTGGTAGTTGCTGAAATTGCTGTTTTGCGGTGCAACTGATCATCGTAACCTGTAAACGAGATGGACGCGAGAAAGAAGAATACGATCGAGCCGTTCAATGGGCAGAATGGTCGAACGTGGAAGTTTAGAATGGAGCTACTGCTGGCAAAGGAGTCACTAAGTAATATAATTGTTGATTCTTTGCCTACTGTTCATAATAGGGGAGATGCCTGGTCCAAGGAGAATGCTAAAGCGATGTTCCTGATAGCCAACAACGTGACAGATGAATATTTGGAGATGCTTCAGACGTACACTACTGCGAAGGAGATGTTCAACGTGCTCACAAACCTGATTGACAACGGAAACGACCAAACACTCATGGATTTACGAGGTGAATTGTACACAAAACGGTATGTTTCTGGTTCTGATTTGCAGAAGTATCTGCTTGATTATCGTGCCCGTTGTAGACGTTTAACCGAATTGGGAGACCTGACAACCACTAGACAATTTGTATTGGTATTGCTGCAATCGCTGCCTGCAGAGTTTCGTCCGATCAAAGTGGTGATAGAGGATGCAGAAGTCGTCACCTGGGATGCTGTGTTTATGAAGCTAAACAACTTCCAGCGTGAGCTATCATCTGATAGTAAGTCGACAGTGAGAGGTAACTCTCTGAATTCTGCATCCCAAAAACCTTCATCAGTGGCTGTCACTGGTGAGGAGAATGTGTTTTTCGGTAATCATTACGGTATCGGACGAAATTCAGGTAATAATAATAATAATAATAATCGTTTTAATCGTGGTAGGTCCCAAAATCGAAATAATAATCGTGGTTTCAATCGAGGCAGAAATAATAATCATAATAATAATGATTTTTATAACTCATCTTCCAGTAATGAAGGTCGAAATAGTAATAATAATCACAATGTTAACTCACAAAGCAATAATAATAATAGTTTTAATGGAAATGGTCGTAGTTATGGTGCTGACAATGGACATTCAAATATTAAATGTCATTTTTGTAATAAGATTGGACATATAGCACGAAATTGCTATGCTAAAAATTGAAATAATAATAATAATGACGCTTGTAATAGTAATAGTAATAACGGAAATCGTTCTAATGACCATGTTTCCAACAATAATAATAATAATAATAGGATTTCTACACAGATGTGCAATGAAAATTTTAATGGTAATGACGATTGCTCAAATGTGGGTTATAGTTTCACAGTAAATAATAGTAATAATAATAATAACAAAATTGATGAGTTCTGTAATGCACAGGAAGATGTAAATTTGATGCCTCGAACCACATTCGTAGTAGACAGTGGATGCACAATTCACATAATTAACGATATAAGCCTATTCAGTGACTACATTGATTTAATTAAACCACATAGTATCTGTGTTGCGAAGAAAGGAGTTTCTTTGTCCGTTACATCGGTTGGTACAGTAAAATTAAAATTATTAAATGGAATAGTAATAGAATTGAAAAATGTTAGATATGCTCGGGAGCTGCCACAGAATCTGCTATCGGTAAAACGAATGAGCAAGTCGGGTTTTGATACCCTGTTCAAAGAGGAATCTGTCGATGTCATCCAACGCTGCAGTGGAAAAATAGTGACCACTGGTGTTAGCGTGAATTCAGATCTGTACACCATTGATTTTTTGAAAATGACTAGTCAATCGTGTAATCTGACATTGGAGGATGAGTCGAGCCCACTGACTGTGTGGCATAGGCGACTTGCTCATCTGAACGTGAATGATGTTAAGTTGTTGTCAAACAGAGGTTTAATACCGAACGTTGACTCCAACCGCAGATTGCTGTGTGAGCCCTGTGTGATGGGGAAACAGAGCCGAAAACCGTTCTTGAGGCATGAACGAAAAACTAGTAAGCCTCTGGAATTGGTACATACTGATCTCTGTGGTCCTATAAATCCTCCTGCACATAAAGGAGCGAAATATTTTATGACATTTATAGATGACTATTCAAATGTCTGTTGCGTGTACCTGTTGACAAGTAAGACGGAAGCCTTTTCAAAATTTAAAGAATATCACGAGATGGTCTCGAATAAATTTGGCTATAATGTAAAGAGACTTCGTTGTGATCGCGGCACAGAATACTTGAACACTACCTTCCAGTCATATTGTACTGAGAAAGGAATTGTGGTTGAACCTACGGTTGGCAGCTGTCCACAGCAAAATGGAAAAGCTGAAAGGATGAACAGGACGCTATGTGAGAGGGCAAGGACGCTGTTATTCGAGAGTGGTCTTGATAAGATATTTTGGTCGGAAGCCATATTGTGCTCCACCTATATCGTGAACAGATGCCCCACAAACAAGGATTTTGTTCCGTATGAAAGGTGGTTTAATGAAAAATTTGACTATAAAAAATTAAAAACGTTTGGATGCAACGCATATATGTTGTCATTCAAACATGACTCTAATAAGTTTAAAAATAAAAGTGAAAAGTTGATAATGGTAGGATATTCTCCATGTGGTTACAGATTGTTGGATGTAAATGCTAAGGAGATACGTCTGTCGCGAGATGTTGAGTTTTTCGAAAATAAAATAGATGATAATAATATAAATAAATATACTAAAGATGATGATATTTTCACAGAAGTCACGGAATCAAACTTAGAAAATATTGAAGTTGATGGTGACTTGAATTTAGATTGTCTTCCACAGGAAACGACTGAACGTGATGAAGTAGCAAGTAATATATATCTTGCTGAGGATGGCGTCCCTTTGACGTTTGAGGAGGCAAATGCTGCACCGGACAGTCTGATGTGGAGGGATGCTATTTCTTCGGAAATAAGTGCCCTGAATTCCAATCAGACTTGGCGAGTGACCAAACGTCCAAAGGAAGCCCCCACCATCTCGTGTCGGTGGATTTTTAATAAAAAATATGATATTAATAATGATGTGTTATATAAGGCTAGATTAGTTGCCAGAGGATGTCAACAGAAGAAGGGCTTCAACTTTAATGAAGTGTATGCGCCGGTGGCGAAACTTTCGACTGTCAGGACCCTCTTGGCTGTTAGCAATAAATTAAAATTTCACATAGAACAAATTGATATATGTAGTGCCTTCCTGAATGGAATTCTTTTGGAAGATGTGTATCTTGAGATACCCGAAGGGATAGAAACTAAAATTGATAGGCATAATAATGTTTTGAAATTGAATAGGTCTATCTATGGTCTAAAGCAGTCGCCTAAGGTTTGGAACAAATTGTTCAACGAGTTCCTTGTTGCTCTTGGCTTTGTGCAGAGTACGGCGGATGACTGCTTATATATATATAAAAATAAAAGTGATGGGACTGTAGTCTTTTTACTCACATATGTTGACGATGTCCTGATTAGCTCAAATAACAAAACACAAATCACATTTTTTAAAAAGGAAATAAATAAAAGGTTTAAGTGTAAGGATCTGGGAAAGGTCAAGAAATATTTAGGTTTGAATATCAATCACAATCGTGAAGATGGCATACTGGAAATTGAGCAGAGGGGTCTCATTGAGTCTGTTGCTAGGCGTTTTGGCGTTGATAACTGCGCACCGACCTAAACACCCATTGACCCCAAACTCCAATTGGACAGGGATCTCAATGCGTGTGATAGTGTACTCAACAACAACTATCAACAGCTCGTGGGATGCCTAATGTATCTGATGCTAGGATCACGGCCCGATATTTGCTTTGCAATATCGTATTTTAGCCAATTCTCCAGTTATGCCACTGACGAAAATTATAAATACTTATTGAGAGTACTTAAATACTTAGTTACCACAAAAGATAAAAAATTAATTTTCTCAAATGAACATGATAATAACGGCAATATTTTAGAAACTTTCTCTGATGCCGATTGGGGTAACTGTATCACCACAAGATGGTCTATCTCTGGTTACTGTGTCTTTGTTTATGGATCACTGGTGTCCTGGTCTAGCAAGAAGCAACCAACTGTGGCACTATCTAGCACTGAGAGTGAGTTGATTGCAATATGCGATGCTACCACTGAGTCGATCTGGTTGAAGTATCTGTTAAGTGACTTTTGCATTCAGATTAATAACAGAGCTGTGATTTATGAAGATAACCAGAGCTGTCTGGCTCTTCTGCACTCTGGAAAGTGGAATACTCGCAGATCCAAACATATAGATGTAAAGTACCATTTTGTGTGCAATCACGTAGATATAGATTTTAAGTATTCGTACGTACCGACTTCATGACAGTTGGGGGATGTTTTCACGAAGGGCTCTCCGAAGCCCAAATTTGATATGTTTTGTAAACTGTTAAAATTAATGTAACTTTTTGTATATGTTTACCATTTGTGTTGATATTTTTTTTGTGTTGTAAATTTGTTGTGTTATTGTTGACTTTTGTCATTTTTGTTTTAATGACTTTATTAATTTAGAAAATTTGTTTATTAGTATTTTGACATTATCGTATGAATATAATTTGAGGAGGCGTGTGAGAATAATAGCAAATTATATTATACGTTGACTTATTATTCTCGCACATCACATGTTGTGGCAACACTGTTTTTGTTGTTATTATTAATCTGTGATATTTGTGTTTGTAACTCAACTGTGATTATATGTTTTGTATGCCTTCTCGTCGCTCATCAACCGTCGTAACATCAACATGTCCGCTGTTATTATGTGGAATAAAATTCGTGAAATAGTGAATATTTAGTCTTTTTATTTATGTGTTCGTAATGTGTGTTTCTAGTCGTCGTTCAATCTTTTCATCAGTGTAGGTTTTGTCGTTGCTTTTCGTGTAGTTCGATCCGTTGGCTGTTCCAATTTTCTCACAAAACCTGGTCAAACGAGTATTTATACTTGTATTCTGGAATGATACTTAAGTAATGATTCGATACTTAAGTAATATTTTAATATTTTATCTGTAACTCCCTTGTATTACTATAAGATAAATTTAGTGGAACGAGTACTTAAGTCTTACTTAATGTTAAGAAACATTGTGAAAAGGTTAGATCTGTGACTATACAATACTAGACCCGTAAAGTTTCATAAGACTGATTTACTTTTTAATGTCAAGATATGCCAGTGAAAAAGTAGGTAACTTCAGCATACCTTTTGCATATTTTTGATATTTTTCTTGAATTCACAGATTTAGAATACACCTGATAAAGACATTACTTAAATTCACAAGAATAGCATATATAAACACAAATTAAATTATATCAAAAGGTATATCTTTCTTTATATGACAGTACTATAGTTGTCATTTCAACCTCCATTCACTTAAACTTCACTTGAAAATTGCTTTTGGCACAATTTTGTACTTCATAATGTGGTAACATTTTATTTTTACATTAGAGATACAATGTTTCCACATTTTTAAGTACGAAATTGTGCAAAAAAATGTTTAAAGTGAAGTTAGATGAATTTGTGAGAAGATGAGGAAATATCAACGGATCGAGACGACTAAAAAACATATAAAACAAACCTAAACTAAACACGACATCGAACAGAGACTAGACGCACACATTACGAACACATAAATAAAAACACAAGATTCACGTAATTACGAACTTTTATTTCCACATTAAGTATGGTGGAGATGTTAACAACATGAGTATTAAAAAGCGACTAGAGGCGTATGATTACACAATATCACAGTCAGGTACAAAACACTAAAAATCACAGATTACAAAAATATATCGACAGTGTTACCACCACAAATGATACGTGAGAATAATAGTCAAGAGTATAATTTAATTTGCTATAATTCTCACAGAATTGAACTGTGGATATAAAATGGCGTATCGACATACTCGTGTCTATAAGTCTCTAATCTAACATTATGTTTGATAATTTGATTGACTGTCGCCTTCGGTTGCGTGTTGTTTTTTTTTAAGTCAACTTATTTTTCATAAATATTTATTTGTCGACCTGTTTCACAACTGTTCTAAGCAAACAGACTCAAACTAATGGGTGAATTAATATTGTTTTTCTACACACTATCTACACTTGCTTACTAACCTTTAGCGCAACTACCTTCGATAACATAAACTAACACTATTCAGGTTGTGCGAACAAACACGACTTTTTTCATTCGTTCACCCCAGAACGCTGAAACTCATTTCCCACTCAAACTTTAATCTCGTAATGGAGGGAGATCGTTCATCTTCCTCAAACTTGTAATTTGTACTTTTGATCATTGCATTATAGTATCTCTAACTAACTTTTTTCCTTTCCTTGGATTTCAACCTCACCTCAAATGTTGTGGTTGGCGCTCGGTGGAAAAGATCATTGAAAACCTTTTTGAAAATACAACAAACAAAAGAGTACTACAGAGGCAACATTGCTTTTTTTTACTTATCAGAAATCCCCCCACGCGGTCGAGTGTGTGTCTGTGTGTGTGCGCGCGACTGTGTATAATGTTGAGTTATATTTATCTTAATATGTTTTGTCTTGGTACCTCTTTGTTAACTTGTTGCAGATTGAAATTTTTTTGGGTCCAACGAACACTCGAATACTGAATAATATATACCTGCCTATGTAAGTCTTTCTTATTTTTGTGTAAGTTTATTCGATTTCCATTTGATTTTCTTTGTATTCTTGATTTGACCGCAGGTATATGAACATATTACACATTCTTAGGCTGCTTAACTTTCAACGCTTTTCGCATCTCGTATTTTCTTTTTTCCTCAATTTTGAACGGATTCTCATTATTTTTTCTTTGCAAGGGTCTTTGCTAATTACCGAATTCATGTTTGTGGATTATCATTGTATTTACCACGGAAGACGTTCCGTTACTTACGACTAATTCGACTCGAAGTGTAATAAAAATACGTCATTTCTGCTCGTTATGTCAACGAATTTTGTCATCGATCCCTATGAACCGTTACCGGTGTTATATTATGAAGCTGGGCAACTTCAATAGCGTGATTTCGTTTTATTTAGATGTGTTGTAACTCGGCACACAATCTCGATTTGTTGGGTGAGCGAATCATTGTATCTACTTCCTCAGTTTGATAATTGTGTGTATTAACTTTCGTACATTGATTTCATTAGAGAAATGGTCTACATATTTTTCGCATCAACCACGTTGTACTTATGTGAATTAAATTTTACAGGCTATTGAATTGGAAGATTTTACGGTTGTGCGACAAGAACGAATATCAGCCGAAAGAACGATCTTTAATTTGAAACAATTGCAAGTTGATATCGACGCTGTCGCCTCAGGGAACAAGTAATGGAATCCGATCGTGATGAGTTGACACAGGCGTCATGTATATCTCACAAAACTGCATTGAAAAATTTTGGTGGTAAGTTTCATAAAACTTGGGAGACTGTGTGGTGTATGCTACATTTGCATTCCTTACTCTTATTAGGTTGATTATATTAGGCAACGAGAGATTAGACAATTCGCTTGGTCCATTTTAGTTATATATGATTCTTGATTCATTGGATGTCGTCATAGTTTAAAGAACAAAGTAATGATGCGATGGATGAGCTTCATTGCTAAAATCAATCTGATTTCACTTCATGATTCGTGAAGCAGAATGTTACAAAAACCGTAGTTGTGCTAGTACAAAAGCTGCTCGAGTTACCGGTTTCTTCTACTGAAACCGGTACTCATTGCCTAATGAAAATGAATGAGTTGTAATTGCCAACTAGTACCTATCTCTCCATTCTAGTTCTTGCGAAAAAGTACCTATATTGACTACAGTGTGAAAACTAAAACCCTTGAATCATCTCTAGAAATAGATGTGGTAGTTTGAAAAATTGCTTGTGAATATTTCGTGCCAGTTACTGTGACTGCAAAATTAATAATTAGAAACCGCCAAGTATTCGTAGTCTCGAATAAGAGGGAACTCGCGAATAAGAAATTTCTATAATTTTCAATTTCAAGTTGACCTTTTGACTACGGTTACAATCATACTGAACACCTAACGTCTAAAAGATCTTGAAAATTCTGTCTGTTTGCTGAAAATTATTAACAAATTTTTGGAACAAAAATACTAAAAAGTGGTTGAAAAACCATCAGAAGGAGAATAAAAACAATAATGAGAAATTGTTTCTCATTCTAATTTCTATGCTATATCTCGAAAAATTGTCGAGGCGTGCTCGGCCTTTTTTATTTAAATTATTCTGAACTGGAAAAGGACAACTCCAAAAATATTTTCCAAAAATCATGATGAAAATTTGCGAGAATTTTGGCAGTATTTAGTTTCACCTTTTCAAAAAGTTGTTACTTATTTTTGATCATGACTTATTCGATCGTAGAAGTTATTCACTGATATAGATTTTAACATTCAGATATGTTTTGAATTTTAAAGGTTTACGCATGATATCGTGAAATTAATTTTTGGAATTGGCCTATTCCAATGATTGAAGACAATTCGAAAAAAGGACCGAGTACGCCAAAAATTCTTAGCCTACCATAAAATTTAAAATTTTATCATAATTATTCTCATTCATCTTCTGGTGGTTTTTCTGTTTTCTCAGTTTTTTTGCTAGAGACAAAATCGAATGTCTCTTCTGAACTTCGTTACCAATTATTTTTCGTTTTCTCCCCATGATAAGTGTTCGCTAGTTTATCTGTTGTTGCTCCCTTGCGGTAATCCGGTGTAAGATTGGGACTGTGACATGACTGGAAGCAGCCTGCGTTGTAAAAATGAACGTTTTGTGACGAAATGTTTTTGCGAATCTTGTATTACAGTTATTGAACCACCGCATGATATGTCGTCGAATTGTGTCACCAAGCTGTATGAACCATCGCCGCCGTTACGCTACATAGCTGCCCAAAAAAGAGAAGCCTCAAAATTTTGGAATTCTTTGTCAGGTAATTCCGATACACCCGCCGCCTCCCCAACGGAGGAAAAAACTCGTAATAGTTTAAATAATAGCATCACCGATGCCAGCGAAGATCTGCAAACAAAACTTAAAACTTTAAAGTTCAAATTTCACTGTGGCCGGAAATTGCTTGTAAAACATCTTCCGCGCAACGTCGTCAAACAAGAAATTGCTCAGTTATTGAGAGATTTTGCCATCGATATCATCCAGCTGAGTAGTAACGATGACAAGTCTAGCACTGCGACGGTGACCCTGGAGAATCCTGAAGTGCTGGACGAATGGAACAGCGATCGGACGTTTTTATTGCGCGGACAAAGTGTCAGCGTGTCGCCAACGCCAACCGAAATGGTGTTGTGCGTAGCGAAATTACCCTTTCATTACACCGAATCCGATTTCTACGAGTTGATTAAAGTATTCGGCGATTTAAAAATGTACTTTCTCATGATCAGCGAGAAAACTGGTTCCAGCAAAGGTTACGGTTTCGTCCAGTACACGAGTAAAGAGAGTGCGTTGAGCGCACGAAATGCGCTGAGCGATAAAGTAATCGACTCATTCCAGCTGGTTTGCGATTGGTTAGATTCTAGTCATTTAACGTTCAAGTCGTTGCACTCGACATGTCTGTACGTGGACCGTTTGCCGAGGCAATTCCGTGACATGGGCGAATTTCGAGCAATTTTCGAGAAAATCGTCAAACCGCCGTATTGTCAGATCGCCTTGCGAAATGGCTGCCCCCTCGACTGGGGTCTGGTTGAGTACCTGTCACCAGACGATGCTGAACTGGCGCAGACCTCGTGCAATTACTACAGACTGCGTAACCAACCTATTCGCGTCGTGTACTTCATTCCGGGTGTACGAGCCATCACGCTGATGCTGAATCTGTTGGACACGCCATCACGTGCCAAATCCATGGGCTTACTGCCCGATCCATCCGGCCAGTCTATTCGCATGTCGATCGAAAATCTTTCCAAGCAGAATCCAATATTCGCCGAAAACCTGAAAAGTATCATTCTGCACCAAATACAAGAATCTAAGCAAGTTAAGGACGGCCACGAAGATGTGACGAAGCCAAGCGCTGCAGCTGCGGGCTCGGGCCAAATGGGAATTGATTCGAAAACGTTGAATGTTGGCCTAAAGCATCATAATGCGAGGGATATGGAAAAAATCGTACCACCAACGCCGCCAATGACGCCCACCATCCTCAACACATTGCCGATCATAAGTTCAGGTTGCGGGATACCTGCGTCGTCGGTGACCGTTCTACCAAACACTGCCGTGCCACCACCATCTTGTCCAGAAAAAGTGGCGTACGCTCAGCCGCCGTTGGCCATTGGAATGAAAGACAAGACGTACCCTGTGACGTGGAATGACTTGCTGGGCCAAGCGCAGTTCACCGGTGGTTTCTTACCCGCTGTTCAGTCTGCCGCACCTGACGCTGCGATCAATACAGCCGCTGCCGCTGCCGCCGCCGCCGCCGCCGCCGCCGCCGCTACCACTCCTAATGCCACATTTCCTGTACATTCTGCTCCCATTGCGTCCATTAACGCAAATATTGCTCAAGACATTCTAAACTTACCACTAAATGTGCAGCAGAACATACTGAATATCATCAGCAATTCGTCTGGGGTCTCGTTACCTATACCAAATATGGTTGCAGCCGCACAACCACAACCGATTTTGCAAGGGGCTGCTGTACCAGTCGCAGCAGCAGCAGCAGCTGTACCACCAGTAGCAGCGCAGCCTCTCTCCTTTTCGTCGCTAGCCACAGTCGATGCAACCACAAATTGGTTGTTGCAGCAGCAGCAGCCGAAACCATCATCCATCGATGGTACCACATTGGTCACTGCTCCGTTGGGTCCGTCCATCATGACAATGCCAATTGGTTCCAAAGCTGCTGAGTTGCAAAACTGGCCATCAGTTGCCTCATTCATACCTACTCCCAGTACCATTCCACTATTCACGACGTCTGGTGCCGATTGGCAAAACGTACGCCTGCATCCCCAAATTGTGGCTGCTGTTTCACAACCGTCTACCCCCATAAGTCACCGCTATCACAATCAACATCACTACGCTGCTGGCCAGAAACGTAAACTTTTACCGTCTCCAGAAAAAAGCCCCGAAGGTAATTACATAGGGCAACATTCGCAAGGCATCGGTGGCCATTATGCAGATTCGTATTTTAAAAAGAAAAAAATGTTTTAATTGCCAGTGTGTTTACATTTATGTATGATGGTGTGGCGTGTGAGGTAGCTTTGATGGCTGATTTTTGTTATTTTTTAAAAATTTCTCTCTTTTTCCATTTCGTTTTTGGCACAGTTTATTACTAAAATCCCATTTCTTAGTGTTCCTGTGTAAATTTTGTAGATTTTTTCTTTTTTCACCTTTAAGCATTTTTTTCTTTTTTCCTTTTTCCTTTTTTTTTCCCAATTTTTATATTTCCCTTTTACTTTTAAGACGGAAAAAAAATGAAAAGAGAAAAAACCGTTTTTGTAAAACTTTTTCGTCGTGCTCCTTATGCTGCATTTACACCTGATTTTGCATTTATTATTTCTTTTGTTGTATTTTTGTTTCTCATTTTCGTCATATTTATATTCCTTTTTAATTCCTTTTAACTAGAAGCTTGGGATTCCTTTTATTGCTTTACATATACTTTTTGTTTTGTTTTGTAAACTTACTATGTTTTAAATTTACTTTTCGTACTTTCATTTTTATTAATTTATTTATTTTCTTGGGCGTGGATAAGTTTTTACGAAAGTTTTTTCAAAGTCTCTCAGTATTACGAGAAAAAAAAGTGGTTTTGAAGAAAATAATCACTTATGACTTAATGATCGATTTAACCATCTACGCTTTAAAAGAAGTTCTAAGTTAGTATTAAAATTGAAAAAACCTCCAATGTTAAAACCCAGTGAGTAATGCACTATAAGTCAAGGCTTCTAAAGCGTATTGCTAATTGTTTTCTTTACAAAGACCTTAAATTTTTCTTCCAAAATGCCAACGTGAATCATGCGTTTTATTTTTTATTTTTTTATAATGACTTCATTTTTTTTTAAATTTTCTTGAATTTATAATTTTTTAAATTGACACGTGATAATTCGATTCTCACATAGGCTGCATATTTTCAAACGAATTATCTTTTTCTCTTCTTTTTTTCCTAATAAATTTAAGTAATTATTCTCGAAATATTTTTTTCAGTATTGAGACTGATAGAGTATTCACGCTTTTTTGTATTTCTAAAGGTTTTGAAAATTCTAACATTACATATTTAATACTCAGATCGGTTTGATATTTTACCTATGTATTAAATATAATGTTTCGTATTATAAAAACTGAACTAAAAGACTTCAGCTATATTTGTGATACACGATGATTTTTATGTTTATTCATCGTTTTATTGCATGTAATCTTTTTTTACATGAATTTTATATTTTTGATTTTACTTTATTGTCTCATTCGTGAGAATTTTACTCAACGCTCAAGACCGTAGCTTGAAAGGAAGAAGTTTTCTTGGAATTTAGGGTAAGTGAATCCTTATTTTTTGGTGTACATGGGAAAACAAACATTCATTTTCAGGAAACCGATGGTTGTACAGAATTTTTATCTCGTGCGATTTTATTTTCAGTGGTAGTGTGTGAACATTTTCCCCTTAATACTCATCAATTTCATGAAAATTAAGTTAAGGATTTCGAAATTCTAAAATATAATATTATATGACAAATTTAGATGAGCAAAATTGTACGAGGATTGATATTTTCTGACGGCTGGCGATGAATGAAATTGAGAAATGCTGTGAAAATTCGCTGTGGTTTTGATTCGCTGTTTTTGGTGAGTGCAACTATCGAAGCCACAGTCGTTAAATTTTATGGGTTTTCAATTCAAACAAAAATCCCATCTGAAATTTTAATCTTCCTAATAATTGGGGACGTCAAAGCTAAAGAATACGAGTGATATATTGAACAAAATTGAGATGAGAATAGATGAGCTTAAGGAAAAAATTCGTGCAATTATAGCGTAATGGACCTGCGAAGGTGTACAGTCACCAACGAAATTCAGTTAATTATTTGGTTTTTATACACGTCGGTCTCGAGCGCCCCTTTACCCCACCGCATGCGAGTCTCGTCTCTCAACCTATTTTACATTTAAAGCCTTTAGTATGATTCTTTAACTCTCAAAACTTTTAGTTCTAGAAATTTGATTACAAAAACGAAAGAGGCTCTGTGAAACTAAAATGATTGCAATTTTTACTCGAATTCGATGTTTCGCATTTTAAAAAACCCACCTATGTATCCTTTCTAAAATTCCATTAGTTATGATATAAGAGTTTATTATTTAAATTAATTATATTTTCAGTGGTGACAAATTAGTTGTGTATTGATAGTACCTATGTATTTACTTCTTTTTTTTTTGTGTCCTTCCCTGTGTTATGTTTTGTTTTTTATAATACCTTCTGTTAGATTTTTTTATTAATTTATTATTCTTTTAGCCGTCTTAATTATCGTATACCTAAGTTATTTAAAATTTCAAACTTTCATCAGACCAATTCCCATGGCTCCAATTGGGATTTATTGATTACACCAATGTACTTTGCGTAGTAATTTTATTTTTTCGTGTGATTTTGTCTCACAAGTTG
This sequence comes from Ericerus pela, assembly GCA_011428145.1. Classification (NCBI taxonomy): domain Eukaryota; kingdom Metazoa; phylum Arthropoda; class Insecta; order Hemiptera; family Coccidae; genus Ericerus; species Ericerus pela. The sequence continues at coordinate 1,464,943 of WOFM01000467.1, forward strand.
CTCGACATTGACCGCAGATAACATTGTACTGTATAATTACCACTTTTAATTGGGTACCTATGACGTAGTTATTGTGTATTGCTTCTTCTGAATATTTTGGCTTGAATCTTTTAAACAAGTGACTATTGTTCAGAGTGGAACTTACTTCCTAAAGGAAATCATTGAAAAAAAAAAAAAATATATATATATATATTGGAAGATTATTGTTAGGAAGGCCGAGCCTTTCCATCACACCTAGCCTATCTTTATTTGCTACGGTCTTCATGACGTTTGTTTCTAAAAAATTTTGAAAAAAATGTAACACCACATAATTACATTACCGAGTTTATTTTCTATCGTTGTTGAATACTTGATATTCTTCTTTGTTTTTCTTAAATTTTTTTTTTCATTTTTGCGTGTGTTATGTATACTGTACCTATACGCTCTCGAATTATGATTTTTCGACGGATGAGGGTAAAAATCAAAGGATTATTTTTTATTTTAAGTCAGGGACCAGCTGCTGCAAGGATTTTTCCTTTTTCCTTTTTTTTTCCAAGCTTTAATTCAAATATTTTAATAGCAGTGTGACCGAATAATATTTAATCTTAACGTTTCAATCAGTTCATAAGTGTTCAATTTTTATTCTATTTGTCTTTTCTCCTTGTTATTATAGGCTATTATTGCTATATTTTTATAAAATGCTTTCATTAATGTTTAATTTCTAATTCGAGTACATTGTGAAGAATTTTAAATGGTGAACTGTTGAGAGGTGTTTCTCGAAAAGACTGTGATTTTCTCTTATTTTTACTCCTGTTTTCTTGCTTCCTTTTTTTAATACATATGTTTTCATTTTCACTTCTTTTGCATGGAACAAAAATCGTTTCCGTAATTCATAAGGTCGTTTTATAATTCTATTTTGTAAAGTTTTCCCATCTTTTTGTTCTTCACTCGTACCCGCAGAACGAATATTTCATTCAAAATAGATCTTTCTTTTATTTTGCTTTTCCGAAGTTGAAATAAATACATAATACTGACGTAATTAAATTCGGTTATTTGTTTCTGCGCATTTGTTTTCTCTCCTCCCAAATTCTAAAATAAATTGCCTAACGTTTGAAAATTTTTTTTTGTTTTTCATTAATGGGAAAATGTAAGTAGCCAAATCTGAGAAAAATAGGTTTTTTATTTGGACCTTCTCTCTGAAATAAATCATTTGTTTTCTTCGTTATCTTAACACGGAACCTCTGTCAATAGAAAAATAACGAATGTGCATTTTAAATTTTGTGCAAAAATTTACCATTCAGCGCAATTTTCTGTCGCAAAATAAATTCGAATGTGTGCTTCTCGTTCGACTGACGACTAATGTAACTCCACAGTATTGGTATAAAATTGATACAATCTCCTCGTTGAGCTTACAAAAGAAATTTAATTTATGGTTTTCGATGTTAATGACGTTCGATAAACTGTTCAATAAAATATTAGTCTGAAATAAATCAGATGAGAAAAAAAATTAATTGTGTGTGAAATATTGGAGAAACATTAGGTTTCCTGAATACGAAATTTGTCTTTCATTATTTTTAAAGAACTTTTTGTGGCAGTAATTTGTTCAAAACATTTTCTACAGGACGAATATCCTTCGTGGCTTTTCGTTAATTAGGTATTTCTCAGGATTTTGTACAATCATTTTTCTTCTTTAGTAGTTTTTAGAACTAAAAGTGCATCAAACAAATATTTATAATTTTCTTTAAAATTGCTCAAAAACTTCTCTAATCACGCCTCATGCCAAAACAAAACAAATATGAATCCTGCGACCTTCATATTCGTCAAATTAAATATTAAATTCTATGAAAATATGTTTGTGTCTACAATCCTGGGACAAATGGGTTATGGAAACATATTTTCCTTTATTATTTTCTCATGTATCTGTAAGTTTTAGAGAAAATTATCAGTTATTGTTGCATTTGGTATTGAACAAATCCACGTAAAAAAATAAAGCAATGAAGCAAAATGGGTTCATGTTGGTTAAGTTTATGGATACGTCATTCATTTTTTCTCAAGTAGAAAAAAAAGGATTTAAAATGAGTAAGTTTCAAAAAAAAGAAGGAATTGTCATTATATTCCAGATCTTAGTCAGTTAGTATTATAGTTTCCTTTTGACATTTTTCAATGACTAATGAATGTAGTGCACTACGTACCTACTTATAAATTTAAAAAATTATGTTTTTTAAGTTCTCTTCCTATTGGTAGTTAATAAAATATACCACTAAAAATAAACAAAGATAGAACGAGATTCTTCCGAAATATTGACTTTCCTTGCAAACATATGCATTTTTATAATTTGTGGTAACTTCGATAATAAATGACTGATTAATCCTTTTAAACTAAGTGTGTAATTAAAGTAGAAGAAAAATTAACAATAATATTATTTTAATCAAACCTGTAACAATAAAATTAAATTCGTATGAGAAAATAACAACTACCTAGTGTTTTGAAAGAATACATACTCTGAATTGTAAATGATGTGATAGATTCTCGCCATACTTATTTTTCTATTTCGATTATTTTTGTTTTTTATTTTACTCAGCTAAGGTTTGTGGTGTGGTGTTTAAGTTACTTCAGATTTCGATGTAATTGGGCATAAGAAGTATGAAGGTAATATTAACATTTTACTTATGACGGGTATGGCTTACCACTCTAAAATAAATACACATAATTTTTAGCGCCCTTGGACGCATCTAAATAAATAAAAATAGGTAACCAACACCCGGTATTTCAATAATAATAAATTTAATTTTTTCTTGTATCCTCAGATGCTAAATAAACTTGAAAACCAAGAACTAAGTGACTGAGGTCATGTAATAATATTGGATTAATTTTGTGGATTGTTTTCCCTTAAGATATTTCCCCTTGGGGTTGCATACCACACTCAACTTGAAATTTCAGGAGACCAGAGTAGGAAAAAATGTGAAGAAAATTTTTTCATTCTTAATTATGTACCTATGGATAAGAAGGTGTTTTTCAAAAACTTCCTGTTTCAGAATTGAAGAATTTATAAAAGTTAATGATCATTTTCTTGTATGAATTTTGTTGCCATTATTGTTTTGAGGTATTATTAGTTAATTATATTTGAATTTTATATACTTAGCTCAATAAGATTTTTTTTATTATTCAGCTGTTTGCGGGGTTACTACAATGATTAACTTATAAAATATTGGGAAGCAAAAATTTTCAAAAATCTATCATTAACCTCGAGTTTTTTCATTTTTGTACCTTACCTGTCATAATACGAAGGAAAATTGAGAAATTTAATCCATAAAATTCAGAATTAGTAATTGCCGCGCTACATTCACCAAGTTTATTGAAAAATTCCCCAAAAATGTTGGTAGGTTTCAGGATCTTGAGTATTCAAGATAAAATGAATGATGTAGGTTCACAACCTACGTAAGAATTGACAAGGCCATTATTTTTATTTCTTAATTTTCCTTAATGAATTTTTTTGACGCCAAAGGTAGCAATAGCTGATAATTTTCTTTAATACCTCCAGATGTGGAAACCTTAGTGAAAAATATATGTTTCTATGAGCTGTTTAGCCTTAGTTTTTGGAGGTTAATATAATTTATCCAGTTTCTCTATTTTGAGAAAAATAAATATTTAAACTGTTTCGTTAAATTTGTCAGTGATGCAATCTGTATTAAATTTAGCTTCGAAATTATTTAACGAGTATTCTTTAGTTATTGAAAATGAAAAACTTTCGAAGCACTTGCCTTTACTCTTGAAAATGAATTTTGTTCCATAATAATTATGCTGAATATACAGGAGTTGTGTACTTTTCAGGTACAGATCACTCACTTTCATCATGCATTGTACTCAAAATCGTCGAATTTTAAGAAAATTGCGGCCCTCAGAATCGTGAATTTTTGTCATTAATATTCAATATTAAGTTCCTCCCTCCTCCCTGTTATTGATTTTTTTAATTTTTTTTAAAACACCCGAAAGGAACGTAATTTCATAATTTTTTAAGTTTCATTTTGAGGTTTAATTCTTACGTAATCATCGTTGTACTTTTTACTATTGATAATCTTAATCTATTAAAATATTTACCCTTAATGAAGCTTAATATAATTATGTACTTATACATTATAAGTTTATGCACCATATACTTCATCTGAAGAGATCAATTTTCAGTAGCTTGTTCTTTAGCTGCTTAGTTGATAGATGACTTTGTAATTGAAAAATAATCGCCTATGTGTATCGTATTATTATGTGATTGTTTCTAACCATTCAACAAATATTGTGATAGTAAATTAGTATAACGTTGATTCATTTCCATTGTATCCTTCATCAAATTTGCTGGGTTTTTTTCTCCTTGTATTTAGTTCTTGGCATCTCGATGCCTGTTAGTTACTTAATTATCCTGTTAAAATGTGTTGGTTTTTTTTCTTCTTCTTCAGTATCTCCTGTTATTTGTTTCTATCGTTTCAGTGTTTTTTTTTCCTACCTACGATGTTTTTTTTCTTTTTCTTCTCTTTCAGTATTCACGATCGTTATTACCTACAGTATCTTATAACGCTCAAATTTTTTATTAACGATCGACTGATTTACGGGACCAGACATATTTTTCCAACAAAATAAAATTATATGCTGTAAGTTAATCAAATTTTGTAAAGTTTTATGTTATGGATTTTCTAAGCTTTTCTATTTCTATTTTTCTTCCTTTATATCTTATCTGTTTTTTTTTTTTTTTTTTTTTTTTTTGTCTCTCGTAATAATCTTTTTCATACCTTTTCGTTCTTGATGCTATTTTCTCTTGTCAGCACAATTTTATTTTGGTAGTCAATTTGTAAGGCCAATTTCAACTAGAATTTCGTAAACAAATAAGTACCTGTACTCTGTTCAGTATAGCATGATCCCTGGTTTTTCAACCCTACGTTTCCAATAAATACACTTTGAATATTATTTTATCAGTATTTTATGTAGCAAGATTCCTACAATTATTCATAACTGGCAACTATGTATCAATTTGGAGCAGTCGTATTGGCTGGTCGGTGTTTTCTTTAATATTTGTCAAGGATCACCTTAAATTTGACGGAGTACAGCTTACGTTACATTTTTGAAAAAATCGAAGCACTTCAAAACTAGTATTTTACTTTCTTTTTTTACACAATAACTTTCAAAACAGTCTTAATTTTTTTTATACTTTATTTTCACAATATTTAGTTCTTCGACTCGAAGAACTTCTGCTTAGCTGGATTTTCGATCTCAAATTCCAAATCAAAAATTCAGCTTGTGAAATTTGGCTCGAGATTCTGTGTACAGATAACCAGTTGAAGCTGTTTATTTCTTCTTCTGATCTATCTTTGTTTTTAATGAATATCATTCTTATTTTTACTTGTAATCGGTTTTAATTATTTTTTAAATTATTCATCCATTTATTTATTTATTTATTTATTTATTTATATTTTTTACTTCTTCGTTTGTTGCTCTCACGATACCTACGTTCCAATATTTCTAAACATCTTTTTTTTCTTTTTTTTATACATATATCGCTCTGCCTCATTCGATTTTATTTTATCATTAATACAGTAATTTATCAGCTGCAAACGTTTAATTCTTGAGATATGTATACGAATGAATTACCAAAGCTGATGAAAACCGTGTTGTATTTGGACAATTTTTTGAAGACGGGGTGAAGTTTAGACGAAATTGTTTTAGAAAATGGGAAGAAAAAATTTCTTAACTGGAAAATATTTTTATTTTTATACCACTCTGAGTACAGGGAAGAAATTGCCTTTCCGCAGGCTGGGTAAGCGCTTCATAAAACACTGCCTTTTAATTACATTATAATATTTAAAACATTTTCGTTTAATCTCAAACTTAAAAGCTCATAAATTTGAACAATTTTCTAGCAAAAAAAAAAAAAAAAATGCACCGTATGAAATAGAAAAACTCTCATTATTATTTTCTAAAAATAATTGAATTTAAATTTCTTCGTCGCGATGTAATTATTTTCAAAAAGTATGCTGAATCCCTCTCTCAGGAGTAATCTGATATTCAGAATATGACGTGTCTGAAACCAACAATCTAATGTTAAAAAATCCACTGTTCCAGTAAAATAATGCAAATTAATTAGCCTATTTTTTTTTAGCAGGCTTAGCCAATTTTTGCGTTGTGCGACTCAGATTTTTTGAATCGAACTCGTATAAGTATCTAACTATTCTATATGAGAAAATGTTGTCTTATCATTCACGTTATATGTTGTAGGTACCTACGTGAAATAGAAAATATAAACAGGTCCATTATTATTATTATCTTGTCATTATTTTGAGAGTTGCTTTCTGCTCTATAGTATCTTCTATTTTTACTGATTTTGCCATTTTGGGAGCAATTGTTTCAGTGGACATTCTTCATCACTTACCTGTTATTAATACTTACTTTTTTATGCTGTGTCTGCTTTGGGCTTGGGACTGTTCAGAAGTGTGATAGTTTCCATCTGATCGTTTGTAAAATTTTAGGTAAGTAGATAATTAGATCGCCAAGATGTAGCCTAGGTGTCAATTCATCTCCAAGTCATTAGGCTATGTTTCGACAACAACAGAATGAGTTGCACGTCTCCCAATTACAATAAGTTATTATGTATGGTCCGAGACCGTTATAGTAAATATCTTTTTCCAGCGGGCAGAAAATTCAATCGAACAAAATTGAATCGAAATTTGTCTCATTTTCTTCCGATTTCTTCTATTTCTGCCAGGTAATGCGTAGGCTACTAACAGTGTGTTTGAATTTATTATTTTTGTTCCATCATCGTTCCGCGTGTTCGTCATTCATTTTGTGTTGCTGAAAGAAATAGATATTTCGCTTACAAATTTACGATTTGAACTTTAAAAGTTGTGGACGAACAATATTTTGTCGACGTTGGTCGTTAATGACAGTAGTGTAACTGAAAATTCAGCAGCCGAATGCAAAATTATTGATACCTATACCTACCTATGCTCCCTTTCCTGGTAAAAAAGAGAAAAAATATTAATTTAACTGTACTGTAATGGTACTCCTGGTTGAAGGCGCAAAACGATGTTGAAAATTGTTGTAATTTCTTGTTTACAAGTTGTCGTATGATACAAAATTTTTGGTGGTTTCTAACGGATGTTTAAGTCACAGTGACCATTACCTACATAGTCTATCCCAATTTCCAAGTAAGAAAGACATCACCTTTCACAGCTATCTAAGTAAAGCTAAAAACATTGGTGTATACAAAACAGTTTAGGATGCAGCCTTTATTTAGTTGTGTGAATCTCTCATTTTTCCTTTCCCCCGCCGTCTTCAACTCGTATGACGTCACGTATTTCTTATTTGGAATAGAGTATACCTACCAGCATAATATACATATTATACGGGTTCGAGAAACATTTTTCGAATTACCCCTTGGTGCTCTAGCAGTTTTTAGTATTGAAAATGTTTTTCCAGTCGATTTGTGAAAAAGTGTCCGCCACCCAATTTTTACCAACATTTTATATATGAAGAGTAAGAGAAGGGGTAGATAACGACGTTAAAAAAAGTAGAAGGAGAAAATGTTAATGAAAAATAAAATGGAGGTGATAACTTCGTTTCGTCGTTTATGGAACAAATACGAAAATGAAAGAAAACAAAAAATGAACAACACTGTCTTTATTTATTACCTACTGTTTTTTGATTCATTTTCAATGCCCTCCTCTCATTCCTATAAAGTGTGAAATCTGTGAATTTTTTGAAGGCTAAACATTTTTTATCTGTCTTAAGATGTAGGTCCCCGGTTCTAACTACCGTTTATGTTCATGGGTGGTGGAGTGAGAGGAGCTTCTCAAGAAACACTCTACTTATATTATTTTTTTGTAGATAAAACGATAAAACGGGCTCAGTCTGGAGTGAATTACAAACCTTGAAATGACAGGTTGGCCTACATTTGGTAACTATAGGGTCCTTCGATCGAATTAATTTGAGTGAGACCGAAATAATTGTTCCCGTTTGCTGCGGAAACTGCTCGTCTCCTTCCTTTGTGCGTAATGAATCGAACAGGTGGGTACCTATACCTATATTGCTAGGCAAACGATGACGTTTTGAAATGAAGTACCATAATGATACGCGCTAATTATGGCGGTAGGATAAGGCTAAAATATCGGAAATTGAAACGGCATCGACCCCATAGTCCACCCTAGAACAAAAACAGCGCACTCTTCGACCGCATGTCGAGTGAAACATCGAAGAAGATTGGATGAGCATGCTGCCCATGACTAACGCCAGCCCCAACACCACGTCTGCGGAGCCGAGTACCACCCACCGACCATCCAAACCGAAATGCGTCGAATGGTACGATAAAATCAAAGACCAGCCGACAGCGTGTGCCAAAATGTACGATTATCTGAACGACGGGAATGCGTCCGCATTGGCCAGATTTTTCAGACGACTGAGCGGAAAAGGTGCGAAAACGAGCAAATTGCAAAGTGCAGTGCTCGTGCCTCAATCTCATGTGCGGCTCTTGACCGCAAGGGATTACGCGCAAATGAGGGCCAGCGGCGGTGGATTGGCCGCGTCCTTTATCAGCGGCATTGACAGCGACAGCGACAGCGACAGCGGCCGCAGCCGTAGCCGCAGCCGCCACGAAAATGTGACATTGGCTCGATTCGAGCAGAGAAATGCGCGGCGCGAAGGTCAACGACCGAATGCGACAGTTCGGAGGCGAAACGACGAGCAGCGACGACGCGAGGTGAGTAAAGTGCAGCCATGCGCCAGGAGACGATACGCTCGTTCGGCGGTGACGGACGAAGTGACGCGCAGACAGCGAGCGAATTTGGGCAAACCGACGAGAGCGCAGGTATTTCGCCACCGTTTCATCAGAAGAAAGCTGTTGGCTTTGGCCGACGAAGGCGGCGGCGGCGGCGGCGGCGGCAAAAACGACGGCTGGTGGAAGAAATTCAACGTCAAATTGCATTACAATGATTTTTATCGATAGCAGCCGCCGTACGATTAGCCGCCCATCTCCAATAAAACGGTTGCAAATTTTCTCTCCATCGCCGCCACTCCTCACTCGGTGTCGGAGCGAAGTCACTTGAAGTGAGGCGATGCCGCTGAAGCACTGGAACGAGAAAGAGAGAGAGAGAGAGAGAGAGAGAGAAAATATATATGATGGTATGTGCAATACGACCGTAGGCTACGGGTATACTACCTACGCATGTGTAAGCCAGCGCAGCGTCCCACACCTATGTATAATACTGGACCAGTAAAACTTCATGAGCCCGATGTACTTTTCAGTGTCAAGACATGCCTCCGGCATACGAGTGGACAACCCTTGCGTACCTTGCGCGTATTTTCGACGTTTTGCTCGACTTCACCAATGTAGAATGCATGTGCTGAAGTCGTCTCTTAAATTCGCAAGGATAGCGTGCATAATGTACGCCAAAAGGCACACAATGGTTGCCTGATTAGCGCCAGCATGTCTAACCACTAATCATCGTTCTTCGCTGGTCCAGTATACTATATATATATTATATGCATGGTCAAAGGGTCAGTATATTCATGTACCTGTACATGTATAGCCCAGACCCACAGGCTATGAGCCTTATGTAGGCTGTTTTCTAGGAAACAGTACGTCCCTCCTTCATTCTCTCCCACCCGCACTTTTAACATGTAGGCACAACACCTTAAGACAGTTGAAACTTGTTTCATGTAAAACATAATATGTGTACTGTTTCCAGGAATCTAGGAACAAAGTTGACCTACTTTTGAGGAACGACCTTGAGAAAGTTTTACGATTCTAATTTGGCTGTGCAAGCCAACGGTAGTCCTACTCACTGTGAAAAACAAAAACGCTGTTCAGCGCCTTACTTTATTAATTTTGCAACCAGTATGAATAATTATTCCAGTATTTTGGATTTTTACTCCAAATTTAAAAATTCTCGTACACTTTTTATTGTAAAATGTGGTAAAGGTGAAGAGTGGGTTGTTATTTTATTCTCTGTAATCAGTAAGTAGTTCTACGTGCTTACTCATAGTTAAATGACAATTAAGTACAGATTTCTTACGAATCACGTATAAAAGTAGAATGTCTTTATGACATTGTGACTCTCAGTACTGCCTTGTAAGGTATAAAAAGGAATGCCTCGTGTCCTAGAGGAGGTAATCAGAGATTAATCATTGAAAATCCGTGCTGGAAAGAAAGTAGATTTGGCAGTTACAATAATCAAGTATGTTCGCTTGCGGTAGGCTACCTAATCCAATAAATGCTCCGCTGTCTGTCCGGGCTTTTGTAATGAGGTTTTCCCTCCTCGTGTGGTCATTTTATTTAATGCTGTCACCGTAGGTCTGTGGCCTCTGCGGAAAGTCAAGTCCTCTGTACGTTAACGAGCAGAAACGAACACGCAGCTAGCTGCGGGTTTGTGTTTTAATCGAAACCTCAAAGAGGTGTTCGCCCTGGGTGGCGTACCATTCTCTAATTATCATTAATGACAAAAAGCCCTCCTTCAGCGCGATATTAAGTTATTACAATAGAGAACGCACGTGAAACGAAAAATGGCACCACTTTTGCGATCAAAATATCCTGGCCTACTAATGGTACCTACCTACCTACCAACCTACCAACTATTTTCAGTGTCATTTTCATCTCAGAAATTCGTGTTTGTTGTGATTTCTAAATTAATAATTACAGGTATTTATTCGTTCAATTAATTAAATTTTTTGAAAAAAAATTTTACGATTATTGCTAATGGGCCCGAATGAGGGGAAAGCAAATTCGAATTCTGTACCGTCGGTGTAAAAATAATGGATTCAAAAATGGTACCTGTTTTGAGGGAAAACGTTTTTCAAAGAGGCGTACGGGTACCTCATAAAAAAATGATACGACAGCCAAAATCATGACGTATCAACCTTTCCAGAAATGGATGACGGAAAACACGTAATCAACCCCTCCTGTTGGTAAACTTTTCAGTTCCAAAATTATGACGTCTTTAGCCCCTCTTCCTGTCAAAATTCAAAATTATAACGTCATCTACCCTTCCAGCTGCTAAAATTTCTAAGTCAAAAATGACGACCAGTATATTGTATTTTTTCTGACGAGCTGCGCAATATCCTCAGATTACCCTCTAAATAAATAGATAAATAAATAAATACCTAAATAAATAAATAAAATAATTGAACAGATAGGTAGCTTAATTACCTACCTACCTAAATAAAATAACTATAAATGAACGGATAAATTGATAAATAAGTAGATTTACCGCATATTGATTTGAATATGTTAAAATGTAGGGTGATGGGCGTTATCTCAGGGACAGCTGAATGGACTTGGAAATTTGGGGGAATTGTCAGTGGTTTAAGGGACGTCCTGATGAGGTTTTGTATATCTATTTATTGCATATTGATACGGATACATTATAAAGATGTTTTATGGAAACATCGATAGGTACTTAGCGTCTTTGACACTACCACATTATTTTTATGTTGTTTTTTTTTGACGCTCGCTATCGTGAAAGGTAAAACTAGACGTAGGTACCTAGCTAACGTATCAAATTACCACATAATAGTCTAAAGCAGCCCCCTTATCTGGTCATTTTATTTTGACTGACTTCAAAAATAGGAGCTTGTCACTTCGATCCGTATGTAGGTATGCGTGTTTTTTGTTTTTTTATTTTTATTTTCGTAATAGTATTTAGGTGAGCCTTCATCCTCTATTAGGTATGTATATTTAATGCTCTGTGGAAAAATGCGTCGAGAATTATGCGTGCCTTTAGGTAGGTAATACTTCACCAATGTTCTGTGCCGCCAGTGCGTCAATAATTCCGGGACCCCATCGGGATTCAGGAGTCGCTGCCACTGACATGCCACAGCTGAATACATCAAAGAAAATGTGTCGTGAAAGTGCTTCAATAATGACATCAAGTTATTTCTATTTAGCCGCAGCCTAAATGGTGGAACTTATCGTACTTACGACGCATGTAGGCAGGCGATAATTACTAACACAAGTGCAGAAAATAGGTAGCCTATATGGTTTTTTTTTTTCTAATTTTCTCCCAAACCACACTTGTAGGTACGTCAAACTTGGCGGATCAAAAATGCTTCCTAGCCATTAGTCATTTTACTCTGCTGGCGAATCGATGAACAATAAAATGGAAACTAAGGACGATGCCATAAGAAAGCTTTAATGAATAACTCCTTTTGACACTGCAGAAATTAACGAATTTATGAATTTACACCAAATTTCCTAAGGCTTCTACGTTATTGATCGAAATTTCTCCCAGTAATGTTTGCAATAAGCGCTACAGGTCGAATATCGGGGGGAGGGGTATTATACTCCATGCGTAGGACATACCGAGGTATAGCCTAACCGCCTATTTTTTCAAGTTTCCATGAAAATCACCTCCAGGAAATACTCCAGCGATGAATGTTTTGAAAGTTGTTATCTCATTTCCTGAACCGAAAATTGCTGATACCGTCATTCGAGAATCGTCAATTATCCTTTTCAACTCCACTGTTTAGGTACATACCTACAGAATTATGTTATACGGTGTGGGAGTCGACGAAACTGCGTTGGAAAAATATACCTAATCGTTCGGCACGCTAAATGTTTCCTTCATTTTGAACGTTTCGTTTTCATAACTTCTTGAAAGATAGCGCTTAATTATCTGCAAAAAATAATACCTAATTAATTGGCGCCTACCTATACTTAATTAATTAAAACCACAATTTTTTCTCTCGAACCAGGCATCATTTCGAAATTTTGATTGAGGTGTAGAAAATTGCTCTAGTTATTTAAAAAATGCTACTGTGTACCATTCTCCACCGCATTAATAGGAATTCTACACAAGGTGTTTGGTGAGGGGTTCGTCATACTTCCGATTTGGATACAACCGCGTAGATTTACGACCAAGCAAACATTCCCTTTTATATTTTTTCTATTTTTAAAACTGACGGTTAATACGGGGAACGTAAATTTGAAAACTGAAGTAGATAGGCTACCCGTACATGCGCTCATGTACGAAAAGTTGCCTGACAGAAAATACTGCCTATTTTTTTATTTGTTTTTTATTTTATTTTCATAATAATGCCTGGTTGTGCCTACCCACTTGTACCCAACTCGTCAGCGTCTCTTATAAAAATTTTTCTCCCATATTCGATATAATTATGAGAAATTCCGTGTTTTCAAACTTGCAAGCCCCATAGCTTCGTCAGCAGTAAAAATAAGGCATATGCTAAGACAAACGTTTTTCTTAATCTGGTTAGGTAGAATATACTCGGATCCGAAGTTTCAAGGCTGGCTCCTAAAATTCTTCGTAAAATTTATTCGTCGCTACGATATTACAGATTTACAAATTTACGAACCCCATAACTCGGTCGCTGTTAGGCATAGAACAACGAGGTTAAGAGTGAGTCTCACCGAGGACACTGCATAAAGGGGTTGGCTACTCGCAGCAAACGGACGAGGGGAGCTGGCACCGCTCGGTGGAATAGGAAGTTTGGTTTCTTCGTATGTGCATCCGATAGAAGTTGTCGGCTATCGGTACCCAGTCATTTTTGGGGGGCATATAATATGTAGTTGACAGTTATGTTGGTTACGTTTGGGTTGGCGTTGTGCCACCCCCGGCCTCTCAATAATACTCGGTGATTTTCATGCTCGACTTCGTAACAAAACGTGGAATAGACTTTATTGGCGCTAGAATTTCACGCACACGTCTGTTCGAATGCCTACTTACCTATTGGCCGACCGTACCTAAATTTTTATGCAAATTTCCACGTTCTACGAAAATCCGCTCGCCCGACCAGGTTTCGCACCCCACGTCTGGATACGGTTTTTATTTATTTTACTTTCAGTTTTTCTTCGATGGTGCAGTCATCGCAAAGCGATGTAAGTGCGCGTTGACGAAAAGCCTAAATTATTGTGGAAAGGCAGGGGCAGAAGAGAAAAGCGTACGGTTAGGCTCTAGTATTGGGAGACGTTGTCGTAAAAGCTTTTCGCATACCGGTTCGTTTACGTTAATTACAATCAGCCTTCGCACAGTTCGCTGCTTTGATAAGTCACTCAAAACATTCAGCCCTTTAATCGACTTATCTACTCGCGAGAGTAATACAGAAATAAGGAAAACGGCGGAATGTGTTTGTTGTTCGCCAACTTGGCACTTAAATCGCAGAAAATAAAGCCAATTCGGCGACGATTTCGTGTTCTACGAAAAAGCATCTTTTTCTGCTGCTGGTTTTATTTTCTTTTTACGAACTTTAAAGACGAGAGATGCAGAATAAAATAGAAAATTTTTCAAAATCACTGGTTAGGTACCTACAGGCTGTAATCTTCCATCGAGAGCGAATTAGAAAATTTTTCTCCATTATTTCAGGCACTTGGTGTTATGTTGGATTTCTCGCCAGCTACTTGAATTGAGTTTTCTTGGGTTTTTTTGTTTTTTTCTTTAGCCTATCTAAACAGTCGGCCGGGTAAAAAATATCACTCGAGCCATGTTAACACAACGCTTCGATTTCTCGAGTCTGATGTGGTTGGTCTCCCACATAAATGATAACAATGTTCACGAACATAATTATATCATAGGCGATGAGATGGAAGGATAGCAACGAAAGTGTAGTAAGCCCAACTAAAGATGGTATTGTTCGTCGTAAAGTATTCCACTTTCATTTAATGAAGATTCGTAAGTCCATGCATTTTTTTCAGAGAAACATTCTATTCCAAATTTTTTTACTCAATGGGGTAAATGCAGTAGTTTGCGACACTTTATGAGAAATTTCAACTTTAGAGCTCAACTGTAAAATCAGTTTTAAAGTTACAGCATTGTTTCATGGCTCCTTGGAATCATAAATCTATGTACTACTAATTTTAAATATATAGGTAGTATTGAATTAAAATTCATTATTTTTATAACTAATAACATCAAAATCCTTTGTTTGTGACACTAATGGTTTACATAGTAACAGTTACTGCATTAATTTGTGACACTCCCACAATATAACATACAACTCTATTTTACCAGATAATTATTTAATAGCTCCTTGTAATGGGAAATCTATGAACTAAATTTCATTATTTTCATAATTTTTAATCCTGGAACACTATAGCATCAAAATCCTTAGTTTGTGACACTTTTGTTTGAAAAAACATACAACAACTTCACTTTACAAAATAAAAAGCTTCAATGTGGAATACTGATGGTTTGTTTCATCTGAAATGTGACAGACATTACAGTTCATATCTAGCAACAATACATAAGCCTAAGAATGGCTAAAAAAAATCAGATGTCGTAATCTAATTCATTAACTTTTTGTTCTTGCACTAATATGGCTGCTCTTTCTATAACAATAATTCTTCAGTCATTTAAATCAGTTGCAGGACCATGATTTATCACTTTTTGGGAAATGATCATCTGAGGTAGGCCGTTAGAAACGATGATAATTTTTGACTCCTCAAAAAATTGAATATTTAATGTTTTTTTATACCTAGATAACGAATAATTATTGTATATGTGTATGTGATGTTTTCAAAATAAGTAGACAGAAGGCGTGAACATCCGACATTACTTCAGCAGAAGCATTAATTTTTACATATTTAGGTGAAAATTGTCGCAAATCTATGCAGTGTCGCGAATTAGGTACTGCTTTTATCCTTAATATAATTCTTCTCTTTCTAGCAAACATTTACAAATTTTTCCAACCTCCCGGCTGTGAAGAACTTTCACACGTAGTAATAAAAAAATAGAATAAATAAATTGAAATTGCGGGGAAATGTTGGGTTCCATATATATTAATCTGTTCTCCAAATAATTATACATGTTTTCCTACACTCAACCAGCAATCCGTAAAATAAAATGAAATGTTGAATGTAGAAACGGAACTCAACAAATACGTGGCCGTCAGTGGACTTCCCCAATAATAAAAAAGATAAGAATGATCGTACGACTTCTGGCTAGAACATTGAAAGGGGAAGTCACTCCATTCTTGACAGGCAAAGTGAAACATCGACGTTTTTTTTCGTTCACGTCTTATTAAAATAAAATAATAAAAAGCTAAAAAGTTCGTGTGTTTCGGTTTATATTTCTTCGGATATCTGTTCTCGTATTCATATACTATGGTAGCTGCTCATTAAGTACCAGACGAAGAAATAATGAGACGATCAATATTCTCCATCACCACATGGTGTGATTAACACGGCAGTACAGATCGGACAACCACCATCTTCAAAATCAGTAAGATCCTTGCCTTATAACATCAATCGACACCATGTGCTTTATAATACTAGATGTAAAAAGATCGTCAACCGAATTACCGGGCTTCTTAAAAATAACTTAAGGGGAATTGTGTAGAGTCAATATGACGTGACCTCATGTTCACAGTGGTATATGGGGTACTAAGTTTTCATGTCCTTCCCTTCCTAAATCTAAGGCACCTTGATTCTAAAGATCTATGACCTTGGGCTGTCTTGTTTTTCCCATAGGCATTTCAAACATTGTGGATCTTTTTTATTATTCAATTAACAAAATATGGTGACTACCTTTGGGTCGTCACACGGCTTCAATTTTGTGAAAAGTTATTTATTTTTCTTTTTTTAAATTTTATTTGAACATTATCTACAAGTAATTTAGGATGAAACAAATTCTTAAAACAATTTATATTTGCTGACCACTGCCCCGACTGCATATTTTTGTCGAAGGTCATTTTCTGACTACTATCTTTCACTGGGTATACTATACCTATATACCTCATTCATAATAACAAAAAATTTTTCCATCAAAAATTTTCATGATCACTTATTCTTCCACACAGTCTCATTCTCAATAAAATTACATAATTTAAAAATGGAAATACTTACTCTGTTGTGATTACCTATAGTTAAGAAATTAGTTGAGCAAAAAAAAACAAAAAAAGACAGAAGATAGGTAGCCAGTAAGTTAATTTCTCGCATCCTGTGGATCTAGAATTTGTACCAAAAATTTGTGTATTCTCTAGCTTTGCAAATTTCTATTTTCAGCTCTGCTATTTTGGCTTTGAGTTTGCTGATTTCATCTGATGAGGCTGCTATTGCTTGAATTGCAGGTTTTCCTGATTATTCTATTCCTGTTTCCACAGCTTTTGCTGGTGCTAGTTGGTCACATCTGTTCTTGCATTGGTAAGGTTGAGTACATCAAGAGATTGTACTACTGATGCTAGTAGTTGTTCTCAAAACCTATCTGCAATTACCATTGGAGAGACGTGGTTATCACCTTTTTTAACCAATTTTGTCATAAACACAGTTGATTTGTCACCTCCAATTGACATTCCATTTAGTAGTTGCCTTCCTTCTTGGCATTGAGTGGTGCAGAAGTTTCTCCTAATTTTTTCAATAAACAATTCGTAAGGGTCTTCTTCATTCTCCAAACAGTCCATCATGTCTGGGCATGCCCTGATGATTTTGGCTGGCATACTACCACAGAGTTGTTGATAGTGCCCTTCTCGAGGAATTTTCTCAACCCTGAAGCAGCCTATTAGTTGCATAAGCCATGTCTCTACATCTTTAGGCAGGAATGTGGGAAGTTCTACCCTCTTTTTCTTGTTTTAGAGGTGCTCCATTAATTTATTTTATTTGTCCTTGGCTTCATTGACACTAGCTATTAAGATGTCCTGAATTAGTTTTTCCCATTCTTCAGCTTCTTTGGAAGCAATAGCTTGGATTGCTGCTTGTCTAGCTAATTTTTGTACTTGTTGTTAAGCAGTTTCAACAGCATTTTCTTGAACCATTGTAAAGAAATTCAACTCAGTAGATGATCTTAGGTTTACAAATTGTGGGTTGCTACGATTAGTGAGGCTTTTCTTTATTTCTATAATTTTATTTTTACCAACTGCGTCAGAAGGAGGTATTGTGTTTGACTCTGTTCCTGGCAATCTAACAAAATTTTGTGCTACTTGTGGGGATTCTTCCCGCCTTGAGGCTCGGCCTCCGCCGATAGGTGATACGTTGATTGTAAGATCAATGTATCAATAATTAATAAATTACGAATTCACACATCGTCTATACAGACGATGTGTGGTAGCCTACAAAGCGGGCTATGTAAATATATACGTAGCCACTCGCTTATACATACCCAGGCATGGCTCGTATATACCCGCACCACATCAGCTACGTTTGCCCGCAGTACCCGCAGTTTCTTGGCACTGTGTACTGCTTAGGTTGGCTGCCTACACACTAACGACGTAGACTTATTGCGACACAAATTTATTCTTCTGATGTGTGGTAACTCGCCCAGTTCCCACACGCTGGTGACCTCGACGTTCTTGGTAAGTCTTGACTTTGGTAAGTCTTGAGGTATAAGAGGTCTTTGGACCTCTTAAGGCGCTAGCAGCGCTATTACTCCCTCTGGGTGCTAGAAGCGCTGGCGCTAGCAGCGCTTTAAACGAGGTGAGTCTAAACATAAATATTACAATTGTGGTGGTTGAAAAATTTTTTACAACCATTCTCTGGAGTCATTTTTATGTAATTGGTAGTGATCTAGTTCATGCAATTTGCTAGTGATCACTCCCAAATTAAAGTCTGTTAGTGGAATTTTACCCCCCTGATAAATATATTTTTGCCAGTCTATTAAGGACTGGGCAGGGATAAACAGCACTGGAGGACCCAAGTGAGAATCATCCTCTCACCCCTCCTGCCTCTGCAGCTAACCTCCAACCTACTGTATCCACATCTGATACAGATAGGAAAGCTAGAAGAAATCAAGCACAATTGTTAGAAATCAATATATCACAAGAGGAAATAGCAGTTTGCAAATTAAGAAGTGGTAAAATACTTCCTGCAGATTCCGCTTTAGCTGAAACTTCTAGTTTTGTTGCTGAACCACAAATCTTAGGTTGCAACACAAATACTCTTGGTCAGTTAGTAAACTCTGCAAATCTGCAAAATAGGATGGAATCTCTTGAAGATAGAGCTAGGTTAGCAGCCCAACAAGCTGCAGAAGCTTTGCGCCTACAACAACAGATGGAAGCTGAAAATGAAAGGCTCCATCAAGAGTTAGAACAACTCAGAATACAGCATGAACAACCTCCGGTTCAGCTACTTGCTGGTCATTCTGTTAGTTAAGAAAATTTAGACATTTTCAACCAGTTCATGCGATTCATGGAAATTCGAGAGCAGAACAGAGCTCCGAATGCAAATTTTGATGCAAGTAAAATTAAAATAAAAGTACCAGAGTTCCTCCCAAGGGAAGTAGATGTCTGGTTATCATTACTCGAAGGCAAATTCAAAAAAGAAAAACTCCCAGATGAACTCAGATATGAACACATCTGTGGAGATATGCCAGCTAAAATAATGAGGACTGTTCCAAATATAACGGAATGTCCAAATGATGTAGTTAATAAATATGAGTGGTTCTGTAATAAAATCCGAAACATTTATGGTAAAACTGATGATGAAGCCATCAACCAAGTCATGGGTGGCATGAAACTTGGAGATGAAAAACCTTCAGTATTTGTGGCCAAATTAATCAAGACAGGTGGCAAAATGGTTACACCAATGGTAATTGCAAATCAATTTTGTAAGCAATTACCCACCAGTGTGTCACAACTAATATACACACTTGGTGCAAATCGTGCAGAAAATGTAGAAAGACTGGAATATCTAGCCAAGATTGCTGATGATGCCCTACAGGCCAGTGTCAACCGACCTTCTGTAGCTGCCTTATCATTAGAGGTTGAGACTAATGAGCTGAGAGCACAAATAGCCCAGCTAAACAAAAACTTTCGTGAATTAAAAAATGAAAATAGAAACTTAAGAAAAATGAACAACTTCAATTCAAATCAGAAAAATAATAATTCGAGAAAACGCGATTATAGAAATAATAATAGGCAATCTAGGTTCAGGGACTGAAAGCCTAACAATAATTCAGAAAAGGGGGTCGTAGCCCAAGAGGAACTCCCCCTTGCTCAAAATCAAAAAGTCCCAACTGAAAACCATATAATAAGTGGTGCTACTACCACAATCTATTTGATGAGAAAGCCACTAAATGCACACCAGAATGTGCCTGGTGGGCTGTAAAAATGCCTGAGTCATCAAACTAGAACGAGGGGCCCTCTCTGCTGCTGATGCCCCCTTGGAAAAATATTCACGCCGCCTGTTCATAAAGGACAGGACAACTAGGAGAAGGTACTTGGTAGATACAGGTGCAGACCTAAGTATCATACCAGCTAGCAAAACACAAAAAGTACAAACTCCGAAATACTATCTCCGTGCAGCAAATGACCTGAACATTTCTGCCTATGGCTTAGAGACTAGTGAAGTGAACATCGGTTTGAGACGTGACATGACTTGGTCCTTCTCAATTGGGGATGTTCCAAATGCGATCCTTGGTGCTGATTTTCTAGCACAATTTGGCTTGTTGGTCGATTTGAAAAATTCTAGGCTTATCGACTCAACTACAAGTTTATTTGTGGAAGGCAAATCGCTAATGTACAAAATTGAGGAAGCGATAGATAGCTGCAGCAAACTTAATGAGAAATTGATGAAAATCTTTTCTCATTTCCCTGGCATAAACCAGCCATGTTTCAAACGAGACGCTCCCTATAAACATGACACAGTCCATGTAATTGAAACAAAAGGACAACCATGTACTGCGAAAGCCAGGAGACTTGCTCCTGATAGGCTCAATGCAGCTAAAGAACTATATGATCAAATGATCAAGGAAGGAATAGTCCCTCGCCAATTCACATGATGAAAAAGGCGAATGGCAAATGGAGAATTGTAGGGGACTACCGTGCCTTAAATGCCCAAACAATCCCTATCCGTTATCCTGTTCCAAATATAATGGACTTTAACGTGAATATGAGGGGAAAGACATTTTTCACTAAAATGGACATAAATTGGGCATTCCATCAAATACCTATGGCCACACAGGATATCCATAAAACCGTGGTTATCACTCCGTTTGGATTATTCGAATATCTTCGAATGCCATTTGGACTTCGCAATTCGGCGCAAACTTTCCAGCGATTTATCAATGGATTGTTTGGAGATTTACCATTTGTATATGCATATCTGGATGATATATGCATATGCTCAGAAGGCGGTAAGGAGGAACACGAGAAACATGTAAGAGTCATATTACAGGGTATACACACTGCCGGCCTTACTGTCAACCCTGCAAAGTGCAAATATGCACAAGCAACTTTTGATTTTTTTGGGTATACAATCTCGACCGAAGGTATTTCTCCAACGAAGACCAGAGTGCAGTCAATCTTAGAGTTCCCAAAACCTAAAACAATTGCAGACATGCGACAATTTTTGGGGATGGTGAACTTCTATCAATGTTGCATGCCCAATGCAGCTGCTGAACAAAGCAAGCTATTTGCATTGTGCACCACAAACAAAAAATGGGATAAAACTCCTATTGTTTGGGACACTGAAGCTGAAAAAGCCTTCGAAAGTGTTAAAAATCTGCTAGCAAATGCGACATTATTGGCTCACCCAGATGACAGTCTGCCATTATGCATATCAACCGATGCTTCTGACTTTGCGATTGGTGTGACATTGTACCAAATAAAAAATGACTTAAATCAACCACTCGCATTCTCCTCTAGAAAGCTTTCCAAAGCTAAAAAGAATTACAGTACCTACAATAGGGAATTACTGGTGGTCTATGCTGCAATAAGGCACTTCAGACACCATGTTGAGGGTCGATTGTTCACGGTATATACCCATCATCTTCCCATCACACATGCCTTCATGCAGAAAACTGACCCCGTCTCTCCTAGATGGTTGAGACAGCTAGACCTAATAAGTCAATTCACAACTGATATTTGGTATGTTAAGGGAGAATTAAATATCCCTGCCAACTGCCTTATGCTGAAATTGCAAGAGATCAGTTAACAGATTTGGAACTCGAGGAATATTTAACCAATGAGAAAACCAATCTGAAGCTGTGGCAACGTAAAATTCCCGATACAGATATCTTGGTAACATGCGATATCAGTACAGGCAAGGATAGGCCATTCCTGCCGAAACAATATTGTAAAATGGCGTACGATAGTGTACACAATTTGTCACACACAGGACCCAAAAGTACTGCTAATTTAGTAACATCAAGATTTGTTTGGCCACGAGTGGAATCCAACTGTAAGCAATGGGCTAGACAATGTCTGAATTGTCAACAGTCTAAGGTCGGAAGGCACACAAAGTCGCCACTCAAGATATTTAAAAATACAGGGCGATTCAAAATAATACACATTGATTTGGTTGGTTCATTACCACCATCTTGAGGGAACAGATACCTGTTGACTATGATAGATCGAGCAACTAAATGGACAGAGGCTATCCCATTAAAAGAGATGTCAGCCCCAACAGTGGTTGAAAAACTATGAAACATGGATCGCCCATTTTGGTGTACCTGAAGTCATTGTTACAGACCAAGGTCGCCAATTTGAAAGTTCACTTTTCAATGAACTTGCGTCCAAGCTGGGTGCAAAACACAATCGCACAACAGCATACCACCCCCAAGCCAATGGTGCAGTGGAAAGGTGGCATCGTGCTCTGAAAGCCTCAACCATGGCATCAGACACAAAAAGATGGGCTGATATTTTACCCACCATCTTGTTAGGACTCAGATCTGCACTACAGTCAGATATAGGATTTTTTGCTGCGCAGCTTGTGCTCGGCGAAGAGCTACGCTTACCTGGAGACTTTTTTACAACATCCCAAGATGTAAGTCCCGAATTGACGATTCGAAACATCAGAGATGATGCAAACAGCGTCATAACTTAAGCAGCTCGACATGGCCAGCCTAAAGTCTATGTCTCAAAGCACTTGACCACCACAACTCATGTGTGGGTGCGAGATGACAGACTCAAAGGTGCATTTGAAAAGCCATATGCCGGCCCATACCAGGTTATATCACGAGACAAGAATAATTTTGTCATAATGATAGCAGGTGAACATAAAAAAGTCTCAATTGACAGACTAAAACCTGTATTCAGGAAAGGCTAACAGTAATTATCAGACAAAAGGAATTAGAGGTCAAGCATAAAAATGACCCATACCCTACATTGCCTGATAAGTCTGACTCACAACAAATTAATAACGAGTTAGTTGGAACAAATAGTGGACAGACAAAAAGTGAAATCAAAAATAATTCACAATACGAAAATAAAATGGAACAAAATTCCGAGTCCAATTCACAAGTGTTAGGATTGGTCACTCCGAAGTTTAATAAAAATAAAAAATCCGTCAAATTTAATGACAACATTTTGGAAATTGAATTTGATCCTTCAAAGCATATTATCCTTAGAAAAAAAGGTAGGCCTAATGGTTCATACAAAATTAAAAACATGCTTCCTACTCACAAGTCTGCCCGTATCACACAAAGAAATAATAAAAAAGAAAAAACTATGATAGAAATTGGTAAGAACACCCTAAAAACAACCAAGGGTAACTTAAAATAATTACCCATGTACCAACAAAAATAAATAAATTTGTAAAAATCAAAAATTGACTTCCGCCTGACTCTGGGTTTGAACCCATCTCGCGAATTTCCGAACAAAATAATTCAGCGCATGAAAAATCGCTTGTAAATAACAAAATACGGAAACAAACGAACTTAGACGAAATTCCTACGTAGCAAAGTGCGAAAAGGAATTTGCAAAAACACACTACCATATACGTTAACACACTCATGTGCTAGTTTGCGTAAACAAAGTTCGTTACCACTACGAAACAAAAAATGTTGTTTTTACCTGTATGCGTAATCTCACGCACATAACAAACAATAATATGAATTCTATTCAAATTATTGCAAATCTGTACTTGACGATTCTGCCAAAACTACAATACCAAAATACATCGAGTTTGGTATCATTTTACTAGTCTTGACAAGACGCTCATCTTTGTGAATGTTAAACAGACAGATAAGGAGAGAGAAAAAACAACCATAGTCAATCAAATACATTTTGTAAAGGTTCATTCGTGTCTTTGCATTCTGATTGACAACGTCTTATTTGCTCTCTAAAATTTTCGTATTTCTTACTTACACTATATTTGGTGTTGCAATTTTTAAGCCTTGTACTTATTGTACTATCCTGTCTTCCTTATTTCAAATTTACTTCCAACTGAATTCTTGAAAATGTCAGATAATCCTTCAAACCTTGAGTATGTTGAATCGTCTGAAGAGCGTTTGTCCGATGAGATGCGACAACGCTGCAATGTCGATCATACCTGAGAATTAGCTCAACTCCAAGAGGCTGAGGAAGATGCCCTAATTGGCTACTCTCCCCCTCCGAGCACTGTTCGTGGTATCCTGTGAGAAATGGGTCGAGATACCCTTTGCCTAAATCCTATTCCGGACGATGTACTGCTGGAGCAACAGCCATTGGCAATCCCAATGGAGGTTGTCCCCTTGGTAGAGGCTGTGGAACCCATTGTTGACCCTCCTCCACAGATGGTCAAATTTCCAGTATTCCACATACCAGAACCTAGACCAATTCCTGCTCCTGTGGCTATGGTACCACCCCCTCCTTATATACCTCCTATACGAGAACAAAATAACTCGTCTGCTCATTATACTCCTTACTCATGAGGCAACTCTGACTGTGGATGTGGTGCTCCCTGCAAGAGGGGTAGAAACAGTCGGCAATCATTTAAAGTCCGGCAAGCCGCCCTCACCAACCAATATAAAAGCCTGGGTGCGGCATTAGCTTCCACCATCCATAATTGGGAGATGGAACAACGAGACAGTAGGAGATAGGGACCATAAGTTAGGCACACAGCAGATAGAAATCCCCAATTGCTGAGCAAGGTGTCATTTTTGCAGCGCAAAAATTGGGGGGGAGTGCTGTGGGGATTTGTCCCACCTTGAGGCTCGGCCTCCGCGATCAACGATCGACGTATCAATAATTAATAAATTACGAACTCGCACATCATCTATACAGACGATGTGTGGTCACCTACAAAGCGGGCTACGTAAATATATACGTAGCCACTCGCTTATACGTACCCAGGCGCGGCTCGTATATACCTGCGCCATATCAGCTACGTTTGCCCTCAGTACCCGCAGTTTCTCGGCACTGTGTACTGCTTAGGTTGGCTGCCTACACACCAACGACGTAGACTTATTGCGACATGACTTTTATCCTTCTGATGTGTGGTAACTTGCCCGGTTCCCACACTACTCTACAGCATTCAATATTCATCGTAGAAATATGAAATAGGTCTTAAAAAATTTGTATTTTCAAGGTGAGTAACACTGGCCAAACAAAATTGAAAAATTTCCCATACCAGACCTACAATTTTCATTCAAATTTGGAGATTTTTTCAACACAAAAAGCAACATAACTAATCACAATCCAAGATTCAACATATAAGGAAATAATGTATGCTGATTGGGTCTCCCAAAAGTTCTTATAGTTATATAAATATTTCAAATGTCACCACTTCTCCCAGTAATATATTAGCACCAGTAGATGTATTATGTAGGATTGGCTCATTTAAAGTCTGCTGATATCTGCTTAATAATAGTTATGGTGAAAAATAATATCAGGAAGGCATATATTGGAGAACAAACTATGATTGGCTCATTTAAAGTTTGTTGATATATCTGCTTCAAAATAATAATTATAAGCAAAAATGAAAATACCATGTTTCCAGAATTCCCTTAAGCCAACCAATCAGGAAGATGTACTGAAAAATGAACTGTCATTGGCTCATTTAAAATCCAAAAACTAAAGCAAAGTCTAACTTCTGCTTTCAACAAGAATCATTAATTTAGAGAATATCAGATAGGTATGAAAATAACTGAAAAAAAATATATATATACTTTTTTTTCACAATTCTCTTTATTAACATTTTATAATTAAAATCAGTTTTAAAGATCTAATTTGTTTTCTTAGTATTTGATTAAAAGATTGAAATGTACTCATTGACCAATTCCAAAATTTAAAAAAAAATTCAAAATTCCCTATTTGCCAATAAGAAAATAGGAATTAATTAAGAAAAAACAATAGACTAGAAATGAAATTTGCTGTTACATAAATATTGCCACACGACCAAGCACCTGTCACTTGAATTTTTTGTATTAGGTATTTTATCATTATCAGAAACTATGAAGGTGAAGAAAAATCGTGGAGGATTGAAACGACGAGAAACATGGGCAGATATTGAAGATTTGCACTAAAAAATATTTGCAGCAAAAAAATCGAGAAATAATTAAATTTTTGAAAAAAAAAAGGAAATCTACTGCGTTTAAGGACATAAAACATAATAGAACTAAAATATTGAAAACTAGTTTTCTAGGTTTTGTAATAGTAATTTTTTATAAAATGGATTTACAACTAACACAGTCGCTGGCACAAATATCTTTCAAGTTACATACATAAATACATACATACATACATACATACATACATATGTGTATATATATATATATATATATGTAAATAATGCAAAATTTTCAAATGAACCAATTAGATTTCATTTTATTACATATTTCTCTGATGCAATTTGTGGTAAATTTAACATAGATTTGACAATATTCCAATACACAGCATTATTACATCTATTTAAAACATTGGGATTCCAACTGTTAAGAATGTTTAAATTACTTATATAATGTGTCGAAAACTCTCCACTTGCCAGTTGATTTCAATCCAATATTGATCTTCATATTAATATCAAAAGCTATTTGTGCCAGCGACTGCGTTAGTTGTAAATCCATTTTATAAAAAATTACTATTACAAAACTTAGAAAACTTGTTTTCAACATTTTAGTTCTTTTATGTTTTATGTTCCTAAACACAGTCGGTTTCATTTTTTTTTTCAAAAATTTAATTATTAACATGTTTAATCACCTTTCCAAGTGGACAACATTTAGATGGAAAGGGTGGTTTTATTTCCCACTTTGTGGGTATTTGTGTGAAGAGTTCAGTGAATGTTTTTGCTAGACAAGCTCAATTGCTCGCACTAGCAGGCTAGTGATATTCTGACAGCTAGCATTTTCACGCCTACTTTTTTTAAATTTCCCAACCTGAAATATTACATTGAGGTCACCAGGCTGTGGGTATACCTCGATACCCACAGAGATTAAATATGGATTTGCGTGTTCCTTTTTTGTCTACCATTTTGGTAAGTTAGCCAACCTTTTACAACATCTGAAACCAGCGACTAACAACAGGCATTGCTGGGGTATATGTTAGGCTGTACACACACATTGTTGGCGAGTATCAGAAAGATAGGTGTGTGTTTGTTATTTAGACTAGCATTTAAATTTGTACATATATTTACATATGTGTGTCACGCTAGGCTATGTTTGTATCATTTAGGCTGAACAGAGAACATATTTATAGTTCATCTGTTTTCCCATGTGCTAGAAACGTGCATTTTCATTTTGACATCCGTAGACTAAGGTGTGTGGACTTGGTGATGGATCAAGTTCACAGTCTGTCAACTAGGACCGAGCCCCGAGGGAGAAGAGGAACATGGTCCCCGCAAGACTGTTCTCTGTTTTGTCTTCACAATGAACAGTCAGTATTATTTCAGATGTAGAAGCTCACTCAGTTTTTCAATTCGACCTTCCAAGTCACTTAATTTCCCAGTTTGGGAATACTGTTTAACACCGCAAAATCAAACTTGATATGAACGTTAGTGGAAATTATTTCTTCCCATTTGACTAGTTTTGGTTTCAACCATTCATCGACTGTTAGGAACGTTTGTTCTTCATTCACATTGGACAATCATATGATGAAAACAATGTCATCGAATGATTTGACCATCACCATTTAATCTTTATATTTCTTCGACTGTGTAAGTTATTACTATACTTTATCCACTGTATAATAATGAGTCGGCCGTCCACTTTTTTCTCGTTTATTAAATTGTTAGACTGTTTCATTGAGGCTACTAGGCTTGTTCTGGTAGGAGGACAACACGTATTGATTCTGCTGGCCTGTTTCCCTTTTGGCTCGCTGGTTCTCAACATGTGTTTTCACTTTTATCATCATACCTTTTTGACATGTTTTGTTCTCGCCACTCGGGATGTTAGTTTTCTTTTTCAGACACGACCGAGCAACATTTAGAAACGAGTTCAGACACGAGTATGTTCAAAAAAATAATATTCCAAGCTTCTTAACCGAAGACATCTTTTAAGAGGAAGGGTAGGATGTCTTGAACGGATGCTGCGAAAATTCTCCACTCGATTAATTTTCAACTCGATTTTCCAAGTGTTCGTCGAGTGCGAAAAGCTGGCAAACAGTGCCAGCCAACGATAGGTAGTAGCCTAGGTATAGGCCCATGGAGCGAAGACGATTGACTGGAAAGCTAAGAATTTGGCTGAGGTGAAAGTTGCACAAGTCGACCCGGTTATTAGGCGTACTGCCATTCTTTGCGTGTGTGCATACAATTAGTGCTGGACAAGCCTCTCTGCTCGTATTATTGTCACACTCACTACGGTACAGGCCTACGGCTGCACGTAGCGCACCACATTAATCGTTCCAACTCTCGCTGTCACAAAATAATTCGCGGATTAAAAAAGTTGGCTGTAAAGGAGACGACGACAGCGAGTGACATAAAAGTTGAGCGTGTACCGTACGTTGGGCGCCATATTGTATCACCAGAGAGAGAGAATTATTTGCCAAGCAAACATACCGAAGCCACGTTCAATTGTTTATCTTTTTCTCCTTTTTTTTCTTTTTTTTTCTTCTTTTTTTTTTCTTTTTTTTTTTTTTTTTTTTACTTTACGAGATGGCTGGTAAACAAATTTAATGTAAGTATGACTTTTACAAAGAATACGATGCGTCGAAAATACTGTTTGCTTAGGTTTTTCCTTTTCGTTTCTCTTCTCTCCCCCGCCCCCTCCTTTCATTCGCGCGTTGTCTCTTTTTTATATTAACATATCTTTTCAAACGCTCCAACAACGAGACAGTTCGTTGTTTGTAAAATTATAAAACTGTTCGAGAAATTTCACCATAATCCCATAATCGAATAATTCGTCAGGGAATTTGTAAAAACAAATATTGTCGGCGAAATAGGCTGTAGTCTACTCAAGCATCCGAGTTCAGCGCCCTTTCTCACCACCTATTATAATGAAGTTAATTTCAAATGGCCGTCCTTTTGTAACAAATTCCGGCGAAACATATTTACTAAAATTCACATCGACAAACCACCCTTAAAGACGTTCATCGAATAGATAATTATTTTATACGTTGTTTTTATAGCATCACCGGTCTATCGTCGCGACGAGAATAGCACGCAGTGCCTACATAAAAAAATATGAGATTTCGAATGTTCAAAAATTTTCCAAGAAGTTGACCGAAACTAGGGCCGATATTCATCGACGACACTTGACGTTCACTTATCTAAGGGTCTATTTTTAAACTAATGTAAAGTTGCCAAAAAAATAGTTTAGCTGAGAATGGTGAGAAACGTAGCTTTCTCGAGGTAAACTATGGCAAAGCTACGAATAAAAATTAGTTTTGTTGAGAATTAATATAGCTGAGAAATTCAGGTTTTAAATTTAATGTACCCTTAGGTAAGTAAACACCGAGTGTCATCTATGAATACCGATCGTGGTATGTACCTAGCTAAATGGATTGCATCTTCCTTAATTTAACCAAAAAATTTTTGAAAAAAAATTATATAGATTTACGTAGGTAGGTCTACATTATTGGGTGCTATAGTAAAGCCTAGGTATACATATTACATACCTACCCATTAGGGTGAAATTAGAGTAGCCTATGCGAGAGAATAAAGAAAAACTTTCTATCAGTATGAATGCTTAAACGATACAGAAATTGAAGCAAAAAATCCTGGAATGCCTGAATAATAGAAGCGAAGTTCCGGAATTGAATTTTATTACAAAGGAGTTACTTCCTTTCATGATTTTCCACTCGCACGAATTTCGAATATTACCACCTTTTTTTCTTTCCCTTTTTTTTTCTTTCCCATTTTTTTCTTTCCTTTTTTTCTCCATTTTTTCATTCGTGTCAGACCTCTCGTTCATAATTACGCGTCGATAAATTCGTATGCTCGGTATTTTCGTTTTTGAAAAGGAAAGAAAAAAACATTATTGTCGACCTGTAT
This sequence comes from Ericerus pela, assembly GCA_011428145.1. Taxonomy (NCBI): domain Eukaryota; kingdom Metazoa; phylum Arthropoda; class Insecta; order Hemiptera; family Coccidae; genus Ericerus; species Ericerus pela. The sequence continues at coordinate 1,494,956 of WOFM01000467.1, forward strand.
CGACATTTCAACTATAAAGGTGGGTTATAATATGGGTAACTATTGCACAAGCTTTTGGTCGTCTAGCATACCTACAGGCCTGTATGCCACTAGATATAATAATATGAAGGTACCTATGAAAAAATGACGAAGCTTTCCAAACTCACAATAATTCCAACAATGCCTCTCATTTTGCGGCAACTGCTTTTCCTACAAAATGAAAAACGGACTAGGAAAAGTAGTGACCTGTATTTAATTTTTGTGCCGAAGAAAATCTGGCGATATTCCTTTTCCCTCCTTTAGAAGGAAGACTGTCATCGCTCACAAATCCGACATTTTCATTTTATGGAAAATATTTTAACGGTGAAATTTCGTTTTCTTCAAGTCGTATCAAAAAAACAAACAACGCTAATGAGGTTCAAAATTAGTATACCAAATAATATTTTAGGCAACTAGGTACCTAATGGGCAAAACGAGTCGATTATCGCGAGTAGTAAGTTGCATACGATAATTATGTTTTACAACATATCCTCCAAAAAAAGGTTAACCTATTCTTTATTCGACTGAATATGACGTCAACTCCTTTAACTAACTGAATTTTATGAAATACGCACTTAGATACCTGCGGAGAGGTAAACTATTATTGTTTATAGGTATCACCGTGTAAAACGGCCCTTAGTCAAACTTAAATTGCACCACTTGCATACCTAAGTGTAAACGACGCCGTAAAGAAATAAACGAAAATTCCGTTAAGAAAGTAATCCATTTCTGTACTGGTGAAGAAATGAAATTTTCTCAACTCATACACCAAAAAGAGGTTCTTATTAAATCGATTTTGATTAGCAAAATACGAGATTTCCAAAGCAGTTTGGAACATCGAAAATGGTTTTCATTTCTCTATCAAGTGTAGAAGCAGTGTAGAAATGAGTTTTTTCTCAACTGTTTATTATTTATTTTTTCACAGCACCGTTTACACGTACGCAAGTTGCAAAATGTCACAATAAAAAAGGATCATTTCACATGGTGATGCTTACACAAACAACCAAGTTCACTTCTCGTTAATATTTAATTATATCTAAAATTCTTGACCTTTTTTTTGCTCTTCAACAAATTTTTCACATTTTCCATCCGGATTCTGTAGCCATACTTTCATTTTCTACCTTCAATTTTCCTATTTTTTTGGGGGAAATTCCTCATTTTTCCCTTAGATCCACAACTACTTAAAGTTGAATACTGTATACTTTTTTCGAGTCTGTGTAGGTATCGTTTCAAAAACACTCATCCAAGTGGGTAAGTATACTAACCTGTTTTCGTTGATCAGCTCGTTATTCCAGCGTCCAGTGTTTCGTTCTCCGTAGACTTCGTATGGTATTCTAAATTCAAATAAAATTCCAGTTCACCCCCCGATGTTACACAATATTGTCACTGTACCTATCCACGCAGCGTTGAAACATCGATAATGAAGATTTTAATTAAAAACTTGTCACTCGTTTCCCACTGGTGGGTGCGAGCGTAATTATGTCGCTGTACTCTACGTTTGATAGGTACCGGCTTATAGGTAGGTACGTGCTCGTGTCGCCATTTTCTGCAGCACATGAAACGAAAAAGACACGTAAAAAGAAAAAAAAAAAAACAAAAAAAAAAAAGCAAAAAAGATTAATCGAATTATGGAACTCGAATGTGGCAAATAATGAGAATCTGGTAAATCAAAGACAACGGAAATGGAAACGGAAACGGAAAACAGTGAGAGGTTATTTTGTACCATACGTCTGTCTCAATAAACATTTTCGAGCTTGAGTAAACGAGAAATCGTCAAAATTATACCTACATTTTTAACGAATGTCGAGCGACGACAAAACGAAACAAAAGGAAGTCGACTACGGAATACAGTACGCGAGTATGTAAATTAGCGACATTCACAAATTATTGTACTATTTTGCCACGAGAGATGAACAAAAAAATAAATAAATTTCAAACTGTTGTTGGTACAGCAGAATTATTTTTGATTAGTCAGTCGCACTGCTTACCCACACTGTGGATAGGTAGTTAGGCACCTACTTGGTGGTTAGGGAGAATCGGGCAGGTGGGTGCCGTGGGTACGAAATCTCTGTATTTCATCCAACCAATGCTAACCGACAACGAAGAACTCGACTCGGAAAATACTGCACGTATTATAGGCCAATAATGACATTACTAAATACGTTGGTCCACTACCGGATGCTGCAATTACGCAGGTCGCCAGGCAAACACCATAAATAAAATTATTCGCGAGATGATACTACGGGCATACCTACTTATGCTTACCACATTTGTCAAGTTTCAGACTGGGACGGGGAAGGTGGAGGCCACCGAAACTATTTTGATAAAATTTTTTATAAATTATTATTTTAGGGTGACATTCTTACCAATATTCACCAAATAATTTGCTAAGTGGCGGTTCGAATTTATTTACCGAACGAAAACTATCGAAGGATTTTATTTATTGTTCTATTCACTGGGTAAAAAAAGAAAAAAGAAAAAGAGTACTAGTGACGTACTTTGAAGGAGAGAAGTTTTTTTATAGGTTTTTATTTTACTCGCTACTTCGATTTTAAAATATACCAATACTGCAGCCAACCTTCCGCAACGAAATAATATTTATTTCGTGTGAAGCTAAAGCCAAAAAAACGTAGGTAAATAAAAGCCTATTTTTTGAAAACGCGTTTTTAACGTAAACTTATTATTTCTGTTCTACACTGGTGAATGGAATAGCTTATTCAAGGTTGAAGTGCTGCAATTTTCCAAATCAAAAAGCTAGTTTACAAAAAAAAAAAAGAAAAAAGTAAAGGTAAAATTTAGGCAATTTTCATCTAATTGAACAGACCATAGTTTTTTTTTTGTATACCTACTTTAATGGGTGAAATTACCCATTTAAGCTAATATATTTTTTTAAAGCTCTACCTATAGAACATTGAAAAAAATAAGAAACATTTTATTTATCCGCCAAAAATAGCTTAAAAAAATAAAAACAACGAGCTGATGATCACGTCTGTTAAGTAATGCTACAATCTTCGTAAAAATCGAGAAATTAATTCGAAACATAAACCGCAGTGCATCTGCTCGATTGAAAATGAACCATTTAGGTATGTACCTAATTATGTAAATTATTTGGTAATTCTAGAGTATCGGTTATTTCAATTTCAGAAAACAGTACTTACCTAGGTACATATTATTTTACAGACCATTCTGGAATTGCAATCGGTAATAGTTAGGATATAAAACATCCATTTAAATGAAATATACTTACCTACGAACCTTAAACCTGCGGTTTCGCTCGCAGTTATGCAACAAATAGGAAGGAAAGTTACATTTAACCAAAAAGTGAATGCTTAAATTCACGACATATGGGTAATTGTGAGGAGAGAAAAAGTGGACACGTACGTTTACGGCTATTTTTCTTATTTTATTAGGATTTTAAAGATACCTTGTGAGAATGATTATGGATATGAGATAAATTACCAGTTTTGAATCACTCGTACTTGTGGGCCAAAATTTTCGAGATTCTGTACAGCAATAAAAATTTACGATACAGTGTAATGTTCTCGCTATAAATGTTCCATACTTTTTAATTTAGAATTTTTTTTGTTTGTCTGTTTTTTTGTTCACATAAATAGTAAAAGAACGGAAAGAAAAAAACCTAAATTTTTAAGGAGCTGTGGGGAAATGAACCTACACCCTTATGCTTTTATCTAAGAGCACAGTTTCCTATCCATTGGAATCCCAGTTTAGATATAATTATCCACAATTTTTGCAGCATTCTAAACATTCAAATTTTGAAAAAAAACCTTCCTTCTTTGCGATGAAGATTCCTTAGCGAATATTGAAGATAGAAAGCTGAAATTGATGCTGTTGGAAAGAGGATAAAATTTTTCAAAGTCAAAAACTGAATTCTTTCGTTTATCATCAGTTTTTCAAAAATAAATCATAAAAAATTGTAAAACAATGGAAAAAGTGGAGTGTTGTTCTTGTATTTTCTTTTGCCGTTAGCTCGCAATTACTTTGTTTTAGGTGAAAACTAATGGAGGAAATAAATTGGTCATTGAAAAATGAGGGGCAGTCACCACTGAAAATTTTTTTCTACCATCGTTAGTTTTTGAAATAAATAACAATTAAAAAAACGGTAAATTTCTCATTAATTAGCTGTTTTTTAATGGCTAATTTCTAAAAAATTAATGGGAATAAAAAAAATTGTTTATAGAAAATTTGAGAAAATTTTATCCTCTATCTAATGGTACCGTACCAACAAATATCAGCTGACATATCATGATGTGAGATAGAGACAGTTTTCTTCAAAATTAACATTTTGTTAATATTGCAACCTGACAAATGCCATATACCATTTTACAGGTGACATATCATTTTGCAGGCGACATACCATTTACCAGGTATTATTTTTTTATTGACAAACGTGAGAAAGTGTGAGAAAAATGGAAAACCAGGACATAAAGTTCAACCAGCTATAACACCGGGACATATGGTAAGCCTTCATACCGCAGTCCTAGTTTACTTATTCTAGATTGCATATTATCTCGATCAATGTAGATACCCAACCTGAAATAATCTTTAAATAACTTGATTTTGTGAATTATACCTAGCACAGAAGACTATTGTAGGTGACTTCGCCTACAGCTGGTTCCACAAACTAATATTAATTTGTTTATAGGTATAATATATATGATCAGAAAAGTAATGTGTACGCTCGTATTTTTTTAGTAAAAATTAGCTCATTTCATCGATGAATATAATCTCGATTCAAAGTGAATGCACCTCCATGTAAAAATGTGAAGAATCTTTTAACGTGGAAGCATGTTCAATTTACATCGAGGTGGAGGTAACATTTTCTAAATGATACGTTAAATCTGCCTCAATGAGGAAGTCGATATTTTATTTAATTTTTTATAATTTTTGAGAAAGATTCATCATTATGATGGAATTTTAACATTTCGTTGCTTTCTGATAAGAAATATGAACCGTGGTGTGTAATATACTATCACCGTAAGTTCGTCAGTTTAATCATTTACAGGTGCAAGAAGCCAACCTACTGAACAATCTATGTCACATTTAGCAGCAAGACCTATATCACGTTGGGTTACACAATCACTGGCAACAAGATAGTGATTGTCGCGACACGCACCTTATCAGCGCGTACCTCAGTACGTAGGTACTCGGCTTCTTTAATAAGCTATAGGTACGTAAATAATTATGTAGGCAGCACCTTGTATGTATGGGTACATACCTACGGACGATGTTTTGTGTGTTTAATGTGCAATACAGTTTTGGTAGTAAGGTTGCGGAGATGGTCCACGACCTGTCTGTCCACCAACAGTCTGAGTCCATAAAAGGGGAGAAAGGATAAAGTATCCACAACTATGTACGAGCTAATTCTATTTACAGCTACCCATGAAGGCGAATTAGGTACTAAATTGGTTAACCAATGCAGGAAAGTAATCGTAGTGCTGCGCAATAGGCTACTGAATGCATTCACCAAAGTAAGTACGGGTGCTGTGTTTATTACACAAGTCACTTTCATTTGTGTTTGTGGCTGCAATGAGCAGATTGCTGCATTGACTACAGTAGGTACTATAGTATGAGGCATAAGGTTGTTGCGTTTACACCAGATTAATATCAGTTTTATTTTCGAGTGAAGTGTTGTGAAACCAGTGGTAGTAGTGCATAAGTTATATGCGATTCAGCTAACATAACCCTATGCAATATTTTCAACAGTTACCTACCAATCACCAATCATTGTGATTAGATTGTTATAGAAGGATTTGGCTGTCCATCTGCTTTGAGCGAGTCCATTGAGTGGTAAATGATTAACTTGAACCATAAAGACTTTAACCAAATGTAAACGAAATTTTGGAAAAATTCGAACTTATTATACCTAACTGCAGTTTATACTGCACACCTAGCTCACTGGCCACTGCAATACGAATGGGCCTACCTAAGTATCTACAAACCGTTTACCACACTGAAATTTATACCCACTTCATTTCATGTCGTTACCTGTGCAGAGGTGATTTTGTCGCTCAGCACAATGTGGGTGTTCAGGTCGTACTCGGCGGAATTTACGATGGTATGTCGTCCAAAGTTACTTGGATAGTTAGGTAGGTACCATGTTTTTCTATCGCTTAGCACATTCTCGATAGTCGAAGAATGGTTCAGCAGAATGCGACATCGTGACTTTTTGGATGAGAAGTTGCCTGGAACCGTAACGACTCGGGAAAGTGTGACAGTATGAGGGAAAGAAATGATAGCTACTGGCTCGACATTTGACATAGGTACTTGTGTAAAGGTAACTATATAATACGCTCGTAATAAGGGTGTAGGTTTTGTCAGCTCGGGGAATCGAACCTGGGACCTACATATTCGCCAGCTAAAAGCGGTGAACTTAACCGCACGGCCATCTCACCGCCAACTATAACTGGCGAATGTATTTTATATTAGACAAGGTATGGCGGTTCCCACAAAGGGTATCTACAAGTGTATTATGTGACGAAGAAAGAATTGTTTTGAAGGGAGCCAGTTTCAAAGTGGGGAGGAGGCGATCCTTCAAAAAAATGAAAAATTAATCGGTTGAATCTACTTAGTATATGCCCAATTTGCAACAATTGTATCAAGAGCTCTTTTTCTCTTCTGGTACCTACCTTTAAGATATTAACTTTGATCCTGATTGGCATATGTACAGTACCGAATTCAATACTTTGCAGTATTAGAAGTTCGAATTTGGAACGAAACTCTCGAGCGACTAAATTGTTTTGTTTCTGATGGAGGAACACCGATAGAAATTCGCTGCGAAACCTTCTTGGTACAGCATCAAGTCTGGCAGACGGTATCATTATATGGAGAGAAACTACCATGATTTGCAGTTCACTATCGACATTTTAATTTTATTATCTTTACTGTTTGTTGGTTAGTAAAATTTATTCGTCGTGTCGAAAGCTACGAGAGTACGAACTGCAGTATTCGTACATTTTTATGTAGATTTTCCAAGAAAAATCTACGTATATCAAAATCAATATGGAATTAAGACTCAGAGTTGGGAGTAAGTTTGTTTTTCGTCTTATGACCCCACGAAAATTTCGGCACTATTAGCTGAAATTCGCATAATTATACGATACCTACACATTTCGATTTAACTCATTACAGGTCGCAATTTTCATCCGATAGTCCTGAAATTTGCATTTTTGGAGCTGAAATGGTATTAAAGTGTTTAATTTTTAAGCAATAATAACGAAATTTGGTACAAACATTGTTGAATAGGAATATTACATTTATTCTATTATTGTGTAAAATTTGGTTTTAGTCCGCTTCAAGGTTCATTTGTAGAAGTGATTTAAAAAAACCTTTACATATTCCTAAGAAAAATGGATAATTCATTCGGATGAAACTGAAACAAAAAAGTTGTGAAGCAAGCTTGTTATTGTAGGTATTTGATAGGAAAACATTTAATAACTTCGCACATATTTTATATTTCCTTGACACTTCATTGAACGTAATTTTCACCCACCACTCTGGCATATATTTTGGATGTTTTCATTTTTTTTTATTACCTCATTCGTTTATTTATTTATTTAGAGTTTTTTTATTAAGAAAACTTAAATTTTCCAACGTAACTTTCTTCGCTGGAGTTTTTCTTACAGTAGTTACCCAATTTTATTTCTTTCTCTCTTTGACCCTTTGCCTCCTAAACATTTTGCTGTTTAATTTTCCGAATAGTAGCACTGAAGGACTTGAAAAAAATGTAGCACGAAATCTCGCGTTCAAATTTCATTCGTGACTTCTCTTTTTGCTGTTATTGCTTCGTTGTAATTCACTTCATCGTTTTCGTTTTCAAATATTTTAGTAATTGCAGAATATGTCACGCAAAGTCAGGAATAATACGAGGTGTTCTTATTTCCAACCATTAAAAGCTCATATATTTTATCCCAAATAAGAAAGACGTGACTTTATACGAGTAGATGGACCAGAGGGGAAAAGAAAATGTAAAGATTCGCACTATTCGACGAAGTCTGCATCTAAAAATTTTGTTTGCAAAAATATATTTTTAAGCTTTATGTCGCAGTTAGCAAATTGTGTCTCTATGACGTCACGTCGTTCTTATTTGAGATAGACTATATATTTCATAGGTTACTTTCTTACTGAGTTCTTCGGATGTAAGTTTCAATAAGTTATCGTCGATAAATATTATCGACGATAATTAACAAGAAATGAAATACCCTCCTTGATTCGAATCAATAATGCTCTACACCTAAATATTTGCATGTAATTTTCTTAACAGTTTTATAAAAAATGGAAAAACCACGATGACAGTAATCAAATTATAGCTCATAGTTTATGTGTAAAGCATTTTCTGAGTCTTCAACAATGTCGACTCTACTTTCATTCAACTTGTTCTGATATTATCTGTCTCAAAATGAAGATTATTGTTAGTATATTCAAACTCAACGAAATCCTAACGTTCACTTTGATTATTTTGATTCACTTTGATTCGTTCCGTTTTCACTTTTAAAGAGGAAGAGATAACTTTTTTTCTGAATTCCATTACAAAATCTCGAATAAATTTAGGTACCTACTCATCAAATTGCTGCAAAATTGAATTTAATAATTAAAAAACAAATATCAACATAATACGTATCTATATTATTCACATTTTCAAACAAACATGCACGGCATTATAAGTCAACTTATCCGTCACTTAGTTTTTTTTCCTTTTTGTACATTTAGAAAGTTCTATTAGTGTTGACTGTTTTCTTTTGATAGCAGGTAAAATATTTAAACCTCCAATATGGAGAACTTCTTTCTTCAGATTTTCATCAATTTCTAGTAACTGCAGAAAATATATGACATTAGTTACGATCATTAGGTGTGTTTTATGAATTACCTAGTTAAACTACTCACTTAAATTTTTATAATTTCTTTTAGAAAATATACGTGGCATACGGGACATATTTTCCAACAGTGCTTTTTTGTCTTCCACATAACCATAAATAAATGTTATTCATTTCAGTCACTTAGATGTTCATTCTTTTCCCTAATTTTTCACCATATAGGTAGTCTTTCGCAATTCGCTTTCTGTACTTCAAGTTCAATTATTAAATTTTCCAAAATCTGGCAAATGCCATGAAATATCGGTTAATTTTATTACTTTATCAGTGTTTCTCATTTACATTTTCATTCGTAAAAATGAACGAAACTGCACAGACTATCAGCCTATTGATTCACTATTACGAGTTCGTTGAGTGTGAAAATAACAATCCACTTTCAAAATCTAACCTATGACAAAAAAAATGAGCCGCTGTAGGATTCTTTCTGTTGGACTCGATGATCTGAGAAGATGATTTCCTGGGTGGTGGGGCCTATAACGATGCATGCGTACCTAACTGCTCCCTCAAAACACCATATATTATCAATCCGAACATTATTTTTAACTCTATCTGGTCAAGGCATCGAAGATGTTGTGAGTTAGCTGTAGAAACGGGATTATTGCAGTATTGTAAGTCAAAAATATGGGAGGGAAAATATTAATATTTTAAAATAAAATTATTTACTGATACCAGGATAACTGAATTATTGAACTACCGAAGATCAAGTGACTATATGCAGTCCATTGAAATAAAAAACTTTGTGTTTCTGCATTTTTTCGTGATTTTTTTTTTTTTCAGTTTTAAAAATTTTTTACATTGTTGCATTTTTTTACAATACCTATCTTTTAATTGCAATAAAACTCGATATTGTATCGATATTTTCTTCGTGATATTGATATGATATCGATATTTGACAATACTAAACAGTAAATTGTAGAAATCCTGAATCTAAAGAAGAAAAAGCAAGTCCTGCTTCACCAGCACTCCTACATACATGGATATATTCCAACGAACCTTTACTTCAATCCATTATGCGCCATCCAGTTCTTCTTAAAATACTTCGTTAAATGTCAGTGATACAAAATGATTGTAAACTGTAAACACGTATTTTTTTTTTAACTTGATTAGCAATTTAACGCAGCAACATCCATTTCATTTAGAAATGGGAAAATTGAAGCCTGGTAAATTATTCATACAACATTTCAAACCAGGGGCTATATAAAATCACGCCATCGGTGCATTTTATCAGAATACGGTACTAATTTCCTTAATATCCATAGTGTCATTTTCGTGGATTTATATCACTGACATTATATTGTAGAAATCTGTTATTATTATTGTAGCTTTATGAAACACCATTAAAAATTGTCATATTGCACATTTTTACAACTTGAGGACTACTATAAAAAATATTTTGGCAATTTTTATTTTTGGTTCAATGGTACATATAATTACAATATTACTCCAACCCTGTTGAAAGAAAAAACATTTTTCAAATTTTGACTTTCAAAGAATTCTGTTTTTTATGACAAAATATCATTTAAATTTTTTAGTTTGCACATTTTTGCAACTATAAATACTTCTAGTGAAGATATTCTGACCATTTTTTCGGCCATGTTGATAATATTTTAGTTCGAGATCTTCCTAACTCTCTTTCTGGTCAGTTCGAAAAAATAATGTTTTAACAAATTTTTCGATGAAAAAATTCTGTTTCTTTAATTACTCGGGGCCATTCAACCTTCATTAGCTTCTCACGTTGTCAGTAAGAAAAGACTTATTCTAAATGCACTAACTTGTGTTCCTGCAAAATTTCAAAGTGCAGATTATTGTAGTTCTTTCAAAACTCAGTGACAAAATCAAATTTATGTTTTTTTATCCTCCCATTACTGACCATGAAAATGTTGGAGACATTAAAATTCTGAAAAACCGAGAACAGTAAATTATTACTTACATGGTAATGAGTTTTGCCCATTGGCTGTGATTAAATGAAGCTACAACGGCATTTTTTTTGGTAACTCGTGATTTTCCATAGCGTGTCTTACAAAGGAGGGTGAGGAAAAGTGAGAAGAGTGGAAATTGAATGAATTTTAAGTGAATAAATAACTTCTAGCGCACGAGTGACTGTCTTTTTTCTTTTACCATCTCCGACATACTATTTTCGACAGTGGAGCGGATATTCAAAATAATATTCTCATTCGCTTTCGTTTGTTCATTGTTTTTCTTCACCGAAGTTGAAATGGAGAAGAGAAAACTATTCAGAAATATTCGACCTTAAAACACAACATCTTATGTTGAATTTGGAAGTTTGAAGCGATTTTCCACGTAAAGTCTGTACCTGGATAATGTGTATCAAGGAAGACGAAAAATAGCATTTATGCAGTTTAGAGAGTATTTTCTCATGAGATTTTGAAAGTTTGACGAAAGGGCTTTCATAAAAATATATAACTAATCGGAATTGTAGGAAGTCCACCAAAGAATAAATTTTAAATTATTCGGAGAGAACGAAAATATTGATAACTAGTCTCGACACTGCGGCTTGGCTTGGAATTGTGCAACAAATAAGTACGAAAGTTACCTTTAACCAAGAAGTGAATGCTTAAATTGACGACATATTGGAGGTTGTGAGGAGTGCATCAGTGGACACATACGTTTACGGCCATTTTGCCTATATTATTAGGATTATAGTGATAGTGAAATGATTAATATGGACCTAAAGTAAACTACCAGTTTTGGATTACTCTCACTTGTGGCGAAAAATTTTTAAAATTTACAATATACAATAATTTCCTCGCCATATATGAACAAAAGAAAGTGAAAAAAATCTCCCAAATGTATAAGACGCCCGCTTTTATCTAACATCACAGTTTCTTACCCATAGGAATCCCAGTTTTGGTATAGTTATCAAGAAAATTTTTCAATATTCTCAACTTTTAAATTTTGAAAAAAACCTTCTCTCTTCCCTCTCAAGATTCCTCAGAGGCTATTGAAGATAAAAAGCTGAAATTGGTACTGTTGTAAAGAGGAGAAAATTTTCTCAAATCCAGAATTAAATTAATTTTTTTATCATCGTCAGTTTTTCGAAAATAAACCAAAAAAAAATTGTAAAATAATGGAAAAAGTGGAGTGTTTTTTATTCTTATATTTTCTTTTATCATTAACTCGCCATTACTTCATTTTAGGTGAAAACTGATGATAGAAATGAATTGGTCATTGAAAAATAAAGGGGATCACCGTTATAAATTTTTTTCTATCTTCAGTTTTTGAAATAAAAAATTTAAAAAACTGAAAATTTCTCATTAATTTTTATTTTTTTAATGGTTTATTTCTGAAAAATTAATGGCGATAAAAATATAAGTTTTGGTAGAGAATTTGAGAAAATTTTATCCTTTTTCCAATAGTACAAACGCCAGATTTGTAGCTTAAATAACAGCTGCGATATCGTGAGGTGAGTGAGAAGCAGGTACGTAACCTGAAAAATGCCACGTACCATTTTTCCTGCCACATACAATTATTTTACATGAGACATACCGTTTTACAGGTGACATACCAATTTACCATGTTTGTGAATTTTATTATACAAATGCTGTATTATTCATACATATTATTATAGACAGCGTGAATAAGTTTTTGATGCACCATAAAAAATTTACAAGTGTTATTGACTATCGACAGTGACTATTGATACCTAGCATCGATAATTTAAAAAACTATAAATATTTGAAAGCACTAAAAATTATATTGTTGTCCGTCAAGATTGACTCGTCATGCTCTCTCCATACCAGTTTCGGAATAACTTAAGTCATGAGCAAGGAATTCACACGACAGAAGGTAGTCTGCTGTGTTTACCAGCTTTGTACACTAGTGGGGGAGAGCCAATGTCAGTAAACGTGGGCTAAATTTGTTCATGTTTGTTGTGGGTTCTGAATTATCAGTTAGGCTATATTTATTCGTTCATTTAATTCAATTATTTGTAAGAAAAAAATTCTCATCGTTGTCAATGGACGAGAATACGGACGAACAAATTTGAATTTGGTACTGTAAGGATGGAGACAACTACGTCAAAAGTGGTCTCATTTTTTGTGGCAGCGTTTAGATGGGCATGCATCCTCTATTGTATTTAATACTCTGTACTTATTAGATAACTATAGTGAACAGTTTTATGCTTTGTTGCTGGCACTGTATTTTCCTGGTGCATGGAATAATGCCTCGTTGTTTTATTTATATAAAAAAAGAATATGGAGTCAGTTTTGATGCTCCACAATGTGTTTGGATGTTTTTCAAATCAATACAATTTTAATATCAATGCGATATACACAGTGCCGAATGCAGGGAGAAAAATTGAGAAATTTTCACAAAATTAAAAAAAAAAAAAATGAAAAAGGGAAAATGAACGGGAAAAATTGGAAGTACGACGCAGTAAGTGTTAAATAAAAAATGTCCAAATCCGTATTCTGGATCCGATTTTCATCTCAGATATAAATACGGTTGTAGGTACCAACTTGACTGTTTTTATTTGGCCGGCCCCCCAATATTTTGTAAATTTTAGTACTAATGTACATTTTACCACATAAAATAATTTAAAATTCTCCGTATATGTTGAATATGAACTAACAACTTTCACATTCAATCTTAGTGCCTCCGCTCTATAATTTTACCAAATTGGCTGTACTCGTGATACGAAACTGCCAGATAGTTGTAGGTACCTACCCGGAATGATCACATATTGTTGTAGTTTCTCCTCCAACATTTTCCAATATTCTCTGTGGAATGCAACTTGATAATCTTTTGTTGGTCGAACGGTGGTACCTAATTAATCTTCTCGTCGTCGTTCTCGAAGGAAATTGTTTTCTTCAATTAAGTACCCAGTAATGACTCACTCCTCATTAACTCCAACGCTTAGGCAGCCTACTAAATGAGAACGTTTAAATTTTACTTTTTCTCCAGTCTAGCGGCTCGTAATAGCGCTGGATGATTATTAAAAGTTGACGAAAACGAGTGGCTGCGTGTCTTTGTAATTTATTCGTCGCACATCTTTTTCGCATTTTCGAGAATTTCGGCTAAGCTATTTCTCTTCGGAAAAGTTGAAAAGTTGTGCGTAAAGTTATGTCATTCGTTGAAGAAAACGACGAAATTCATTGTAGAGAGACGCCACGTAACGACCGTCTTGCCAGAGTTCAACTCAAATTCCTGGACCACAGTCTCGCCCCAAATAAAACGTGAACGTCGAATACGCGTAGCAATAGGGTTCAGTGAAACTTGCGTAGGTAGTTGGGTGCACCCACAGATTTTTGGCTGTAGCTCCACGGTTCTCTAATAAATGATGCGATAATTCTGCTCTCAGCCTCTTGGCGCGACAAGTAAAACAGCCTCCCCACCACCACAACAAGCGTTCTGGTTTCTAAGGGTTAGGTATATGTGAAAGGAGATGATGTTTCACCCACATTTAACTAACTGCTTGCATTTGGTTACCGTTCCAGTAACGTCGTCTCTCAAATACGAGTGAACGCTCAGCTAACCCTCTAGTCGTCTCGAGGTTGATTCCACACCTTGAGAACTTGAAAAATCACGACCACCCAAAATAACAGGTCTGCACGATGAGTGTGGCTACGGTCTAGAAAGTTATACCAACGGTCAATATTTTGATCACGTGTTCGTAGGTTCGTAGAAAACAGAAAATAAATAGCCTCACTTTGTGGGTAATTAGTTTTTTTAAATTAGGTGAAAAAATTAAGAATATTGGAATCGTTCGCTTCAAAATAAACCTTACGTTCAGAAAGACGTATGAATTAAAAATACATTTATAGCCTAGACATCTCATAAGTAGGTACAAGTTTTAGGTGGAAAGCGAAAATGGAGGAGAGTGAAAACATAGCAGTTAAACCCAGTTCCTCTTTTTAGACAGGTGATCAAGAAAGTAATAAAAAAATTGAAAACCACGAAGAATGACCTTGATTTTGCTAAAAATTAATAAAATTATAATACTAACAAGACCAGTTATCCATTTAGGTATCAACCTAATTCAACGTTCACAATGAAGTACTGAATGTTAGTAGTATGGGAGTATGAAAAAAATTTTACCTCAAATAATGACGCTGTACCGTACCTATATAGAAAAAACTGAATAAATTCCAACAACAGATACTGACTAGAGGACGTACAGAGTTCAAAATGAAAATAATTTAAAAATGATGGTTTCCCTTCAATCCCATAATTTTTCCAACCCCAAATGCATAGTCAAAAATTTCATACTCGAAAATTTACATTCCAGGTAGGTAGTCAGATAAAGTTTTGTAAATCTATCCGTAGCATTCAATAAGACGCGTAGGTAGGCATATAATAAATTAATATAATTATCTGATATCCCTTCCGTTTTTTTCCAGACATAAAAATTTTCCCGTGGAGAAGTTACTTTCGCAATAATAGCGTACACGTTTTTTACGCATAAATACAACTATGTTTGATGCAGATGAAAGCACATTGTCGAGCAAATGACAACAG
Source organism: Ericerus pela (assembly GCA_011428145.1). Taxonomy (NCBI): domain Eukaryota; kingdom Metazoa; phylum Arthropoda; class Insecta; order Hemiptera; family Coccidae; genus Ericerus; species Ericerus pela. The sequence continues at coordinate 1,510,339 of WOFM01000467.1, forward strand.
GCTTTACCATTTGCAATAAATGGACATAGCGTAGTAATGTATAAAAGCCTAACGCCTAAGTTTCTATGTAAAAAAAAAAAAAGAAAGAAAGAAAAAATAAATTAAAATTCCCGTAACTTTAAGGCAACGTCACTTGAAAATATTTAGTTGGCACACAGTTGTTCTTTTTTTTTTCTTTTTTTCTTTTTTTTTTCCCATTGAAATTTCTACAACGAAGACAGCCGGAAGAGTTGACTTTATGAATAAAATTCGTTTGCCATCTGTGATTATCGTCAAAATGCAACGAAATTGCGGTGTTGATGACAGAAACTTTTTCAAGTTGCAGTGTTCAAACCTATTTAAACTTCTATCTTTGCGTCGAGGCGTAATTTTTTTTTCATAAGTCGATATTTAGATGTGGTTTGTTGAAAAGATTACCGACATTCGCATTAACCATCGCACAATTTCATTCGATTGTGTTCTCACCCAGTTTGCAAGAGTGGAGTGAAAGTTTTAATACTTTTTTTTCACTCTTTCAATACGGAAAGAAAGCACAATTTAGGTACTTGTATTCTCGCACCTACCTACCTAATATTATACTTATATACGAATTTTGTAAAAATCGCTTTTCGATGAATTATTATGTTGACATTTTTTATTTTTTCATAATAATATTTTGTTGTGTTTGTTATCCCGGATAGTTGTGAACAAACACACAAAATAAATACGTGTTTTTATTAAACAATATTTAATACGGAATTATAGTCACAATAAATTACGGTTTGCACCTTGTCACAATAAATTCTTATACTTAAACAACTTCGCTCTCTTCGCGGATAATCATACGTAAAACACACACATATATATATATATATATATATATATAATAGTATTCTATCTATCGTTGTCTCACCTCTACATAGGGTGGACTACTAACTTGGCGGTGTCTAGGAACACCTACAGACTTTAGAGTTCAATGTAGCAGAACTACCTTGAAGCTCTTTAGAAAGGCAAGTGAAGTTTTGGTGTAAATCGATTTACCAAGTGACTTCTTTTCAGGCCTATTATTGTTTACTTTTGCAAAAGGGTACCTCAGGTACATGCCAAAATAGTGCTGACAGTTATGCTGATTAGTTGTACGTCTGCATAATTGTTAGCTCTGTTAATTGGATTACTAATGGAGGTAACGGTGAATATTTAGAAGAAATGTTCGCCGTTAGTTGTTGCGGAGTATTTAGGTCAGCGAATATGTTCGTCTGTCTAAATACGACGGAACAAAGGTACCCCAGGCAAAAGAGCTGGGAAGCCCCTGCTTCCTCCTAATTTGGGAAAAAGTGGCCGAAATTTTAATTTTATGTTTTGCTTACCCTGTAATATTTACATCTTATTATATATTGCTTATTATCTATAGGTTTCTTACTTTTGCGCTGTTCTGGCCAGGTCGTTAATTATATTAAGTGCATTGTTTGGCAGTTAAGTCGTACGGATGAGTAGATAAGGAATAGTAGAGCAACTGATAACATTGAGCACCAAATAATTAGTATTAGATGGATTAAATTGACAGTATCTTGATACTCTGGGTTTGGAATTTCTATTTCTTTGGTTTTCAGGTTCTGTTGGGTATACTTTATTGGTGTTATCGGTGTAAGATAAGGTACTACTTTGTTCCATTTGGGGTTATATGCTATAGAGATGTTTGGAAATTTAAAGGATTGTTTTATTCCGGCGTTGAATTCTATAAATTTGTATTTTGACCAAACCATTGGAAGATGGTGTTCTATTTCTGTTTTCTGTGTTGAGTCGTTTATGCATGGGAATCCTACTGGTATTATGATTTCTGGGATGTTTGTGTCTGTTAGTTGTGAAATTTGATGGGTACATGGTACTTTTAGTAATATGGCTCCTGGCCATGTCTCCTTGATTCTAATCTCCTTCTGTTCTCTTGTTATTGTATCGGTTATTATTAGAGGGTTGATTGCGTTGGTTATTGCAAACTGTTCGGTGTCAATTTGGTGAACTATCGGTTCTCTGTAGTTCAAGTCACATTTAAAGGAACAAGCTTTAGTTATATCTCTGAATTGTTTGTGTAGAAACAATGATCTGGCACAATTCCCTTTGTGATTGTGAGTTCGGTCTTGAGGTATATAACATAGTGAGTCGGATTTACTGCATAAGTCAAGATCGGTACCTGTAATTAGTCTGGTTGAATCATCTTTGATATTGTGTGCCAATGCAGATGGCTCATGGTCCCAATAGCATAATCTGTTATCATGGGTTTTGAATACTAAAGGTATGAAGTTGTATAATTCGTATTCTGTATTTGCATCCTGTAGTGGTATTTTCATCTCTATTTCTATTTTGTTGTTGTTAATGTGGCAGTTCACTAGTTTGTTCTGGTAGTATGATTGTAGATCATCTACGTCTAGTGTGAGTTTTAATTTGGATTTGGGTGTAAGATTCTTTATTTTATTTAAATCTTCTCGTAGTGTTTCTTCGGGTACTATTGCGGCTGGTAGGTGGTGATTTTTGCAATTTTGCAGTAGATGGGTAAGTTTTATATTTTCCGTTGCTGTGTTTGCGTATAATCCTCTTGCGGCATCTAGTATTGCTTCTTTTCTTGTTTCTAGGATGAGTTCGTTAATATTGGTATTTAATTCTGTTTTTGCATTTATTAAATTTTCTTGTAACATTTCGGTATTCTCGTTTTGATATCTGGTGAACGAGTTTATTTCTGATGTTATATTTAAAAGGTCAGCGTGGTTTTCTATTACTACGTTTTTCAGTTTTTCGTATTCTTCTTTTAATTTAATTTCGTTTTTTGTAAAATTCTTTCCTTCTCTCAGGGTCATCACGTTGCAACACCATTTTTCTATATCTCCAATTATCTGTATTCCTCTTTTTGGTCTTGTTGTCTCTTTTCTGTCTAATTTGTTAATTATTGCTTCATTAACGGTTTGTATTTCGGTAATTGCGTTTAGTGTTTTACGCAAGTTATCTGATCTTTGCTTACACCAGAGGTTATCTGTAGTTGCACATGCATTGATTTTTGAAAATTCTTTACTCCAATCGTGTATCGTATTTCTTCATGGTATATTTATCATATAAATTATTGGTATCGTTTTACTGTATGTTTTTGTGTGAGTATTTTGTTCAAAATATGCGCCTGATGATGCACTGATTTTGATTGCTGACTCTGATGTGTTTGTGATTGAGCTGAGTGCAGCGAACTTGGCTGTTAATGTTGCTAGAAGTTCTCTCTTTCCCATGGTCTACAAATATGAAAGATAAACATTTTTAGTTATAAATTTGTGGTTTCGTATTTTAGTGGTGAGATTGTGCTGATGTTTAGGTTTTTAATATAGGTGTAAAGGATTCCGAATGGGAAAATGCGTCTGTATATCGATATTACTTTTGTTGTTTTCTATATTCTTGTGGAGTATCGTTTTATTTTTACTCTTAGTTCCTTTTGCTTTTTATGTTCAGTTTGCTTACGTGTCATTTTTCAAAACAATAGGCTTCATCCCGATGAAGAGAGTGTGTTAAATTATGGTGTTTCCTTTCGTGCTAGTGTTAAGATTATTTTCTATTATTTTTATCGTATATATACTCTTCGTCGTGCCATTCGGTCAACTGTTATGTTCTGTTTCTGGAATAGTGTCGATTGGGATCTCGAAGTTTATTATTAAGTAAAAAAATGTCGCTTTTGGATTGTAGTTCCTGTCCGTTCTCCTCGTCGAGCGTAACGGATGAGTGCTTGTTACTCCCTGAGCTTTTCCATCCTGGGGATGAATCCATAACGGTGGATGAATCTTTGTTCTTCCCTCGGGATTCATTCCCATTGATGAAGATGTGGACTACATTGTGTCCATGCTTTTTCCAAGGGATGATAGCGATGAGGCACATTTTTAAAGCACTATATTATTATACTTCTAATCGCAGTGGTCCAAGTGGTCTAATCGTTTATCGTAAGGTGTATCCCAGTGACGTGCTTAACACTTCGTATGGTTTGTAGCGTCAAGTAGTTCCAGTTGGATTATGTGATGACTACCGATAGAAGATTGGAGAATTGTGTGCCAAGTTTGGTTGTCTTTTACGTCGCACGTCTATGTGGCGGTGTGATAACCAGCATTTGTTATATTCCTCGCTTTGTATCGCTCCAATTTATTTACCCTGTTATGCTATATGCTTAAATATCACGTCGGCTTTGATTTGCGTTTCACTTTGTCTGAACGTTTGTGCGGAGAGTCGTTTCCATCTCACTAATCCTATTGCTGTTGAAAGTGTCATGAATGATCAAATTGCAGTGTTGTGTGGGTATATTGAGGACGTTTATCGAGGTGATGTGTCCGTTGACATTACCTGTGCGTATGTGAGGATTGTACGTATGTTGGGTCCTGAGAAGCATCTTATGATCTCGGCTGAACGTCGCAGGCTTCGGAAGGAGTTAGCATCTGCCATTTCCAACGGGACTACTGTTTTGGTTGGTCCGAATGTCATTGAGGAGATATATCGGATGATATGTGTCATCCCAAAGTCCTCAGAGGAAGTCGCAAATATAGCTTTACTAAAGCGTAACACATCATTGGTTCGCCATTCTCTAGGTTCTTCCTGCTCTAAAGTTCAGGAGGGTGAGGAAGAGGAGACAGTTGTCACTGAGCGGGAGTCAATTTATGATGACTGGGATTAGAAGAGAACAAAATTTTGTAGTATAAAGGTGAGTACTCAGCACTTCAGTAAGATACCTTTACATTATCTTCTTAAATTTACGTATAATCTTAATAATATAAGTTAGGGGGTTTGTTAGTATAGTTATAGATATTATATGGGTGGGACTCTAGGGGTGGGATTAAATATTCCTGTGAGCCATATTTGACGGGTTTATTATATTTAGTAAAAATATTTTGGGGGTAGTTATAGCAAGCTGGAACGGTTGTGGGGTGAGAGGGTAAGGCTTCTGGCTGCGTACTAACTTCCCTATCATCCGTTTCTTTTTCGGATTCCAATTCTCTAATTTAGTCATTCTATTGCATTGTGTATATCTTTCTAATTTTTCTTCTTGTTATTCTCCTTCTTTCTGGATCTCGTAATTCAAATTTCTTTCTCCATTCTTTGGAATCTTTTTCTCCTTTTTCGGCACTTTTGTCAAATGTGACGTGTTTCTTTGTTTTATTATTATTTTTAGATTTGAGGCACGTTTTCCTAGGTCTTCCCCTTGGTCTCTTAGATGTTATTTTTATGTTTTCACTGTTGTCGTTTTCTTCAATGACTATTTTCTTTGGTCTTCCTCTCTTTCTTTTTGGGTTAATTTTGTGTTCGCTATTTTCAGTTCCTGAGTCATTGTTTTCATCTATTAACGGTGGTGGGGTATGATCTTCTCTCAGTATGTAAGGCAAAAGTCATCTTACGTGGATGGTGTCATCCGTTTGGTTTCCATCCTCTGTTATTATGCGTACTACATAGTTCAGCTTTAAAATTTTCTTGACTATACAAAATCAGCCTAAAAATTTTAGTTTTCCTTTACCATAGTTGATATGTGATCGTAGTAGTACTAGGTCATTTACTTCGTACTTGATTTCTTTTCTCCCTTTGTTGTATTGTTTTGAATATTTCTCTGCATTTTTCTTATCGAGTTTAGGTATTTCTTCGCATATTTTGGTTATTTCTTCAATTTGTTCTTCTCTAGATTTGTTTATCAATGGCGACGGGATATTTAGGTCAACGGGAGGTTCGCCTTTATACCCGTGCATCAAGTAAAATGGTTTGCGATAATTGAGACCTTTGATCGGTGTCAAATTATATGTCAACGCAGTATTGTCTACGTGTTCTGGCCATTGTTCGCTTTCTGTACTCTTGTATTTCGATAGTATTTTCTTTATTATTCCATTCATATGTTCAACTTGACCTTGTGTCTGTGGTGCGTATGACGTTGAATGATATAATTTAGCTCCTATTTCATTGCAAAATTTACGTACGTCGTCGTTAGAAAAATGTGTGCCATTGTCGCACGTTATTTTACCTGGTTTCCCGTAATGTTTGATTATTTCTTTTAGGAATTTTATTACCGTTATCGCGTTTGGCTGACTGGTTGCTTTTATCCAGCAATATTTTGTGGCCTTATCTACACCTACTAACACATATTTTTCTCGTGTTGTGTCTTGAATTTGCCTATGAAGTCTATTTGAATGTGCGCTAATGGTTTACATTCGTCTGGATTTATAGGTTTTAATAATCCATATTTCTCATTTGCCATTTTATTGATTTGGCATTGGTGGCAAGAGCGTACGTGCTTCGTTACTACTTTAGGCATTTGTGAAAAGTAGTAGCGAACATGAATTTTGGCAAGAGTTTTGCGTATGCCAAAATGTCCTCCCCCTGATTGATTTTTGTGGCACGCACGAAGAACCTGTGGGATGAGGGATTTTGGTATGACTGGTACTGCTGAATAGTACTCTTTTTTGGTGTCACTTTTCTATAGGATACCGTTTTCATCTAGGAAAAAGGGTTTTATGTTTTGTGACTTTTACTCTTGAATTTCTTACGTAGCTCTTTTTCATTGCCACCTTCGAGTATTTGTATTACTGTGTTCCAATGTTTGTCTTCTCTCTGTTTATCCCATAGATCGTGTATTTCTTCGTCTGTTATTTCTATTAGGTTTTCTTGTTCTGAATTTTCGGATATGTCCGAGATATTGAATGTATCGGAAATGTAAGAATTCGTTAATGCGGCGGAATCTGTGGAATTTTCCAAGTTTTCGGATGTTACAGAGATTCCGTCGTTATCCGAATTTTCACTATTTTCGGTGTTTATTTCGGAGTAGCCCGAATCTTCATCTTTTCTTTTCCTACTTCTCGTAATGATGTCTATTTTCTTTTTCTTTGTTATATCTTCTATCGGAGGGTCTGGTGTTCCATCAGGTATGGTGAATTGGCCATCCTTGAATTCAGCAAAATCTTCATCTTCTTCGTTTAGACGATACAGATAATCGGCTACTTTGTTGTTTTCACCTTTTATGTGTCTTAGTTTGAAGTGGTATTCGCCTAATTTTGATATTAATCTATTAAGGCGTGCGTTAGGTTTCTTAAATCTGTTTTGATATGTGAGAGGTTCATGGTCTGTGAGTACAGTGAACTCTTTGTATATTAGGAATTCTCTAAAATATTCGCATGCGTCAGTAATTGAGATCATTTCCAAATCGAACGAACATAAGTGTTGTTAGTTTTTTGGAATTTTCTCTGAGAAGAAGCTAATTGGGTGATGCTCTCCTGTTCTTCTGTCTATCTGTATTACTACCGCGCCTATTGTGGTTTTTGAAGCGTCTACTTCTACATATGTTTCGGCATCTGGGTCGTATATTGCGAGGACAGGTTCTGAGGTTATTTTATCCTTCAGAGTGTCGAATGCAACCTGAGCTTCTTCGTTCCATTTTATTTTGTTGTTTGTTTTTACATTTTCTTTTCTGGTGAGTTCCGTTAATGGTGCGGCTATTTTAGAAAAGTTTTTTATCATTTTTTGGTAAAAGTTGGCCATTCCTAAGAATCTTTGTAACTGTCAAAGTGTTTTTGGTGGCTGTGCTTCTCTAATGGGTTTTACGTTCTTTTCTGTGGGTTCCAATTTGTTATACGATATTTTATGTCCTAAGTATTCTATGTTTTCTTCAAAGAAGCTTCTTTTGCTTGTTTTTACTGCTAGTCCTGCATTTTTTAGGATAGTTAGTACTTCATCTAGGTTTGCTAGACATTCTATAAAGGTTTCTCCGAAGACGCATATATCATCTATGTATACTCTGACTTTGACCTCGAGAATTTCATTAAAAAGATCTGTCATTGCTCTTTGAAAAATGCTTGGGCTTGTGCATAAGCCTTGTGGAGTTGCATTGAATACATAGCTAACGCCTCCTACATTTATGCTTGTTATTCTCTTAGATTCTTCGTCAAGGGGCATTTGATAAAAGCCTTGGTTTAAATCTAGAGTACAAAAATATTTCTTATCTCTAAGTTCATTCCATATTTCGGATAATCTTGGGACTCTACTTGTATCTTGTTTTATTATATCGTTAACTCCTCTATAATCTATTAATAAACGAAATTTGCCATCTGTTTTCTTTTTGAGAAAAATGGGGCTTTCGTATGGCGTACTTGCTCTCTTAAGTATGCCTATTTCTTTGAATTCTTTATTTTCTTGCGTATTTCTCGTTTTTTGTATAAACCCATGTGATGGTTTCTACAAACAACTGGTGCATCTGTTTTTAGATTTAGATGCGCTGGCTTTAATTTTGCCAGTTTAATTTTATCATATCCTTCTGTAAATATATGCAGGTATTTCTTGAGGGTCTAAATTACTTCTTCTTTTTGTTCTTTATCTAAGTTCTTATTTATTTTAACTCTATTTCCTTCGTTATCATGTAAGACTGTGCTGTTGGATCACGTTATTCGGATTAGTCTTAGCAAGTCCACCTCCTCACCATGGTTCCCTATAATGTCCCCCGTCACAATGCGTTGAACATTAAGTTTGCCACGGCGGACGGAATTTGTCTTACGGTCCCGCAAAGTCGGCTGTTTTAGCCTATAGCGTCCTAAGATCGTTCCATTCACAATTTTGACATCAAAGTATTTGCTATAGAGTCGAAGGGTTGGCCATCCCATCTCGTCAATAGCATATTGTCCTTCTAGTCCGAAAGTTGTAAGTAGTTCTTCATCTGGATCGGGTATTCCAGCTTCTGGATACAGGTACTCGAAATGTTCGCATTCCTTGGCGATATATAACTCTTCTTTAGCGCGTATAAATCCTTCTGAATTTTCTTCCTTGAATTTAATTATCTCATAAGTTTCTCGTCTCCAAGACGGTCCTATTCTGAATAATTTCTTAGAAAATAATATGTCGGCTTTGTGCAGATTGAGAAAATCAAATCCTATCAGAAGGTTAGTTGTGATCTCAGTGGTCACGTATGTTTCCGCTTCGAGGAGTAGGTCGCCCATTCGTATGGTGACGTCGGGTACTCCTATAATGACAATTGCGCTGTCGTTGGCGGCTACCATACAAACTCTTGCTGGTCTGATCACTTGTCCTTCAATAAGATCGTGGTGAATTAATGTTACCTCAGATCTGGTTTCTATCGTGCACTCTGTTTCAGTTTCATTACGGCATACGACGGCACAGGGTATTATCAACTTGCGTTTTTCCCGTATGTCGTTGTCACATTGAGGTGCAAAGCAGACGGGCTCTATTGCACGTTTTTTGGCGGTTGGTAAAGTGTGGATTCAGCTGGTGGTTGTTGAGGTGGGTATGTTTGTTGCGTTTGGGCAACTTGTGGCGTCCATTGTGGTTGGGGCGTCACATTCCCTGGATAAGCTGGTGGTGGCGTATAATTTTGTTGTATTTGTGGCCCATATTGTTGAGTTCTGGGTCCGTAGTTTTGTTGTGGATTATATCGAGGTTGCCTTGTATCTCGATATAGACTTATATTACTGTTTGACGATCTGCAAACCCTTGTGTAGTGTCCCATTTTACCACAATTATAGCATAACGCGTTTCTCATATCTGTTTGAGAGTATCTTTCTCTGCTCAGTTCTTGGTAGTTTTCTCGTAATCGCGTATTTTGATAGTTTGATAGGAGATTTTGTTCGTATTCTCTTGGCTGTCAAGGTTGTTGATCTTACGTGTTGTTGGTCTTTGCTCTGGGCTTGTATTTTCTTGACTTGAGGTTTGGTTTGAATTTTGATTTCTCCTATTCTGGTTGGGAGGTTTCCATCCTGCAGCTATCATGGCTGCTACAGTAGGATCAGTGGGAGATATAGGGGCTGGTTCTATTTTTGCTACTATCTTCTTTTCTGGGGTTTTCCCTTTTAGTACTTCTTCTAGCTGTTTCTGCATCTTTTCAATGGTTTTGTTTGCCTTTGCAAGTAATTCTTCCGTTTTTTGCGCATCTGTTAGTTCCAATGCTCTTTCTTGATATTCTTTCCAGCTAATGTAAGTATTAGTGACTTTGTTTTGCGTGGTAAGGTTTTTTGAAGCAAAGTATTTTCGCATTTCGCCCGTTAATCTTGTTAAAAAATTGTCGCAGATTTTCTTTTCTGAAATAGTGGCGTCGAGTTGTTTATATAATCTGAAAAATTTTGGGACATTTATTGTAAAGTATTGTTCATCAAATTTCAGTCCTTTTATTCTTTTCTTAATCATTTCTTTCTTTTTTAAAAATTTTTGTTAATATTTTCTTAACTTCCTCCCATTCTGTTTCTGGGGTTATCGTTTTATCAGCGGCAAATAATTCTAATGCCGGTCCTCTTAGGGATATATTTAGATTGCGTTTCATTACATGTTTCGATGCTTCAAACATTTTTGCCTGTCTTTCGTATTCGAATAGGAATTCTAGAATGTCTTCATCTGGACCATTTGCAAATTGGCTTGCTGTCCATCTTTCTGATCTCGTCCAAAAATTTCTTAGGTTGGGATCTTCTAAATTGGGAAATGCCATATTTTGTAGTTGGTTGTTTATTGGTGTGATCTGCGGGAACTCTATTATATCACTTTTAAATTTTGTATTAAACTTGTTTATGTTATCGAAAGGTTCAATTACTTTAGGTGAATTTGTGCCTGAAGTTGTGGTAGAGTTTAAATTTTTATTTTCCTTTGGGGTATTAATTTGTATTAGAAAATCGCTTATTGAATTATCTTGTTGATTTCTATTTATTTTATCGGAAGTTTCTTCAAAGACTTCGTCGTCGGAATTACCTATATTTTTAAGTTTGTTTTCGTTGATTTTTATTTGGATTTTGTTAGGGGATCTAGCCAATTCTAGTTCTCTTGATTTTCTTTCTTCGCTTTCTGTTATTAGCTTTTTAGTTTTTCTGTTTAGAGTTTCAGATTTTGTTCTTTGTCGTGGATAAGGGGTTTCCTCGTCTTCAGTTTCAGAGTCTATAGCTGATTCTAAATTATTTTTCAAATTTCTTGTAGCTCGTCTACTTTCTGCGGATTCGGTTACGAGTTTATCTAGTTCTTTTGTTCCTTTTAAATTAATGACGTTGGGGTTAGTATAAAGTACGTTTAACAGCCAATTTTTGCCTTCCTTACCCTTATAAAGCTTTCTTTGTAGGTCGTATTTGCTTCTATTCTCTATTTGTGATACTTTTGCTAGTTTTAGAATTTCATACAAAAATTGTGTAGAGACTTTGCTTCCCCAATGGTTAGCGAGTGGAGGGAAGTTTTCCTCCCAGTTTTGTTCTTTTTCTGGATTTGTATTTTGAATTTGTAAGTTTTCGGGATTAGTTATGTTACTCTTATCTGGGTTAATGTTTTCTGAGTTGGGGTTTAGATTTACAGACATTCAGTAAATTTAAATTTAAAAGAAAGAAAACAGCACTTTCTACACCAGTATAAAGAAAGTAATATAATGTTTTGTTTTTTGCTTACAGATTATTAGCATTCGATGATACCTTGGGCCTTTTGTTTCTACATTGTCCTGTTTGCTATCCCGATTTCTGGTTGACTGCTTGGTTTTCAATCTGGCTTCCTGTTCTTCGGTCGATACGTTTTGTCGGATGCTTCGCAAATACTATATTGTTGTTTCTTTGCCAAATACAACAATATTCTGTTTATTTTTTTATTTTATTTATGCCTTTAGGCTAGGTCGCTCAAGTGAGGGACTGTAGGCTTCACCTCACAAGCTCGCGATATGAAAAATGCATTTTATTTTCGCAGGTGCAAAATTTCGAAAATTATATAAAAAAACATTTTGTCAATTGAGCACCTTTACGAGGCGTGATGCTCTGAAAATAATTGACGCGAGATTCCGGTCACTATGTATGTAATGTGGAATTTTGGATCTCTAGGTTGTCCAAAAGAAATTTTTTAATTCGCGTAAATGATCACTTACGTATTTTTGAGAAGGCCAGATTTTATTTTTTTTTTTAGTTTGGGCACCAATTTTGTTGTTTGTTATCCCGGATTGTTGTGAACAAACACAGAAAATAAATACTTGTTTTTATTAAACAATATTTAATACGGAATTATAGTCACAATAAATTACGGTTTGCACCTTGTCACAATAAATTCTTATACTTAAACAACTTCTCTCTCTTTGTGGATAATCGTACGTAAAACACATATATATATATATAATAGTATTCTATCTATTGTCGTCTCACCTCTACATAGGTTGGACTACTAACTTGGCGGTGTCTAGGAACACCTACAGACTATAGAGTTCAATGTAGCAGAACTACCTTTGAAGCTCTTCAGAAAGGCAAGTGAAGTTTTGGTGTAAATTGATTTACCAAGTGACTTCTTTTCATGCCTATTATTGTTTACTTTTGCAAAAGGGTACCTCAGGTACATGCCAAAATAGTGCTGACAGTTATGCTGATTAGTTTTACGTCTGCATAATTGTTAGCTCTGTTAATTTGGTTACTAACGGAGGTAACGGTGAATATTTAGAACAAATGTTCTCCGTTAGTTGTTGCGGAGTATTTAGGTCAGTGAATATGTTCGTCTGTCTAAATACGACAGAACATATTGTTTTGCTGAATATTAAATTCAAAAAGCCATAAGGTACGATTTCAGTAGCAACATTTTTAGGCAAGGCAGAGTGGCAGACTAAGGCTAATTGAAGTTAAGGAGGGCTTTTGATTTTGAAGCCCCATAGTTTTGGTTCTCAATGTGAATTTCATTAGGACTAAAACGAGTCACTCATCTTATTGAAGGGACCTACACTAGATTAACCCCATCATCACCTTTATCATACACTGTGAAAATAAAGTGTGGGACATACTCGTATAGATACAGTTGGCATGCAACAAAAATCACCTGAATGTAGAAGTAAATATTCCAAAAATGTATTTTTGCAATACCCTTTCCTTTAAAGTACGTTTTTTGCCCGGCTTGATGAAACAAAAGTAGCGAATTTCGATACGAATTCAAAAAATTATTTTCTGCACATGCGCACTTGCAACTTGAATTTCTCGCACAGGTTGATTAATATCTTGCATGGGTTGGCTACTTTCTCAGTTTTTATTATTTCTCATTGAGATCTTTTGGGGGAAATGGGGGTGGTGAAAATTGATTTCATCAAATAAAATAAACATTCGAGTTAATTCTAGAAAAAATAATTGTTTCTTCGTTTTAAATTTTTTGTGATGGGTGAAGTAGCTGGGAAGAGGTGAGGCAGTTCTTGGTTAAAAAATTGAACAAATTATCAATGTTATTTATCGTTTTAATCATAAAATAATTTTTATTTTTCTGTGAAATGTTCCAAGTGTGAGATAATTTTTGGTTAAAAAAAGTAAAAACTTATTGTTCTTAAAAAAATAAAAAATTGTGTAAAATGATTTTTTCGTTTAAAAAAATAGAATTATTAATTATTATTTGGATCTGAAAAAAAAACTTATCTCCCATTTTTTGGGTGACAGAAGGTTGGGGTTGCAAAAAATAGTGTGTAACCAAGAGCAATGTAGCTGAGTGATACTCGTCTCGTGCTTAAAAACTCACACTTATACCTAAATCACCTATTTTTTGCACTTGTATCACAAATAAATATTTCATACTACCCACCCAAAACATAGACATTTTTATGTCTCAAGTGTATGAAAAGATAGGTGCTACCAATTTCTACACAGAGCAAAAAGTATACAATTTGCGCATGGGCACCAGAAAATTCATACACTTTACATACCGTTTTCATGGCCATGCTTGGCTCAAATTTTGCATCTACTTAATAAATTTCAGTAAAACTCGCATTGGAAATGGGCCATTTCTTATTTTTAATACTTTCAGTCACCTATCAGTGTTTTCTACTAGAGGGTAGGCACTTACCTAGCCAGATCATTTTGTTACTTTTAAAATTAACATACCGTTTTTATAAATTTTATTAATGTAATGTAACTAAGTAGGCACTAAGTCATTGTTTTTTACTATTACTGAAAAATTATTTCAATTTAGTCGTCGATGGTTCGAAGGCCATCTTAATTTATGAACATTCACCGATTTATTTATTTATTTATTTATTTATTTTAAATGGGAAATGTTATCGCGCATCATCGCAAGACTTATATACCAAGACAGGATTGTCGCAAATGGCTTTGATCTGTGTCATTGAATGAAAGTAATATTTTTAAACCATGTAATAATACGGACGCATCAACCACCTATATTAGCTCTCATTGTTGGTAGGTACCTAGTAAGTGCCTTAGAAACTGCCTCTACGATTTCAAAGACTTCATAAAATGTCTTATTCGCTGGTTTAAACCCGAGAATCCGACTAATTGAGGGTACAGGGTATGTATATCAGTTTGCTTTCACGATAATATTAAAAACAAAAAAACAAAAATTATAATTTTTCGCAACTTATTCGATCAAATTGACGAATTGGTAAGGACTCATTTTTTTAAAGCACTAATTTTTCTTCAGCTCGCGTATCGATGTAAACCTTTCAGTTCAAAGGATCCATAATTTCGTTATAAAATTTTTACTTTCATATTTTTTCTTCTCTTTCTTTGTCAGTCCTACGTCTCCTTCCTTTTCTTTCTATTTTCTCCCGAATAATATCAAAGTTAATTTAAATTCATAAAGTGTTCCTTTCTTATTTCATGTGGGCTGACTTTGTTTCGAAATAACTTTTCTCTTTTTATATAACTTTCGTAAAAGTTCAGCTTTTGATACAAAAGTCTTCTTCAGACCAAGAAAAAGAAATCTTTTTTTTCCTGTAGTTTTTTTATTTATTTTCCTTAAGTTATAAAAGACACATTTCGTTTCTAAAACTTGAAGGATGAATAGAATAGACAACGTTTTTTTTCTCCTTTTTGTGACAGCTTGCGTTTTGATATTTTTGTATCACGATACGAAGTTAGGAATGTTTATTACACCAGCAAGCACTCGATGTTAGTAATCTTTTCGAATGAAGCTATTACGAGAAATTACAGAAAGTCTTACCGGTTTGTAAATTTGTCTGGAAAAATAAAATGTAGCTCGAGGGGTAGACATGTTCTTAAACTTTATAACAACGACTGTTTCCCCAACATTTTTGAAAACGGTTAAAAAACTTGATAAGCCCAGTTCTGATCAACCATGTAAGGATTTCGGTAGAAGGAATGCGCACTACAGATTTTAACTTTCAGTACAGTTTTGATTTTCAATATGATCACTAGGACGTAGACATTCATAAACATTCGAAGGTTTTATTGTGAAAATGCGAATGAAAAAATAAAAACTTATACCCGATCACAAGTTCAGCAAATTTTTTCCATCAAGGCCCGTCACCTTAGCTCAAAAAAGAACTTTAACTCGGAATGAATCTCCTTAAGCTGAAATTTGGTACACGCTCTTTATTTTTTGTCTTAAGCCACACACTAAGAGTCACCTCACATCAAACTCGAGCCACATGCTCTAGGGGGAAAAAATGGCGACGCAAAATTGTTTTTCGTATTTTATTTTGTCTCACTCAATGTTCATTTCAACGAAATATTATTCAGACAATATAATTAAAAGAAAACTGAAAACTCTATAAAAAAGTATTCTACATTTTCTTTGTCAGTTACATAGTTTTTGATGGGTGAACATCTCAATGCATGGTGTCTACGGTAGGGGCTAAATGAGAATTACATTCATCAGATTTGAATAACTGTAACTCTTGTTTGTGTGTGTTATAACATGTAGTTATGTGGTTGTGTGCATGCGCAATGCATTCGGTACGCACACAATCGCACTATTTTATGTTTGCGTATCAATCCTTCATGAGCACCAGCGGAACTCGCGCCTTTTCTTTTTCATAAATTAGTGTTGAAAATTAGAACGTGTTTTTATTTTATACCTATTTAATACAATAAAGACGTGCAGTTAGTAGGTGATGCACCTAAGTTACTCATTGTACTGAGACATCTGAAACCCCACAGTCTTCCCCATATCACCACTAGAATCACTATTGTACGTATACTTACTTCAGGAAACGGCTCACAAACTATAAGGTTGTACTATTGGTAGAATCACAGAATATACATACCACAAATTCTATAAAGATAAAATCCTCTTTCTAAGAGATATGACGGCTACTTAATCGATGACTTTTATATAGTACATTTGTGGTGACATGTATACTTACTTATAATTCGATCACCATGAACCAACACTTTATCTCCTTAACTGTTTATGAATTTGATTCTACTGTGAATGGTTAGTCTCATTTTAGATGTGAATGTTTCTTGTTTGTCATGAATACCTCAAATGTTCACAACACAATACAGTTTTGATTTCGACATTCAAGTCCTTTTTATAAACCTTTTTACCAAAACTAATTCAAAAAGTGAACATCGTTAGTCGAACCATTTCCCATTCAACTGATAGCCATTTCCAATTCCAACAACGAGTATACTTAGTTGGAATTCGTTGGTTCGTTGGACATCGAAAGACCATTTGGCAATACAAATTTTAACAACTCCACAACTAGACATATGTCTTATTTTACTATAAGTAACTTTTACTGTATTAAATGTGAATTGTACTGATGGGTCGGCCTACTTATTTAACTCACTTATACAAAATTGCCTGACATATTAAATAGGCATTGGTAGTTTTTGCTAGTAGGATGGTGGCCTAACTGTATGAGTTGACTTGTAGTTTCGACTCTATGGTTTCCTGAGACTCCTTGATATGACGCATGCGGCCTAATGTCCAATTTTAATTAAATTTATAAAAATAAAATAATTTTGTTTTATGAACTCTTTCAGATTCAAATAGTCTGCGGATTTTTACAACACCCTGTACTTTATTTTCTCATAGCCTAGAAGTTAGGCTACGTATATAATTTTGTCTACATTGCATAAATCTTTCCAATAGAGACTTTTTCTATCTATATATACACTTCTGCGGACCAGCATCTCTTTTCTACAGATTCACGTCAGTTCATCTCATAATTCACTCTTTTTCCTGTCTTACAGCTATTCATCTCCTTTCCATATTTTTCTTATCATCCACCACAATCATTACACTCACCACGGTCAGTTTATCATTCCCTCTCTTTTCCTTTTAAATAATACTGCTGTGGACAAACTTCTACTCCGCAATTACGTAAATTTTTAACCATCCGCTTCCCGTCCTCTGGTACCTTAACTTCCAATGCACTATTAATACAGTTTTCCACCTTTTTTTTCATCCCCTCTAACTTCCTTGGACGGACTAATTTTGAATCTGAGTTCCAACTATTTTTTTTCTCTTATACTTACTTCATTTTTGGATGTTCAAATTGACACATGTATTTTTCTTTTATAATGTTCGACACGTATTCATGTTTCATCTTTGAAATTAAGTGTCAATAAATATTATTTTCCTGAAAATTTTTTTTAATTAAATGTAGTCCAAGTTTGGTTTTCTGCAGTTATTAAAGCATGTTGGCACCTTTATCTTCAATATGGCTCACAATTAATTTGAAATATTCAGATAATTTAACATTTCATTTGGTGAATTAATTACGTTGATTGACAAAAAGAAATACAATGTTCAAATTATTGGTGTGTATTAGAAAACTTAGCAACACATTTTACAAGTACACATAACTAAACAAGAACTCAACTAACTTTGTAAAAACAAATGTAAAACCAGGCAAATTGTAGAATACGACAAGAACAAGATAACAACTTAGTGTGAGAGGTACAATGAAAAGAAGAAAGATAAGGCATGCACTGAATGAACGGAAGAATGAAATGAATGTATGTGTGAAGATAACCCGTCATCTATATGTTACATTAACAATACTCCCAGCCACAAAATGGAAAAATCCAAAATTTTAAATAATTGAAAAAAAAAACATATTAGTGACTATGAAAAAAATCAAAATAAATAAAGGTAACGTGGTTGATTAAATAATAAATTAACATGCAAAAAAAGGGGAATTCAAAAAAAAAACAATAAGAATAACAATAACAATAACATGAGCTAGATAGTGATAATTAATAAGGGAAAAATGGTAAACTGAGGGGAATAAACTTAATACTGATTATCTGGATCCATTGGTAGAGGGATCAGGCTTGTGACTGCTCGACAAACAACTGAATCATTCACCAAAACTTCGACGTTTCGAACATTACCATTCTTGTTGGGAAACACTGAGGTAATACGGCCATACTTCCATTGACCTGGAGCTGAAAAATCATCCTTGACTATGACAACTTGATTTGGACTGAGTGAGGTTTGGACTTTAGACCACTTGACTCGCTTTTGAAGCATTCTTAGGTAGTCTCCTTTCCATGCCTTCCAAAATCCATTAATCATTCCACGTAGGTATTTGTATCGATATGAAAGGATATAATGATCTCTGGATCCTCTAAACCAGAAATTGATGAAAGGCAATCACCAATGAGGAAATGGGATGATGTTAAAACATTAACATTTGCCTCCGACTTCGTATAACATAGTGGACGACAATTTAAAATTTTCTCAATGTTGCCCAGGACCGTCGTGTATTCTTCCCAGGAGAGAGACTGATCTTTCGTAATACGGATTAAATGATGCTTACATGATTTAACGGCAGCTTCCCAAAGGCCACCTTGATGTGGAGTGCGAGGTTGGATAAACATCAATTAATATCTTCCTTGGATAGGTAGTTTCTTAATAAATTTCGCATGCCAACAAAATTGGTGCCATTGTCAGACCAGACTGTGTTTGGCTTACCTTGCCGAGCTATGAACCATTGAAATGTACTGACAAAAGCTTCGGTGAATAAACTGGAAACTAATTCGATGTGGGCAGCGCGAGTAGAGAAGCACACAAATATTGCTACCCAAACTTTTTATGTCTTGTAGGTACGGTGGTTGACGCATTTACACAAGAATGGACCTGCTAGGTCAATACCTACAACTGCAAATGGGCGTTGAATGTTAACTCTGTCACTTGGTAATTGACCCACTAATTGCTGCGCACATTGCTTACGATAACGAATACAAACTGGGCAGAAATTCACAGTTTTCTTTATGATTTTGACAAGACCACCAATGATGTAATATTTGGCTACAATCGTGGTTAAAATGAATGAGCGATTGGCATGATAATACTGGTGATGAATCGAGCGTACCATTGTAGCAACGAAATTGGACTTGGCGCTCAGGATAATAGGATGTTTCTTATCGAATGAAAATTGCGAATACTCCAGGCGACCACCAACGCGCAATATACCTTGATGGTCTAGGAATGGAGTTAAGGAGTTGAGTATACTTTTGGGATTGAGAGGGTTACCACTGCGTAAATTTGTCAATTCACAGGAAAAGTACTTTAACTGCAGTACTCGAGTGATGTATGTTAATGAAACACGACGTTGGTATAGGTCTGAGTCCAGCATTTCAGAAGAAGCACCTTGGTGAAATATTCTGGCAAAAACATGGAAAATGCCAATTATTCACTCGTATGAAGAACAATTTTCAATTCTGGTAACTAGGTGCTGGCGGTGGAGTTCAATTGGATCGCTGTTTACTGTGGTGTGACATGTAACTATATTTATTTCAGGCTTGGTAATTTCAAAATCAATGTTGGATGGGAAATTGTAGCTTACTTTGGACAGGAACTCAGGACCTTGAACCCAGACTTTATTGGCAATGAAGGATTCAACGGAGATTTTTGTTCTGGTAGCCAAGTCAGCTGGGTTGTGAGCAGTTTCAACATAGCGCCATTGACTTGTGAGGATGAGATTAATAATTTTTTCAACTCGGTTTTTCACAAAAACAGGTAACTTCTGGTGAGGGTTATGTAGCCAAGCAAGGACAACTTGGGCATCAGAAAAACAATAAATTTCAGCAATTTGTAACTCTTTCTGGACTCGAGTGATTAATTCTGCCAACAACACAGCAGCTTGGAGTTCAAGTTTTGGTATTGTTAACTCTTTAATGGGTGCAATTTTGGTTTTGGCACAAACAATAGAGCATTTTGCACCAGGTGACTCGGAACATCGCAAGTAGACTACTGCTGCACATGCTTGTTTACTTGCATTACAAAACCCAATAAGTTGCATTGTACAGCATGGTGTATTTGGAAAGTAACTACTTGGAATTTGGAATAGATGTAGATTGGCCAGATCTGCACAGTATTTTTCAAATTTGGTTCTCAACTTTGAGGGTACCTCTTGGTTCCATTTCAACTGTTCTCGCCAAAGGTCTTGAAGAATTACTTTGGCTTTAACTGTTATTGGTGCTATGATTCCTAATGGGTCGAATACCTTGGCTAGATTGGATGCAACATCTTGCATAGTCATTGTGGAAGTTGAAGAGAGTTCGGAGCTGGTGAAGTTGATTTGGAATGTATCACTAGAGGTGTCCCACTGCAAACCAAGAACACATGCAGTACATGGTGTTTGGAAGTCTAATGACTGCAATTTACTATGTAGCTCCCTTGGAATTTTGGACATAAACTCAGCTGAATTGGACTGGTATTTGCACAGTGGGTATTTGGCAGCTTGTAGTGCATCATGGACTGCACGTTGAAGTCGGATGGCAGTTTCAACATCATGGCTACCGGACACCAAATGATGGTTGCTGCCTCGTGGTTATCCTGTAACTCTTGGCTTATTTTCTCTAAACATTTGGTAGCCAAAAAGGAAGCAGGACTTGTGCCATAAGTAACTGTATTTAACTGGAATTCTTGGATTGGCAACTCTGGTGAGTCTCTCCACAAAATGCGTTGCCACGGACGATCATCCTGATGGATTAATACTTGGCGGTACATTTGTTCTATGTCTGCACTGATGGCGATTTGATGACGGCGAAAACGGATTAAGATGTCCATCAAATCAGGTTGCAAGCGAGGACCAACCATAAGGGCATTGTTTAATGAAATTCCTGCTTTGTCATGGGCAGAAGCATTAAACACAACACGTAACTTTGTTATTTCCCTGGACATACGAAGTACGTATTGGTGGGGTATGTAATACTGGCCATTACCAAAGTCACTTGTGGGTATACGGCTCATGTGACCTTTTTCTTCGTAGTCGTGCATAAATTCGGTATACATTGCTCGGGTGGTTGAATCCAGGCTCTGTTAAAGATGAAGGAGAGTGTTTCTTGCAAGAAAATAATTTTTGGTAATTTGGTTTTTGCAGTTATGGAATGACAATCAAACAATATATCGTCTACTAGCATCTCTAGAGAAGGTTCACTTCAAAATTTCGGTTACATTGTTTGGCTTCACTTGACTTGTGTTTTGGTGCAACAACCTCTTCAGTTTCCCAAAACTTTTTCAACTGGGTATTGATATCTGTTGTGACGCAGTAGGAGTAGGACTGGTTGGTTTTTAGGGAATTAACTTGACCATACAGGGTCCAACCAAAACCAGTTTTTCTTAAGGTTACATTATTGACCTGTCGCGAGTAGTTATGAACAATTTGCTCAAAATATTCTGCACCTACTATGATGTCAACGGTGGGAAAGGCCACAAGAGTTCTCTCAAAGGCAGGATCAGCCATTGGCAAATTATGGTAACTCTCAAATTCAGCTTCCATGGACAGGTTATGGACTTGGTAAGTTATGGATGATGTAGGAACTACTTCACCTTCAATGTCAATTTGGAAGTTGGTATGTCTTGACATTAAGGTCATTGAGCAGAGACGATTGGTCGTAATTGGCTCGGCTCCAACGCCTTTCAAACTGGAAATCCACTCGGATGTGGTTGTTGGTAACTGGTTACTTGTAACAAAGGACTGCGACACAATGGTGACTTGGGAGCAAATATCAAGGAGAATTCGAGCATAGCCTTGAACATTACCACAGACAAACTTGGCCACTGCAGAAGGTAACAGGATTGTTTTTGGGTTTTGGCCAACATAAGCACAAGAATTAGCAGATTTGGTTACAACACACTTGTTTTGTTCAGCAGATGTTGAGTTAGAATTTGAGACTACTGATACAGGTTTGGCAACTACACTGGTAACATCACCTTCAGCACGATCAAGATGGAGCATGGTGTGGTGCATTTTGTGACACACTTTGCAACTGGTTTTCTTGGGGCAGTTCAAGGATGAGTGGTTGTGGTTGAAGCAGTTGAAACAAAGTCGATGCTTTTTGATTATCTCGAACCTTTCTTGGGGGTTTTTCTTTAAAAAGGTGGAACACTCAACAAGTAAATGTTGACCAGGACAAGCATAACAGTTGATTTTTGTGGTGGCAAACGATGATGGGGGTGGTTTTTTGGGTGGCACTGGTTTCATTAGTGGTAAAGTTGAGGTGGATTGCTGCTTCTCAAGCTGTCGACATTCAGCGGCGTTTGCTCGAGCCTGGAGAAATTTACAAAAATTTTCCCAGGTTGGAAAGTCTTTTGTATTGAGGTGGGTGTTTTCCCAATCACGTTTGGTAACATCGTCGATTTTGGTAGAAACAAGGAACACAAGTAGTATGGACCACTGATCAACTGGTGCACCACAAACTTTCAACCCAGCGATTGTGGAATCAATTGTATTTAATAGGTTATGAAGACCACTTTCACTTTTAATCTTCCCGGCAAAAAATAACTCATAGCAATGGGCTTTAATAATGGCACACTGGTTATCGTATTGGTTGAGTACTTTATTCCAGGCTAATTGGTATCCTTGGGATGTGATTGTAATACCACGTAACACATTTGCAGCTTCACCTACCAGGCAGCTTTTTAGGTAATAAAATTTACGAACCTCGGTAAGTACTTGATCATCGTGTACCATATTTTCAAACAAGGCTTTGAAGTCGTTGAACTTGGTTAATGTTCCATCGAAGGTAGGAAGGTTTATTTTTGGGAATGACACATTGGGTTGGCTTGGATGAGCGTCATTGGAAACTGTGTTCAAAGACTTTCTGCTTGTGACTTTAGATGGGTTTAGGTTTTCAAGAGCAGCGTTCACGGTGGAAACAATTTTTAAATATGTTAATTTTACCTCGTCAGAATGCTCGAATAGCTCATCTTCAAATTTCATCACTTCCTCTGGTTTATCTGATGAAAAGTTGCTGACAAGTTGGGACTGTAAATTATCAAAGGTATTCTTCTCATGTTTGGATTGGGTCAGGAGGGACTCAATTGCATGACTATTGGAGTCGTTGATGTACTCTTCCAAGTATTCCATGGCTTTTTCGATGCTACGTATAATTAGTCTCCTCTCTCGGAGCAGCTGCTCAATTTTTTTGGAAGACATTATATGAGAGGAGAAAAATTACAAAAATTAACGAAGTTTGTGAATTAATTTACTTTAAAGCACTGAATTTACGTTAATCATGAAGAAAGAGAAATTTTCAGAAAAATTCCAGGTACAACAGAGATGGATTTTGTTGAATGGCGGACACCAAACAACTACATAAATTCACTTCACGAATTTTTGCATACTACACATTTAGAAAACGA
Organism: Ericerus pela; assembly: GCA_011428145.1. Taxonomy (NCBI): domain Eukaryota; kingdom Metazoa; phylum Arthropoda; class Insecta; order Hemiptera; family Coccidae; genus Ericerus; species Ericerus pela. Next base: position 1,533,643 of record WOFM01000467.1, read on the forward strand.
ACATATTACTTAAAAATGCCGGTGAAAATAGTTAATCCGACCCGAAGGACCATTTTGTTGATTGACAAAAAGAAATACAATGTTCAAATTATTGGTGTGTATTAGAAAACTTAGCAACACATTTTACAAGTACACATAACTAAACAAGAACTCAACTGACTTTGTAAAAACGATTGTAAAACCAGGCAAACTGTAGAATACGACGAGAACAAGATAACAACTTAGTGTGAGAGGTACAATGAAAAGAAGAAAGATAAGGCATGCACTGAATGAATGGAAGAATGAAATGAATGTATGTGTGAAGATAACCCGTCATCTATATGTTACATTAACAAATTATATATAAATTTTTCAACATGCGTTCGTTGAAAACCTACTAGTTCGTTTCTTTTGAATATAAGTAATTTAATTCAGAAAATGTGTTAATCCTTTCTTACGATTTGATACGAAATGTAAGTATGTGTGAGGTATGTGTGTACACTCAGTCCCCTCAATTTGGTTTCTTGGGGTCAGAAATAAAGTATATGTCCACAAATTTACATAATTTTTCTTTTCACATCAAAATAAGCCCACTGATACTAAAATGTTAAGTTAATATAATTTTTTATGCTTCCTGGGTATCTGCCTAAACAGTATAGCAACATAAGATAATAGGTAATCATTATATAGATAATTAATCTCTTTATTTTTTTATATTTATGTCCACTCGTGGAAACAAAATAATTACTGATGTATGTAAAAAACGAAAATTTATTACAAAAACCAATGGTCTCGTACGGTTCTCGAACGCCTCCATCTTGCGAAGTCAACTTAATGGGAAATTTACCAGATTGTAACAATTATTATTGCCCTTGTAAGGGTACCTATTTTTGTAACGAAGTTCGTTTTACTTGCGTCAAAACGTATACGCATAGGATATAAAAATAGTACAATACATAAACCGAATAGAGACCATAGTGTTATGTAGGCTATTTGCTGAATATGCACAAAATATCGATTGCGACTAAACCACGACAGATACAACTTGCCAATGTTGAGCGCGTTTATAGTAAATACACTTTAGCTTTACTACACTTATCCATGCGATAAATAAATATATCAGCCTGCAATATGTTTGCGAAGACGACGAAAATTTGGTAATGTTTTACGTTGGTCACCGATTTTGCTGTCGAAAATGAACCGACACCAAAATGGCGACGATATCCGCACTCTTCGACTCTCCACGTTATTCGCCATCCAAACGATTATCGCCTCCAGTAGCATTAATGAAGAGCTTTAAAGACCGCTAGACGACGACCTATTTCATGTAATTTCATCCCAATTGCACGTTGGTACCTACCCAAATATAAGCCATTCCATACTCTACACCGTTGTGTAAGTCTATACCTAACCATTATAATTATTCAATTAATATAGGCTACAATCTTTGCCTAGCTATCGAGTTCCTCATACATTCACATCATCAAAATACCAATTAGTGAAACGTAGAAATTTATCTGGAAAAGTTACGGTGATCCAAGTATATCCACCTGGGTACTTATTCCTTTTTCAAGTTGGGAAAACTTTTGAATCAAATATTTCAGAAAAGGAATAATTTTATTTTAATTCATCGAAGGAGCCAAAAATTCGATAGGTACCGTTATGTTAGCTCCTACGTTTCAACGACACTGTAATTGTATTATTCTCAAATTTGTAACCATATTTTCATATCGTATATAATATTATAATTCGTATAATTATTTTCAAAGTCCTGCGTCAAACTCCTTCACTATATTCAGTAATATAATATTCATACATCCTGTATCACGTCATCGAGACGAGCCAAGACCTGTCTCATGACGTCACCTTTTTCTTGTACCTAATAACTTTTTTTCGTACATACAAAACAATAATTATAATGTCACCTTTTCTCTGAAACCTTTCTGCTAATAGGGTCAATTTCGAAATTCGAATTTTTTCGTTAACTGCACCAGCTTAGGTCATTTTCCTTTAATATTACCGGCTTTCCTTCATTCTTGTGATCATATGCGCTTACTTACGTACTCATGTGGTACAACGGCAGCCCTGAAAATTCATTCTCTTAACCTTAAAGTTATTCTTTCCATTCTAATTAACAGTTTTCACTCATTTACTAATTAAATTACAAAATTTGGCAACACCGAAAAAATAAGAATTCGAGGCGTATGCCTGTGACAAATCAATATCCGATCATACTGCCATTGTAAGACATTTTGTAAATTCGCTGGAACACTGTCCCTTAGAATTAATATACAAACTCACTAAATAATAATAAATTTTTCATCCTTTAGTCACTCAATATTTAATCATTTTATCTTTAATACACATATCTGACCTTTTTTATGTGTCTATTACTTATTCTGTATGATATACTATTCCTCAAAAAATTCAGTTTTTTTTTTTTGTAGAATACGTTATGCCGTTTAAAAAGCGGATACCCCCAACCAAAATTTAGATGCTCGGAATATTGTGCGATAGACTTCGCTCAATAATTATGCGAAAACTATGATGGCTTGTGGAAAAAACAAGCTTAATGAGAGGAAGGTCCAGAAAGTCTTAACAAAATATTATGTAGATTCGTAATGATGAAATAATGATCTATGCTCGTACCGAATATTTTGTTAGGACATAGACCTACAACACCTCAGAACAGTTATTCGATAAGGCTAATCTAGGACCGGAAACTGTTTTTAGTTTTGTCCAGCCGAGACTTACTGATATCTACGGTAATGTTTGCGGGGGAAAAAAACAAATACAAATTGGAGGTATGAAAAATTGAGATAAAATAAATTTATTGTTATTTCTAATTTTTTGAAAATTGCATAAACGTCCTGATATCTTTACTTGTATGAGATAGAAAGAATTTCTGTCTCAAACACAAAAATATTAAAAAATGGCCAAAAAATAAACAATTCCAACACAGATTCGTCAGTTTTTGAGTGAATTTTAGAAAAGTTGTTTCTCAGTTTGCCAAGATTCCATAATGACTCATTCTCAAAATACTGATGCAACCAACTACCAATAAGTAGCCACGCCACGTGACTGGTCTATACCCAAAGGACCTGCGACAGTGACGGATCTATAACGGGTGCTTGCCCTGCGAAATTGATCTCCGAATTTTGCCCACCACCATTTTTGGCCCTTCGTAGCCTCATAAAGTATTACAAATCCGGCACGACTTTTTAACGAAACGTTTATTTTTCTATTTCTGCTGAATTTATGAAACTGGTGTAAGTTCTAATCTCCGAGTTTCAGCTATGCTTCGTTCACTAGTTTACGATGTGATCTGAAAGCACTGCACCACAGAAAACGATCGTCCAACAGGTTACGCATCCAAAGGTAGATGCACGTTAGGTAATTTACGTTTCAGGCAAACCCCTCCAGTGGATAAACTATTGAACGAAAGGGTGCGCATCTAAGAGGGGACCTACTCAAGCTTAGGTATTCTAGAATCAAAAGTACCCGTATTAAAGGTAGCTTAATGTGCAAGTTATAAATTAAATTTAAATTTTGTACGTGTTGAGAGATTTTGAAGAAATTCAGACACTCAATTAGATGATCTCTGGTTGGACATGTCGGCGCTAAGTTGGCAACCAGAGCGTAGGTGCCTTTTCACATGCTTTGCTTCGTGTTTATGTACGTTAGCCTTGTGAATTTAAGGGATGTCTTTATCAGACGTATTCTAAATCGGTGAACTCAAGCAAAACGTCGAAAATACGCCGAAGGTACGGTAGGGTTGCCTACTTCTTCGTCGACATGTCTTGACATTAAAAAGTACAATGGTCTTGTGGAGCTTTACTGGTGCAGTACTATGATTACAGTCAAAGCGTCTTATCATCTTCGTTGGACGAACAAAGTCCAATAAGTTTTGCTCTAAAATATGTAAAATCTTCATTTTCTGTTACCGCACGTTATTCTCGCCATCCGCATTAGGACTCAAAATTTGTGACAAAATACAAATAAAATTGTGTCAGATTAAAAATTCAAACTCATTTTTATGTGGAGTCAGTTACCTCGACAACGTGGGTAGGTACGTTTATTTTCTCGTTTCCTGCTCCAATTTTCTTGGGGTAGGTACCCACCCACGTTCTTTGTTTTCGTTTTTCAAATTACAGTAAGCAAATATTAAGTGCTTGACCAGTGGGTAGCTATACAACGACTACCCAGCTGCGTTATCGCATGACTAAAGAAACTGGACGTTGTTTGTGAAGGGTGTAGGGGCTGAAAAGAAAAAGATACTCTTTAGAGGCGCTTACCCTATTTTGCAATATTCTACGCTGCAGTTCATCAAAGGAGAGTGGTTAGAAAGAAAGGGAAAAAAGAAGCAGTGGCTTGCATGCTATTACACAGCTCTCCTCCCATCGTTATTCTGTAATGTTTAATTATGAAACTTTTAAAGGAGTGCCTAACCTTGTCTTTTTCTTTGCCCCCTCTTTTTTTCTTCTTTCCTACACACGACCTACGCGTATATTTTTCATACAATAACGGCAAATAATATAAGCACGACCAGCCAGCTTGAAAACTCATTCAGCCTATTGATTTTTGAAAAAGTTCATCTTGACAGGAAAATTACCGAGTTCACGGTTAGTTTATTATACGTTTAATTTTACTCAGTCGATGCAAAAATTTAATCAAATTCATCCGTAGCACTGTTACCGAATGGTGAAAACAAATTTTCGCTCATTCTATTCGAAATTGGAAATTTCCATCTTAGGAGATAAACAAATAATTTCTACTTAGTGTTCAATGAGATTAAAAAAAAAAAAAAAAAAAAAAAGTAGGTACTAATTCTACGCTGTATTATACGTCATGGAAATAATTTTCACGATTACAATGGCGTTTTTTTTTTTTTTTTTTTTTTTTCACGAAAATACATTCAGCGTTTCTCAATATACTATAAGCCATTGAATTCGAATATATTTCCACTAATCTAAATACACCGTACTTACTGATGCTGACGTCACTAACGCCGATGGATAAGCTCTATGCTGTAGTATCTCTTCATCATAATAGTGTGCGGTGCTACGTCAGTCAATTTGTTTTCTGAACACAAATTTTTTTTTTTTTTTGCTGTGTCCGGATAATGTACGGGTAGGTACAGCTTTCGGCTGATTTGCCAACACACAAAAAAAGAAAACAACTGGCAGGACCCATGTGGAAAGAAACCGACTGACAAAGACCAGCCGACTTACGAGAACACAATTTACAAAAAATCAACAGATTATAGTATTTTCACAAATTCCCTAATATGGAACATTAAAAACATTGAAAATTTAAATGTAAGATGCCATGAATTCGTGATTGTTAATCAATACTGAGACACTGAAATATCTTTATAACCGATTTTCACAGATGGACAACCAAGTGATAACTAGTGATTGACAATTACTTGCTCCTCACTAACTGGGCCGCGGTATGCTTTTACCATACAAAAAATTTTATTGATAAACCGTATTTTTTAATAACTGACTTCACTGACTCTTCTTATCATTTATGATTTACAACAAATTAGTGGGTATGAATTTTTAGAGACTTTTAAATAGATTTTTCATCATTTTAAAAGTATGCCATCTTAGATGGCACAATTGACATTTTTTTTTACAAAATTGTTCTTCGAGTGAAAAACTTGTTATCGGACTCAAATTTTACTTGTGGAAAGTGTACCTAACCATTTGTTGCATAAGCTACCAAAATTTGGTGATTATTAGTCAACTAGGGTGTGAATTTGAAGGTCTGAAAATTATGTGTACCATCTTAGGTGATTTTACCTAATTATAATAATTTTTTACGAGTAACTTCGATATAGTTTTTCAACTTGTTTCCTGATACTCATTTGAACTTCGTTGTAATACAGTTTTTGAATATATTTCATGCGAATATAGTGGACGCACTTTCTGTCTTACCTATCTCCGGTTTTTCATTTTGTGCTGGCCGTGTAGTGCGCACTACATACCGATGAAGAATGTTTTTCACAACTCAGCTCGCTAATGTTTGATCATCTTTGTGTGTTAATGATTTTCTACCTCTACTATGCACGAATTTTGTACGTAGAATATTTTTTTGTGGCTAATAGGTAGTAGGTACCTACATGCAAAATATTTCGTTGAAAATGTTGTGTTAATCTCTCTACATGGTGATGATGCAGCTCATATGGGCGATCATTTTGGCAATTATTTTTCATGTCTGCAGTTAAATTTGTCTCGCCAAGTTCGTCATATTTTAGTAAAATTTTAGCGTCCTGTAAAACCGTTGAAGGTAAACACCTTGCGTTGACTGACCATATTACAAATTTATAAGGTAACATCGCTTTGCAATATTTACTTGTTTTATTTTCAGGTTTTGTGGCAAAAATGAGAGTGGATTAATTACCTGCGCTGCTTTTGTTATCGGTTCTTCGATTTTACAGCCCCCGTTCGCATACCGCAACGAAGTTTTGCACAAGACCCTTCGCCTTTTTGTCCTAATCCCTTAAACTGTATGTGTATGTAAGCTTCGAGCTACACGACACCTTTCTACCTGCTTACATTCTGCTTACTTCAGTGTAAGTAAGTCTAATTATTCATCGTAGGTACCTACTTTCAACTGTTATTATCATAAATTTTAGATAATTTATACCTACTTACCAGAAATAATCAAAAAATTACTCGCATATTTTGTTCGTTCGTCCCGTTTCTTTACCTAAGCGTAATAATGTTTTCCACCCATTAAATTGCTTTTTTAGTCTCTATAATTCTATAATTCGTGCCATTTCTATGAGACGAAATATTCCAAAAATATTATTTTACCACTGTTAAATATGCGTAGGTTATGGTCACCTTAACTTTTTTCATTCATCCCTACATTTTCTGAATGGAAATTTCTCCTTTCTCGTACTCTTACTTTCGTGTTTTCGACGTGGGTAGGTACCTAATATCAACTTTATCTGACGATTTTGTCGAAGAAACAATCGAATCATTTTCGATTATGGTCCGGTCTACACAGAAATTGCCGCATAGTCCAAATCCGAAGCGGTTGACACGAATAATTACTTTTCCATAATATTTAAATGACGGAGTAATAAAATTTTCATAACTGACTTGAAACGTATACTCGAAAATTAGCTGCAGGTCGACAGCCTACATCGACCCACAGTTTAGTGAACAACTTCGTTTACGCTACAAATTTATTATCTACGTTCATAAAAAGTAGAACTGCTCTAAATTTTGCTGGCATACCAACGTCACTTTTTGTTTTCTCGCTCAAGTGAAATTACGCACCTTTTATCGAGCCTCTACAATATTCGATAAATTTTAAATTCTCGGATCGGGTTGAACGAGGAAGTTCACTTCGGTAACGGAGATGCTTTTCCATTAATTAAAATCCAATCGAGCGGAACTGGAAGGGAAGCAATTTTGAAAATATGTATTATTTTACAAGGCAGACTTTCTTATATTCAGGATCACATCAATTGTAAAACATTCGGAGGGAGAAGATGAAAGCAAACGAAAGAAACTCTTTCGGTTTTCGGCGACAATACGGAAATAGAGTACAAAAACATGCTGATATATTGTTAGCCAAAGTATCAAGTAAAAGCCCTTTATTTAAAAACAAAAAACAAAAAATTAATCCGGAATGCTCTGTTTAAAATATCTTCTTACTAATAATATTTTGATCTTATATTTTGAAGAATTTGATTACCTAGTTATCGAACGTATTTATTGTCGCAAATTTTAAACCATAAGTGAGTTTCATGCCTAGATACCAACTTTAATAAGTAAGAAAAAAAAGAAAACGAAGGGTTTTTCAGCACAAAACTGCCATCGATTTTAAGTGGATATCAGATAAATTGGAAAATCTACTCAAAGTGGTAAAACAAAAAAAGATAGGGATTTTCATTCAACTCGAGAAAAATTCGAGTGAATGACATTGCCATTATCATTTTTGTGTCAATCTGTAGTTTCATAATTTAGTATCCGACATGTTGTTTTATGAGTTTTAGTAGGCCCTTCAACATCCTTCTTATAATATGTATTTACTACCTACGCTATTTAGCCCTCAAAGTCGTTAGGGGTTGGCCTATCCTATGTGTAAGAGATGCTTTTTTAAATGGCACTTCCCTGGAAACTTCTTGTACAACATTCTCCATAATCAGCTAATGTTTTTGCCGACCATAGAGATGGGTTTGTCTACAATAAAGACGATAAGTAGGTACCTAAATACCGTTACTGCTTCAAAAAAACAACAACAAAAGAGATTCACCGAAGCGAACTAATATTGTGTTATACTTACCTAATTCGAAATCAAAATTCTATTCCTTGACTAATAGACGCCATGTACGCCATCCATTATTAGAAAATTATCTCACTTAGGGAGAACTCGCATTAGATGGCGCCAGTAACGTAATAAGAACGCTTAGAACTCGAGCCTTAATAATTGACCAATCGTTATCAAATATTCGAAAGTCATATCATAAAGCATAAGGTATAATATCCCGCAGAAAAATTCAAATCCGACTGCTAATTTCATTCGCGATGACGATTTTAGGAGCGCAGTGTTCCGAAGATGACGACGCTTCTTCAAAATAATAGAAAATCACTTCAAAAAATTCGGAATAAGTTACGTTTTATTATCCTTCATATGTTGTGAAGGGCGTTCCAATCTGACAAATGCTATACTGTTGTAGAATGTTTATGTGACGAAAGCTGACTTTTGCTCATTTTTCCTGTGCCTAATCCTAACGTAACATTATATTAGTAATGTTTTCACCTGCCTTGTTCACAAACTACGAGCCAGCTTCATTACCAGCCAAGTTTTTACAAGCTAAAAGTTGGACTGTCCTTAAAACTTCTCGATTATATTACAACCTCGGTTGGAAACACGCTACAGTGTTTTCTCTGTTTACATTCTACTATTTTTCCAGCAGCTGATAAAAAATCCGGCATTTGGGAACTCCATCTTGAAGAGGATAATCACATTTTCTCAAACTTCACCTTTCAATGACAATAAAATTAACGTATTTGGCGCACATTTTATGACCTTTTCAATGTTTGTGCAAGTTTGTAGGTGTTTTGTATAACATGCGATGCGCATGTCGTCTAACGATATATCGTATCGTATCGATATCTGATATTTTTAGCCAAATTAGATATTGTTTTTCAAAAAAATGTTATGTTTCAATACGTTATAGTATATATATAGTTAGGTATATACATTTTCGAAATTTTACCATTTAACCAGCTGCAAAAATATTTTTCAAAGGCGGAAAATCTAAATTTTGACAAAATGTCAACATTTTAACTGATAACTGTCACAGTTAATTACTCCTAAATAACGAAATAATACAACACTTTTAATTTTTGAGCATTCTATTTTCATTCAGGTGGCCCTTGTTGATTTTTGGCAGCAAAAATCCCCCCAAACACCCCTAAACATTGGTATAAGTCCAAATTTACAAGATCATTTTGAAAAAAAAAAAAATGTTAATGATCATCCTGGGAATCGCACACGCGTGTCCATACTAAACTTGAACAACTAGCACACTGCCAATACATACGCCAATTTAGAAAGAAAAGCTTCGAATTGAAATATGAAAAGAGAACCTTTATGAACGACATGGTGTCAAAAACATAAATGCTGAAGGACGAATTTAAAGGAGAAGAGCTTAAGGAAGTGAAAAAAGATAGTGGTTCGAGTTTATGTTGGCCAGCAGAAAATAGCTCCATTTATCAACGTGAGGGCAGAAAAGAATAGAAAATAATGAAAAAATTAACAAAAAAAAGTAAAAATAGATCTCTCTCTAGATTGGTATAGGCAAATAACTTTGGAACTTAATTTTTTTTATAACAAAATATTTCAGAAAAAAAGTTTTTTTCAACTCCCAAGTTTCTGAAAAATGTCCTCCCATACGATAGTTTCTACGTATAATACCTCCACTGCATACCTCTATATTTATATGAAACTCGATGTTTTATGTCGATAATTACCTCGTTAGAAAATATAAACACCTACTCATTAAGGAATTACATTCCCTCACTTTTGACGACCTACCTGTACTTAACTTTCGGAGCAGACGCCCACATTTTTTCTACTCGTATTAGCCTATCATTAAGATAATGAATTATCTATTTGCAACAATATAATATTGGAAACTGGCAGTCTTGCCGAACAACAATATAGGTTAGCAAATGATTGTCTGTCAGAACTGATCTATCAGTGCTACCCATCATTTATAGGATTTTAAAAGCTGATATTTTATTTTCACGTTTATTTTGCAATAGAAGAAATAGAAATAGAAACAAATATAATGGGAAATTACGTTACCCATTCTTCGAAGAGGAGTTTTTACTCTATATCGTTCTCAAAACAGCCGTTAAGGTACCTACGTAGCTACCTTTAACTGAGCACACTGGTTGACATATTTCCCTCGAAACCAACGTTCATTACTCATTTTCTTATCCGTATACTCGTCATTTCCGAGCACTAATTCGACGTTTTTAAGTTCTGATCTCGAACAAACTTTTCCACCCTTTGGCCGCCAGAAAACCTACGGATTAATAATTTTTCTCAAGTGAAACACATTTGCCTTTTGTCAAGATGTTGGCATTCATCTACAATTTCACGACTATTTGTTCGTTGACTACTGTGTGGGTGCGTGTGCGTGTGAGTCGGTAACCTGCACATTTTGTGATTGCATACAAATCAGCTGCCTACGTATGTTTGCAAAAAAAAAAATATAAAAAAAACATTCACCGAGATGGTTGTATGTCATCATCGCCATCCGACACACAAGCTAAGCTTATCCCTCACTTTATTAAGGGAAAACCTTTCAGCCCTCGTTACTATTCCTCCGTTTTCTATGCCTTACCAATTTTTAATCTTTTCTGCATTTTATGGTAGAAGGGGAAGTGGGTGTATGTGAGAGTGAGAGTTAGTGTGTGATAGAGAGAGAGAGAGAGAGAGAGAGAGTGAGTGGTGGGGAGAAAGTGAAGGCAGGGAGAATAACTCGGTTCGGTTGGCACACGTCGCGTATTGGTAGCAAAGGCAATTTATCCTCAACTCTAATATACCTTCACCCATCTTATTTCCGACTAATAGCTCTAAGGTGGAATAACGTTCAACCATATAGATGAGCTACCTACTTCTAATAACTTTTACGTAAGTAGTGCTTTTTTTAGGCTCTTTTATTTATTTTTAACAGGTGCCGATCGAACAAAATTGTAATTAGAAAAAATAAAAATGTTTGTTGCACCACTTTCACCAGAAGTGGAAAAGAAAGAGTGAAACTGAAAAAAATAGTCACGAGACGTCGAATAGTCTACCATTTAGAGCAAAGATTCGTGTTATCAAAGCCATAAACATTATTTTGCAACACTCAACCGAAAAGTATGTATTTCTGTTGGCCTTTATAGAACAAAAAGTAGGGAATTTCAACACGACGTAAAAGAAAAAAATTACTTGGCGCATGCGCAATTGCGAGTTGACTTTTTCGCACGTCGTGTCACAAATAACTATAAATAGAAACCGGCTCAACGCGTCTTTCGATTTATTGCGCAAAAATCCGTCTCAAAATTGTCGCTTATTTTTTTGAAAGTTTTGACTGCGATTTTGTACTGCGTTTCTTGAATTTTCGATGATTTTAATAACATAAACCTAATAATGTGTAAAGGTTACCCACCACAAAGCCGTCGGCACACTCAATCAGCCTAACTAACTGGCCAGGAGCAAGTGCAGATATTGACTACTGTATTTTCACAGATGTCTGCAGACATGGTAAAGGGTGAATTCCCCCATAAACACTTAAAACAAAAACACAAAAACGAATGTATCAGAGTCAGCCGCAAGGAAGGTGTTTTGGGGGTTGAACTCCTCATGACCCAGAAAAAAAAAAAAAAAAAAAGCAAAATTAGTGTCAAATAATCTCACGTATTATTTTTTAAATTATGAATAATGCAACCACACCAGGTCTGCCGCTGCAATTCAACCATAATTGCATTTATTTTCAGAAAAACTTCGTCGTTTACGATTTTAAAAATTGTATAAAACTTTTAATTTAAAATTAACTTGTTCAATTTTCATTTTAAAACTTTTTTAAATAATTTTTCTTAAGAGGAGAGCGTCCATATCTGAGATGGAAATCGTTTAAAAAAATTCCAAGGCGTTACTTTTCCTCGTGGAAATCCTGCAGCCGACCCTGGAAAGTATTACGCACAATCCAAAAATAAAAGCCGTACAAATTTGTCGGTGGAAAAAAAGAAACAAAAAACATTAAATTATTGAATTATTGGCATTTGCCTCGCACCCAAATGACGCTCTGGATCCGCTACTGGATGTCTGAATGCAATCGATTTCAGCGATGATATTCTAGAATTTTTATGCGTATCAAAATCTACCCACTGTAAATACTTCAGAGAAAGAGTAAGACAAATGGTTAGAAAAAGCGAAAATACCAAACAGAGCGAAGCAACGTCAGTCAAAATGTGAATGCAATGGTAATAAGGTCATCGTGAGAATCCTACAAACAAACGCTATACTATGTAGGAAGGAAGCAGTCAAATATTGCTTGCAGTAGAAGTCAACTATCACTAAATCGCATGTAGGTAGGAACCTATAGCTTGCAGTCACTAAATACGTGCGTATTCGTATCTTCGGAAATAAATTTACTGGTGCAATGACACCGTAGCCTGCCAATTTTTTACTTTATCTTTTTTAAAAGCACTCGTAAGTTTTTTATTCACTTAAACCGAGCAAGGCTGGGTGAACCAGGTGCTTGTGATTATCATAAAAAGCTAAATGAAGAAAAAGGATGGAAAAACTTTCGAATAACATTTACAGTTGCATCTCGGATTATTAAAAAAAAAAAAGAAAAAAAAAAGAAAAGAGCCTATCCTCTCATAGAACGTAAAATTATTTCTTTTTTCTCAAAAATAAAAAAAAGGGGCACACTGTGTTTCAAAATATGATACGAAAGATATCAGAGTATAAAAATTTTAATTTTCTTTCGAATGTCGTCTTATATTATTCTGACGCTGTTTGAAAGAAAAGAAACTGAGTGGAAGAGAAATAAGTGGAAAAAAGAAAAACGTACCCAGTAAACAAATGTAAAAAAAAATAACTCTTCCTTGAAAAGTCCACTTCAAGGAACGAAGAGGAAATATTATAACGTTACGACAAGTTTCATTTTTCTCACAGAAGGAGAAGAACAAACTTCTATCGTCATTGTGAAATATGTAAAAAGAAAGTTCAAAATCTTCAATTTATTACGTCATTTGAAATGGAGTGTTTTTTTTTCTTCAAAAATTTAAAAATCAAGTATAACGTGAAAATTCAAAAGTGCACCAATTGTGATTGCGTATCTGAAACAGTCCTTCCTCGAAGTTGCCGAATAAAAGAAAGTAGAACCTCTGAAAATTGCCTAAATGTAAACGTTTTTCTGGCTGCCTTTTTCTCTGTCACCGTACTGGCATTTTCTTTAGGTCTATAAATTATAGGCACACAATTCAGTTTATTATTTTTTTCAACCACTGGAAAAATAGTGTAGAAAAACTCGCGTGATATTATACGATTTGTCAATTTTACTCGGGTTGGCGGATAAAATATTGCGTGCAATTCGATGGATTCCGAGATATTCAGACTAGGATCGATATTATTGGCCAATTAATTCCAGTTATTGGCAAAAACTGAATTTTTAACGAAAGTCTGGTTGACGCAAGCTCAGCTTCGTAGTCGGAAAGTTCCTGGTTAAGAAGCAGTTCCGCCCACACTCTCCACATAGTAAAGTACCTACATCCTATTTAAGTAACCCTCGATAGAACACCGGAGTATTCCCAGCCAGAAGCTCAGGACCACTGATATCTCATTAAAATATTACTATACTCTATTTCAAATAAGAACGACGTGACGTCATCGAAGTAGACCGACTTTGTGAGAGTGAAAAAAGTAAAGATTCGCACTATCGAATGATAGGCTGCATCAAAAACTGTAGTATACTCGAAATTTGACTATATTCTACTGGACAAGTAAAGAAATATGATTTATGGTCAGACATTCCGGCCCTAAATAAGCAACCCTAGCGTACCTTTCGACGTCTTTTTCTTTGTGTTTACGAATGCTTTCCTTGCAAATTTAAGGAATGTTTTTATCAGATGTATTCTAAATTGGCGAATTCGAGTAAAACGTTGAAAATACGCAGAACGTACGCTGAGGTTGCCTACTTTTTCGCCGGCCTGTCTCGACTTAAAAAATTATGTTGGTCTTACGGAGCTTTAGTGGTCCAGTACCAGTACCATATAGTCAAAGACTCGAAATGATTTTTCGCTTTACACAACTATGGAACGTGAACGTGTCTCCGACGTCACGTCATTATTATTTGGAATGGAGTATAGCTGGGGCAGCTCCAAGTGCTGGCAGCCACGCTTGGTCCACCTTCCCACAGTAGCCAGCCCCTTTACACATAAATTAAGTATTGAAATACATCTCTTGATTTCTCCCTTCCTCTCGCACCACATAATGTTTCTCTCCCAGTTTCTCTTTTTCTCGCCATCAGTCTTTCTCCTTCTTATTCTCTCTCTGTTTTACTCTATCTCTTCAAGTAGTGCACTCTTTGTCGCTTTGTCTCATTCCAAATTACCTTTTAAAGGTGAGTTACCGTTGGTTGGGCTGACCGTCTTCTTTTACCCTCGAAGTTAATTAAATACACATATCGACCCTTTTTAATTAGGTACAAGTTTTTTGACTCGAACTCTCGAACCCTTTATTAACAACGTTAGTTTGACAGTAGTTGTTGATCAAATAAGGTATAACTACAGCAATAAATTATCGTGTGTGATAGGAGACGAGATCGGCGACGCTTGTTTCTTTTTTAATTACAAAGATGCGAAACCATAGGTAGTGCGGTATGCAACCCTGGGTGCCGGAATGCATCCCAAAGAAAACCAACGTAAGTTCCTCAAAAACAAAGCTCAATTAATTAACCGAGAGCATCTCCACGAACAGAATCCTGCGAAGATACGAGTTTTAGTCCAGACTGCACAGCTAGCCAGGGCATTGTTTGAAACCACTTTATACGATGCAACAAAAAAGGGGATAGTTACCAGATTAGACTTGTATTTTCCAAGAAGGTGTTTCTATGAAAGGAACCAACCTGAGTGAACCTCGTTTTATTTCCAAGAGCGGGCACCTTGCCCGCAAGTAAAAATTAATCGCGATAAAAAAACACGTCGTGCGTTGAAAAATTAAAAATCCGACAGAGAAAAAACTTACGACCATTACGGTTCAACAATAAAACGTTGAATGAACAGAGCAGTGAAAAATTATACAACTGAAAATTTCTTGTGATGCTGCTCCGTGAAAACAAAATGGAAGAGGAAGCCATCGACTGGGGATAATAATTCATACCAGGTATGGACCGCGACTACGACCACCGATGGGGGAGTTGGTGTCGGTGGTGTAGGAGGAAAACGGTTTACCTAATCAAAAATAAAAAGTATCGAAGATCAAAACGGAGGGGGAAATCACGAAGCTAGGCTAGATGGTTAGCCTAGCCGAGGACGAGGACGTTCGCGGCGTTCCAATGATTATTTAGGCGATTTATTATTTTTTTAAATTGAATTTAAATTATTTGAAAATTTTTTATTATTACGGGGAAGGTCGCATCGTACAACAGTTTTCGATTAAAGACGATGAAAAGTATTAAGTAACGAACTTATTCATACTTCTTTACAATTTCACTTTTTTTTTTTTTTTTTTTTTTTTTTCATACGAAAGAGATAACGAATGAAAATGTAATCTTGGTTCAGAGCCGGTTAAAACCGATATGCCAAGAAGGTGCAGGTACCTAGTTTCTCTGCGGTCACACCTTAATTACTTAGCCTACTTATCTTTTAGATGATGTTAGTTTTGGCCACGTCGATCACTTTTCGTTGGTCTGTGTAGTTTTACAACTGATAATCTTATCGGCAATTAGTTTTAATAATTATTGCGATCGGCTGTGGGAAAACGTGGGCATGATTTGAGGGAAGTGAATTTAAATTAGCCGAGCCGAACTCGACAGCAATGACGAAGAATAAAACGAATTTTCGTTTGATTATTAACGCTTACCTTAGAATAATATACGGCACAGTGAACACGTAATTAGGTACTAATGTCGTGTTCCTAAACAATTTTCACGGCAGTATAACATTGAGGATTAAATCGGGCGTCACACCGACGTTAGAAAAACATTATTTTTGTTTATTTTCAGATTTCTAGTTATTAAGCAATTAGCCAGTGTGACACTTATTGTTGAGCATAGATAGGTAGGCCTACCTGCCTACTACATAATTTGTTATACATTTTTGAAAATACGAGCGGGCAGGTAGGTACGAGAAAGAGAGATTTTCGTACACGTTTGAAATAAGTGTTGGGGTGGGGAGACAGACTGAGACAGGTAGAAAAATAAAAATCTGTTGCGTATCATTTACGCCGTTGATCGGAAAATTTGCAATTTGTGTGAACGTATCGATTCGCGTTAGGTTCACCATTTATATGGCGATATGCGAAATTAACCGCGTGAAATGTTTGCAATAATATTTTAAATTCGAAAAAAAATCTCATCGCACCGCACGCACCGCACGCACCGCACGCACCGCACGCACCGCACGCACCGCACGCACCGCACCGCACCACACCGCACCGCACCGCACCACACCGCACCGCACCACACCGCGAGCAGACTCGGCTCCATATCCGTTTCTTTTTGCGCTTTATTTCTCGATCCGCGATCCGAAAAGGCGACGAAGAAAACGAATAAACGTTCAACTTTCGCAACTTATTGGAAAAACCATTTTCTCTGGCGGCGGCCAGATTAGCCTCGTTAAGGCAGGCCATGTATATTCGCGCCTCGTTAATTTCATTACAAGTCTCGAAATTTTGGAAGCACCTCTCGCTTCGCCCTTCGCCCTTCCCCCTCGCCCTTCCCCCTTCGCCCTTCCCCCTTCGCCCTTCCCCCTTCGCCCTTCGCCCTTCGCCTTGGAATAAGTTAGATCGATATTTTAAAACTTCCAAAATGATTGAGTAAGTTACACGAGCAGCGTAAAAATACGAATAACCTTCAATTTTCCGATTGATAATAATTACCTACACGCACTTATCGGAAGTATAATTTACTTAATTGAAGAAAAGAATTTTATTTCACAGCGACGAAGCTCGATTTCGATTATTTTTCTTATCTTTTTTTTTTTTTTTTCTAAATGACGACCTCCCATAATTATTACACATCTAGATAGGTAGCCTAATTATAGTATTTTTGTTTTCAGTTCTACTTTCAGTTGGTAATATTACCTACCCGTACTGCATCATTCTTCTGGTTCTGCCCTGTTCACTCAAAAGACTCTATCTTGTTTTCGACTCTCACAAATTTTGGCGACTCATTTTTAATTCACGATTTCATTTCAACTTTGACAACTTTATTGCGGGACGTATCCGGTGATCAAACTGAAATTATTTTCTAATAACGCCAAGAAACGATACGTTAATCGTGTAATTTAATTTTTTTTTGTTTTTCATTTAATTTATAGCGAACCCAGCTATAGGCTACTATGGGCTATATCTCTCGTGTGCTCGAGTGGGGGTAACATAAGTACGTGGTGCGAGTTTAGCAGTGTTGAGATGAGAGTTTTGGTGGCGGCTCTTCTCGAATCAGTAACCATTCGGATGCAAAGCTGAAGATCTGACCAATGGCCAACTGGACCCTTAATTCGATTTGAAAAATGAAAAAAACTGGAATTATTGAACATAAAAGAAATGACGCGCGTATTTCCACCACCTTACAATAAACGCGTGAATTTTAATGTATTAATGATTCATCTGGCAACACTGACCAGCAGCATACCGTTTGCCGTGCTTTCTTTGTTTATTCGTTTCAGTGATGGTTTTCTATGCAATGTGTGTTCACGGTGAAATTGATTTAATTTTTTTCCCCAAAAATTTTTGCAAAATCCAATAAAACTTCAACAAAAATAAGCTCTAGCGTAGCACGCTGCGCTGAAAAAAGTAGGTTTTCGAGAAAAAAAATTACGAATTTTGATAGATAGTAAAATTAATTATTTGTTAGATTATATACGTTAGGTATGTTATGATTGTATGAAATTTGTTAGCTGCTGACAAAATATTAGACAATGAAAATATAAAAACATTTTTTTTTTAAATGAAAAATTAATTATGATGATAAAGTATGGTAAATAATTATATAATTTCGGATAAAACCAAAGAAATATAAATAAAGTTATGAAATGAATCAAATAAAAACATAACCATGTGGTTAATTTTTGTAAAAAAAAAAGTTCATGTAAATTAAAAAAAAAAAAAAGAGGAAAAAAGAGCTTTATCAGAAGTACCGTTCAGCCAATCCACGCCAAAAGTAATAACTTCCTCCTATGATTTGAAATAAATATTTATTCCGAATTTCCTGGCTATTTGTGTAGAATTGAGCATTTTATAGCCAAAATAAAAACAAAAATGGTAGTACCGGAAGTACCCTCCGGCCGATTCACATCAGAATCAACAGGTCTGGTCCCGAGCTTAGTACAAATGTTCGTACCAAATTTCGTAATTATTGGATGAAAATTGTATCCTATACCGTGGCAACAATAAAATGAAATATACGTAATATACGACTATCTATATAGATATATGTATACTTGTGAATTTGATTTATTGGTGCCAAAATTTTCGTGAGGTCATGAAACGAAAAAGTACTCATCCAAACCGTGGGGGCTAATGCCGCACAAAGCGTAATAAGTAGATTTTCTGAAGAAAATCAACTTAAAAAATAAGGTACATCAATCATATAACTCCTTAATTTTGGACGTGAACTGAAAACATAATACCGTAAGGTTATAGAATACTTAAGTAATGTGAATGTCAAGGAGTGTTTGGTTAAAATGGTAACAATGTAGCTTTTAAATTCGTAGAATTCCAAGTATCGCGGATATTGTAAAATAAATGATCCAATTTTCAAATTTCTGTCACCTATGTCACAAATTGATAATCAAATACCTATTAACTTACCTAATTGATAAAATATAACTTTCTCTACTTCAAGTTATTAATTATTGTTCATATGTTAACCCTCTTAAGTTATTTTTATTAATGTTCCTTTTTATTGTCTCAATAAATATTTTTCACAGATATACTCGATGGTTTAGAATGTTAATAATTGGGGGTTAGCTATTGACAACAAATGCATTTTAAATGGCGGTAATTCAAAAATTTTAATTTTATTAAAAAACTTATAAATGAAAGGTAAAGAGTCAAAATTCATACCACGTCCCTACAATGCCTTAAAGTGACTACAATCAAATTTTCATCAAATTTGACCGACACAATTTTGTAATATAATAATTTGAGCGCAAATTTTACGTTAGATGTAGCGGCAATTGAATTGGCCAATTAAATTAATTGAAAATAAACTGAAAATGAAAGGATTCAATTCTTTCTACATGTAGGTACCTATTATGTGGATTGGAAAATATGAGTTTTGTTAAAAGAAAAAGATTTTTTACATTGGTGAAAAAAAAAGAAGAAAAATTAATCTAAGTAAATAAGTCAAAAGTTTACAGTATGTTACGGAATGAGAGAAAAATTAAATTATTTCCGAAAACAAACATAAGCTATCATTCCATTCTTTTGGAAAACTAATTGCCGAACGAAATCTTCAGTTTCAGAAATCTTAGTTCAGTAAAATTTAAGCTCGAATTTGAAAGAATATTGTGACAGTTTAATTTGAATTACCATTCGTTCCATACATGTGTATAATAATAACGAATGTTTCTTTTTAATCGTCCGAGTATTTCTGGCGTCAAAGCATGCAATTTGCATGATTTCGAAATTTCGTTTTTTTTTAAACAAAATCTTTTGCCCTAATTCTCTTGGCAATTGTTGAGTATTTTCTTTTATCAAACGTAGTTTTTTTTTTTTCTTATATTTTTCAGTTAAGGACCAAAAAACCAAAGGAGAACTAGGAGCAATCAAGAAAATCGATGGGAAAGACTTGATTGATTCGAAGGAAGTTAGCTTGCAGTGGTGATGATCGACATCTGGGTGTAAAAGCATTAATAAATTTGTTTTTAGTTTGTACCAAATTATTATTCCCTTATAAAATTTTTTTGTTTTTTTGTTTTTTTATTTTTTTGTTTTTTTTCATAGCATATTTTTTCCATCATTTTATACAATTCACCTTTTGAATTGAAAAAGTGAGCTGTTATTCGAAACATAACGAGAACCCAATGATTGGAGCTTACTCTCAAAAATTAGACATAATCCGTTTACCCTTCCATAAAAAAATCATTTGCAGAAACTTTAAATAAAACTCTACGGCTCATTTCTGATATTTACGGCAAATAGAATAGGCAATTTGCGTGACATCAAAGAGCAAAAAAATGTACATTAATAATTTTATTTTCTTCCAACTTTTTGTTGATTACTACGAATTTAAAGAGAAATTTTTATAATTTCCGATAATATATAATGTTGAACCATTTTTTATCTCTTCCATAAAGGTGGTTTTCGAGTAATTTGCCAATGGCTGCAATTAGTTGAAGAGAAATTGGTATTCAGCAATTCTTCATAATTTAGAATCCAATTCGTCAGATGCAATGAGAATTTCGTCCGTAAAAAAATGAAATTTTCTGAACCTTCATGCCGAATTTCACAGCTTTATCATTTATCAGTATTTTCAACCTTACGCTGCTTCATTAAAAAAATAAAACAAAGTCATTTCGCCAATAGCTGAGGTTGCCAATAATAGCCCTGGGATAGCCGTCACTCTAAAATAATGAGAAAACTTTGAACGAAATTGTAAATGTATCAAAATTAAAATGAAATGATAATAAAAACAATAATAATAATAATAATAATAACAATAATAATAATAATAATAATAATAATAATAATAATAATAATAATAATAATAATAATAATAATAATCGAAGTTTTTTTCTATCAATTCTTTCCTATGCAATGAAAATGATTATAATTGTAATACAGCCTTGTTAATGTTAGCATAAAGCTTAGTTTTTCAATTTAAAGACAGATTCAATTTACCCCTGAGCCATAATCTGAAGATTTACGTTCTCATTTCAACTTTACCAACAGAGAGGTTAATAATAATTTGAAAATTCACAGCTTTTAGTGGTTATTTACGGCGTATGAAGTATGCAATTTGCACGATATTCACCTAAGACGTTACGTTGCTTTCCACGTACATTGTTGAATGCGATTCACCTTAATGTACCTCATTATTGTATATTGATCTTATATGTCATGTCCGAGTTTGTCTATTTTGAGATAAGACGCCTATTCGTTTCAGTTTAGTTTGTTACCTTTATATCGACTTAGTTATGTTCATGAATACACAGTTGCAAGTATCTAATGCTGTTCGTTTATTATTTGCACTTAACATTATGGTGATTTCGATGTGATACTTTTTTGCTGTTTTTTTTTGTTTGCGGAATTGAAAATTTTGTGTCTCCGCTAGTCATTTTTATTGCCCTTGATCGGTTATTTGCCTAATCATGCTACCGCTGTGCTTGTGCAGTGAAAGTTTGCGACTATGAGCTTTGTTCTTGGTCTGATCAAATTGTTTGCCTGGCCCCCCAGCAAGCTTACCTAACCTGTATCCTGTCCACAACACAGTTTCCAATATGAGAGTCTGATTCGGACAAGATGGACGAGATTGAGAAAAAGCTGCTTGAGAAAGCCATCCGAAAACGAGATTTGCTGGTACGCTGTATACAGAGGGTATGTACCAACATTGAGAAAATGGTTACTGATGATGATGAGACTAAGGGTAACTTGGAAGCAGCAAAAATCGATAAATAAGATTTACAGAAAAAGATATCTGAATTTCATGAGATCCAGTCCCAAATTGAGATGGATGTTGAAGATGAGAAATTAACAGAGCATGAGAATGAGAGGATGCGAGTTGAAACTATTGCTCGCTCTGCCAAAATTGTGTTGGCCAAATTTATAGCTGCTCACACTGAAGCCTCGTCTGGCCATACGTCTATGGTGAGGTACTCTCTGGGTGCTGAAACAAAACCTGATTGAAAGGTTAAGAGGCCTGAGATACAGATTCCAAAGTTTGAAGGTGATTACCACAAATGGAATGACTTTAAAAATGTTTTTGAGTCATTGATGGTAAATGAGGAGGCCTATACTAATGTAGCAAAAATAGTCTACCTTAAGCAGTCTTGTCAGAAAAATGCTGCTGACGTGATCAGGAAATTTGAAATCACTGACAAGAATTTTGAGAAAGCTTGGGACAAGCTGAAAAAGAGATATGAGAATCACCGAGCTACTATCAACACCCATCTACAGTCATTGACATAGTTGCCAGCTGCCAAAAACGAGACTGCGTTGCAGAAATTATTGGATGCTGCTTCTGATGCAATCGAGTCACTTGATGCTATGGGTGTTACCAATGGCTGGTCATATATGGTGTCTTACTTAGTCACTGAGAAATTAGATCTGGAAATGAGAAAGGCTTGGGAAATTGAAACTGTCAAAGAAGCTGAGTATCCCAAGTATGAGAAATTGGAGGTCTTTTTACAGCAGCGAGTTTGAGTCATTGAATCTATGAGCAACTCTGGTGTGGGTGGTAAGAAAGCTGAGTTTGTGAAAACTTATCATCTGAGAAAATTGACTGAGGGCAGTTCTAGTGCTGAAATTAAGTGCTTCGATTGCCAAGAAAATCATGTCATTGCGGATTGTAAGAAATTTGCAGTCAAGTCCGTGTCTGAGAAAACCAACCTAATTAAGGGGAAAGGTTTGTGTTTCCAGTGTCTGTCTAAGGGTCATATGGTATTGTCATGCCGTGCCCCGAGATGTGCCAAATGTGGTAAGCGTCATCATATATTGCTTCATGTAGATGCAGAAAAGCCTATATCGAGTAATGAGAAGGCTTTAGATGGAGCCAAGATCGAGGCTAAGAAAAGTTTTTGCGCCACTGTCAACAAAGGTGATATATTTTTGCCATCTGCTTTAGTTTATGAGAGTCAGGGTGATAAAAAATTGTTAACTAGAACGTTTTTAGATTCGTGTTCTGAACCCAATTTAATTTCTGAGTATCTTGTAAAATGTTTAAAATGCTGTAAGAAAAAGTCGAATATCATTTTGAAAACAGCTGTACCCGGCTCCCTTAATGTAACTCAGTGCTGTAGAATTAAGATTGAATCGAGAACGAGAAATTATTGTTTAGAAGCTAATTTTCAAATTACGCCGCATATATCTAACGATTTTATTGTTTATAATACGTCTAAATATAAAAATAAGAATTTAGATTTCGCTGATGACCCTAAATTAGGTGGTAGCCATGTTGATTTATTGCTACGCACTGAATTTTTTGAGGCGGTTATGTTAGCTGGTAAGATTGAGCTGATAGATGAGCTCTATTTGCGAGAAACTGTGTTTGGCTGGGTAGCAATTGGTGCATCTCGGTCTCAAGTTTTTGGTGATTTGTCCAAGTGTTACCTCACTATTCAGGATCAGTTGCAGCAATTTTTCGTATTGGAGGAGGTAGGCTCTAAACTCACTTCATGGACTGCTGAGGAAGTGAGGTGCGATGAGCATTTTGAATCTACTTATGTTTGTGATTCTGATGGATTTGAGTTGGAACTTCCTAAGTCTCTCTCTGTTGAATTTTTGGGCGAATCAAGGTTCATTGCCCTCAGGCAATTCTGTGCTTTTGAAAGACGGTTAACTGATTCAGAAATGGTAATCTATAGATGGTTTATGGGTGAGTACATCCATCTTGGGCATATGACCCACATTGAGAAGCCACTCCTGTCAGATGGTTGTTGTTATGTGCCTCATCATGTGGTGTATAAGGAGACTAGTACAACTACTGGAATGAGATCTGTTTTTAATGCTTCTAGTCCAACGGCAACTGGCTACTCACTCAATGATGTTCTTATGAAGGGTCCTGTGTTGCAGGATGACCTTTTTTCAATTTTGGTGCATTTTAGGTGTAAGAAAGTAGCTTTTACTGCAGACATTGAGAAGATGTATAGGCAGATAAGGATTAAGAAGGAGGATAGACGTCTGCAGTGTGTGCTTTGGAGAGACAATCCGAATGAGCCTATTTGCACCTACGAATTGAATACAGTGACTTATGGAATGAAGCCTGCGTCGTACTTGGCCACAAAGTGCTTGAGAAAGTTAGCAGATGAGTGCGACAACGAGTTCTCTGAAACTGCAGCCATTTTAAGATGAGATTTTTATATGGATGATGTTCTGACTGGCGGTAGCTCGGTGGAAGAGGCAAAAGCTAGGCTGCATGAGCTACGCCAAGTCTTAGGGAGTGGTGGTTTTCCTTTGAGGAAATTTGCTTCCAGTTTGGCGTATGCTTTAGTTGGTCTGGATAGGGAATTGATAGAAGGAACTCTAGAGATTGAGAGTGGTGAGCCGTCAGTGGGCGCACTTGGGCTCAGGTAGCTCACAGTTGATGATAGGTTTGCCTTCTATGCTCAGTTACCTGAGCAATCTACTTCCTGGACTAAGTGAGAAATTTTATCGGAGGTTTCTAGAATTTTTAATCCGCTGGGTTTATTATCTCCTATCACCATCACTTAAAAAATTATTTTGCAGTCGTTATGGGCTAATCAGGTTGGCTGGGACAACCTGATAGTAGGTGATGTTGTTAATCGGTATCTGAGTATTTGAGATAAGTTGATGGAGCTGCCATCCATTCATATCCCACAATTTGTGGGGGAGGTAGCAGAATGTGAATTTCATATTTTTTGGGATGTGTCAGAGAAAGCCTACAGGGCTGCGGTTTATATGCGTCATCAAACTGGAAGCGATGTTGTTATTCGGTTACTTTGTGCTAAGACAAGAGTGGCGCCAATTAAGAAGGTTTCGTTACCTAGATTGGAGTTATGTGGTTCAGTGCTGGCTGCTAAATTGTTTAAGAAAGTTCGAACTGCGCTCAAGTTATCTGAAAGCTCTCAAGTTATTGCATGGACTGATTCTACGATTGTTTTGTCCTGGTTGGCAAAGTTAGAACATTCTTGGGGCACTTTTGTGGCGAACCGAGTCACAAAGGTTTCTGAGGTGCTACCTACTTTGGTGTGGAATCATGTTCGGTCCTAGGATAATGCTGCTGATATAATTTCTAGGGGCATTGACCTTGGTTGTTTAGATTATTTGTATGATTTTTTGAAAGGTCCTAGGTTCTTATGGCAGCATAGCTATGCAACATCTGAGTTGGTATTTGATGTCCAGGCTCTTGTTGAAGAGAAGAAGAAGAGTAGAGGTTTTTTAGTTACCACCGACTATTGGATAATATTAAGTTTTTTGATCATTTTTCTAAATTTTCCAAGTTAATTAGAATTTTAGCCTATGTATTGTTATTGAGAACTCTGCCCTTGAAAAATGTAGTCAAACTTTTAATAACTTAACTATAAATGAAAGTAATTTTGTGCGTATTTTTGCTATTAAACTTTCTCAAAGGTTTATCGATATTAAAAAGCTGGAGAAAATTGATTATTTTGTTGATGCTGATGGTTTGATTCGTCTTCGCAGCCGGATGTCTAACGCTGAACTTTCTGAAAGGGTCAAGTACCCTATTATTTTGCCAAAATGCAGATACTTAACTCTTTTGATCGAACATTTACATGTAAAATTTTTTCATGCTAACTGTTTATTTTTAAGGAATTTTATCAATTTTGAATATTTTGTTTTATGTAGCCTTAACTGTTTAATTCGTTCCTCTATTTATAAATGTGTAATTTATCGCCGTTTTATTCTTAATTTAGAATTTAAGATACCTATCGGTCAGTTACCAGCTGTTAGGGTGAATGCTTCACCTGCGTTTGTTGAAGTGGGGATTGATTTTGCTGATCCATTTTCTACTCGTACTGTGGGGCCCAGTGGCAATCGTGGAAAGGTGATTTTTAAATCTTATGTGTGTGTATTTGTTTGTATGATCACGAGAGCTTTCCACTTGGAAGTTGTTGAAGACTTTTTACTAAGTGTTTTTTGGATGCTTTTTCTAGATTTGTGGCGAGACGAGGTATGTGTTCTAATGTATATAGTGACCACGGAACAAATTTTGTAGGTGCGGATCGTGAGTTAAGAGCAGCCTTTGAGTTGGTTTTGAGTGCTTGAGATGATATTGAGAAATATGCTGTGAGTCAAGGTTTTTGTTGGCATTTTATTCCTCAAAGAGCTCCAAACTTTGGTAGGCTGTGGGAATCCGCTGTTAAATCGTTCAAGTCCCCCTTCCGAAAGGTGGTGGGGAGTCAGATTTTATCGTTTGTCGAATTGTTCACTCTCGTCACTCAAATTGAGGCCGTTCTTAATTCTTGCCCTCTTTGTTCTTCTGATTCTATTGTTAATTGTTTTATTATTCTGAGTCGTTTATGTATTGGTTGTTCTTTAATGGTTGCGCCTGAATTACCTGGTGAAGTAGTAAATGGTAGTCAGATGGTCAGATACAAACTTGTACGAGGTATGTTGGATCGGTTTTGGTCAGTTTGGCATAATGAGTATTTAGTTTCTCTTCCAAAATCTACTCTTAGTGTCCAGGAAAATAGAGTGCCTGTTGTTGGTGAGTTAGTTTTGGTGAAAGATGAGTCTATGTCACCCTACAGCTGGCCTCTTGCTCGTATTAATAAGCTTTTTTATGGTAAAGACGATATTGCTAGAGTAGCTGATATACAATTAGGTTCTAAGATTTTGCGTCGTCCTATTATTAAACTAGTTCCTTTACTTTCTGAGACACCTATGTCTCAAGGTGGGGGAGTATGTTGAATGCGATTTACCTTAATGTACCTCATTATTGTATATTGATCGTATATGTCATGTCCGAGTTTGTCTATTTTGAGATAAGACGCCTATTCGTTTCAGTTTTGTTTGTTACCTTTATATAGACTTAGTTATGTTCATGAATACACAGTTGCAAGTATCTAATGCTGTTCGTTTATTATTCGCACTTAACATACATAATTATAATAATATAATACATTTCCAAGTTAATGTTTTTTATGACCTTCGTAATGCAGAATGTAAGATGAATATAAAGAATGCAACTATTGTTATATACTTTAAAATTATTATGTATTCGAGAATGCTGAATTTCCAAGTTTGATGCCCGATTTTTTTCCATGTATCTGGGTAAATTACTCGTTATATAGAATAAAGAACGAAATTAGCCATAAAACCTTATGAAAGAGAAAGATTACTTCATCTTTTGTAATAAAAAAATAACAATAACTAACTTATTGTATAATATGGTTTTGCATTATTAGATTCATATTCATGTAACATGTCAAATATTTCTATTTTGATGTAGTTCCTGGTATCTAAACAAAATTCGAATTGTCAAAAATTTTGGGAAACCATTACGAACATATTCCAAATAGGAATGTTAGGAGTACTTGTGGTTCTTTGTAACTTATTTATTGTAATTCAGCGAATGGCAAATATTTTGATTTTTGATAGGTAATTTTCAGCCGAAAAGAGTGTGCTTTTTCCTAGCAAATGATTCAAGACTGTACTCCAAACTCGGCGTGGAAGAGAACTGTTCGAAAAAACCCGAAACACGTCATTGACAAATTAGTCGAATGTTAATGGCAAACGAGTATTCATTAATAATTCGTTTTTTAAAAATACGTAAAACTACGTGCGGTTGAATGCGATTTAAGCTGCGGATAATTTCGTATTCAGCCAGCTAATGAGTGCAAATGCTTCGTGATAGTTGAGGTAAAAGATGACTGTATGAGTGAAATGACAATTGAATCGCTCGAATTTTAAGGGTGTTTTCAAAATTTTACGGTTCGTTAAGGCTAAACATTTCCCTCCAAAATATATCCAGTGCAATTTTGCTGCTGCCACATCGCATCATTTTAAATGGACGAAGCCCAGGTACCTACATCGTACAGCGGCTAACCGCCATAATAATTTATCGTAGATCTGTACGTTTTTTATCTGAGGTGTATTAAAAGAGGCGAAGACAATCAGCACACGGCATTGTTTGAAAAATCGATATTCATCCGTTGATTCACGACATGGATCGGCAGTAAAGTATTTACGTCATCACTGGCTACGTTTAGTGCGAAATTTCTTCGACGGAACTTTCTACAACCAAATATGGTGCAGATGATGCACTAATTTATGAAGGGTAGTCAATTTTTTGAAAATTCAGCATTCGGTGTCCGCGTGTCGATTCCACTTGAAGCAAGCGATATAACAAAATCTGCCTAAAACAAAATATTAGCGCCGAGTATTCAAACATCAAATAGCGTAGGGAAAACCGGAGCATGGCGACTGCCACTGGCTGGTTAATTGTGACCACCCAATTATTGAAAAAACTGGCCATTTTAAATACACTTTTATGTTTCCCATGTGTGCTGCACTGTTCAAGTGTGTTATCACAAAAAAAAATTATGGTAAATTTACGTTCTTTTTGATCTTTATTACAAAAACCAATGTGGCCGAAAACAATGCTAATTTTCTGTGTTTTTCAATCGAGAATATGGAAAGGAAATTGTATTTTAAGATAGTAAAATTGTGAATTACGATTCTTTATTCAACCAGTGAAGTAACAAAATTATTTTATTTTATTATACTCGACTCATTTATTTTAAAAGTAACGATGTATATTAAACGCAATTTTGAGGCAATGGCGACCATTTTTTATGAGGCAATAAGGACCGTAATAACAATTCGTGCTTTGTTGATTAAGAAATTGGTAAAAATTTTTTTGCAAATAAAAAAGAGTATCCATATTTATAACTGATCTTTACAAATATCAGGAGTACAATTTTCTGATAAATTTTTATATTTTTTATGGGTGGTCCTGAATGCCCCATGTAGGTAGTGGCTGATCTAATGAGTATAATATCAACAAAGTTACATACCTGGGCTTTTTACCAAAGTTTCTTTTTAGTCCTTTGTTGTATAATAAAAACTTATCAAGTCCTACATTTTTTAAGTAAAATGACCCTTTTCAAGAATTTTGCGCCTTTAATTTTTTCCTCGGATTCACCACTACATGTAGATATGTTTTGCCCTAAGCGGTGGTTTCCATTACCTTAATTTTTTTTAAATAAAAAAATTATCATTTTTGAGGTAATTATCGCATAAAAAGGATGAGTGGTATGAATTTAAAGGTTCTCAGCAAAAACTATCATAATTTTGCTTTAAACGTCAATAGAATTAAACTATTAGACATTTTCCTCATTCTTCACTACCTAGAAATTTTAATTATGGTTGTAGCCACTACACTGATCTCTCTTAATTAAATAACCCGATCCACACACATTCGAAGTGAAACTTGTTATGTTTTTTATTTTATTTGAAATTTTTGAAATTACTTACTGAAGATCACAATGGTCAATATTATAATAAGTATTTACGATATACCTAATTTTAATGTTGTCAATTTTGCATGTAAAGAAGTAGATGAGAGGAATGTAGGATGCAGGTATTCGCCGGATTATGTCGCAGTCCTCGCTGTTTTTGGTTACGTTTGTTACGTTTCTTTCAGCTTTTACTGCCAAAATTTGACTCAGCTCACATACAGAAATTAATGGAGGGACACGTATATTTACCTGCCAGTGTCACATTTTTTTTTCGTAACACGTGATTTTCAATCACACTTTTCACCCACGCAGCAGTTTATTACACAAATATTAACGC
>WOFM01000467.1:1566222-1594330 GCA_011428145.1 Ericerus pela
GACACGTACGTTTTCATACCCTGAACGAGTATATAATCCCTCGATTCAGTGGAATAAGATGCAGTTCCTCGACAGCTACTTCTCAGTACCTGGAACCTCTCTTGTAGAAGTCTCTGGTGAACAGATAGTCTTGCTTGTTGAATTGTGATTTAATATGTATTACGATTAACGTAGAAATATTAACTGTGATGTACAGAATATGATTCTATTAAATGTGTAAACTCACTCATGTGTTTGAAATATTATTGAGTCTCAGAGTAATGTTAAGGTCCACAATAGTACGTGGATAATAAACTTGAAATTATTTTAGAAGTATTACTGCTTTTAAAGTACGTGATATTTCGTGTATGGTGTACTCCCAAAAGAGGTCGTTACCAGGTACAACGCCACCTCTTTTGGCCGTTACACATACACATTTCATTTTTCATAGGTACTTACTATGGTAACCCTGCTAAATTCGTTGAGTCGGGGGAAACAACGAATTTGGTTTTGCGTTATTGTGCCTGTGTTGAATCATGAATACAACCAAATACACGCTCACACTAACAAAACAATCTCCGTTTCTCCAATGAAAAAGACAAGGGTCATTCACATCACTCTCTGGACCTAACTTTCTTATTTCTGCAGTAAGAAAGAGATTCCAGCTTTTTGGACTTGTCTCTAAGCCATAAATTTAATGATCTAGTTTACACACCTTATGATTTCTCTCCAATGGATCTACCTCTACACCCTCGGGTATTTCCATATGGATAATACTGGTTACTTCTTAGCGTAGAAATGCAGTCTTTACATCCAATTGGCAAATCGCTAAATTGTATTTATTTACAATGGCGAGTAAATTATGTATTGTCGCCAATGATGTAACTGGTACATTTATCTCCAGCAATCTATACTTCAGCTTGTCCTTGAAGCCTATACCTACTAATTGTGCTTTATGGCATACTCCTCCATGTTTTTCAGGTTTGACCTTGAACAACCACCTGGAATCTATTATGTAGGGTTTTCTTCCATTTTTGTCTAGGAATGGCTGGTCTACTATACACAAGACTTTATATTCGTTTAGTGAATTTAACTCCTCTATTATGGCCTTTCTCCACTCCTGACTAGCTAATGACGTTATTGCCTCTATTTAGGTATGTGGATTGTCATTAACTTCAGCCAATGCCATGTTAACAAAGTCATCCTTGACAGTCTCCAAATTCTCCGATTAAATCCATCCAGGATCTTCAATGTTGAAAACTTCAACTTTTTGTTTTTTTGCCTCAAGAAATCTCCTGGATTTTCTATGTTTAACTCCTCTTCTCTCATTTCAGAATTAAATTATATTTTGAAATTATTAAACTAGTTATTAGAATTCTCCATTTTCTCCTGTAGTTTATATTTCTTCTTATGAACTACTTTTTCATTGAAACGTACATCTCTCAATTCTACGTACTTTCTATAATCTGGGCAATATAATAGATATCTGGACTGAGTGTATCTAACCATCACTATACAGATACCTCATTGAGAAAACTTAGTCTCCAGTTTATGTTTCACTTTTGTATATGCAAGATAACTGAACCACCATATTTGGTAGAAGTTGCATTTGGCATTAGGTGAAAACTTAGTAAGAGGCGTTTTATAACTAACAGATATAGCAGCTTTCACTGATAAATCAAACATGCTTCTAAGTAACCCTGAGTCCTGCATAAAGGCTCTAACTTTACTCTGCAACATATGGTTGAATCACTCTACCACAACATTATGCAGAGGAGTATCAGGTAGTGATAGTTTTAATTTGTTATTCTCATGAACTAATACCTATCTCCTTTGCATGTTCACCAGTAAACTTTGTACCTTGTTCAGACCTAAAATAGCACACCTTTATGTCATTCCACAACAAGATTTGTGTATGTTGTAAAAATAGTTTTCGAAATAAATTCCAACCTCGGACTTATGTGTCATTTCAAAAGCCAGAGTATACCTTGAATAGTTATCTACAAACACTACAATGAATCTCCATGCTTGGGGAAATGTGAAAAAGTGAGATGTGTCTCATTACATCTGAGTGTATCATTTTTAAGGGTCTCTCTGCTCTCCATCTTAATTGCGTAAAACGTAATTTCAAAAGGTTGGCAATGGCTCACATTTCAGAATCTTTTATCGCTCTGGTAAATTTAACTCCAATCAAATCCAGATGTATGAGTGCTAATTTCTTTAGGTACTTCTGCGATACATGTTTAATTTGTTGGGCCAGTGCAAGTCTAATGGAATTAAGTTACATCCAAAATGGTAGGAACAGGTATATTCTTAATATTTACAATACTCTAAAATCACACTCAAAATTTTCATTACTATCTCCATTTTGGTTTTCATCAGTAACTCCATCCAACTCAGTTACTTCCTCCATTTCTTTCTCCTGATTACTATTCTCTCGATTAGTATTTCCAATGTTTGCATTCTGCTCTACAGTTTCTTTAGCACTTACGATTCCTTCATTAATCTTTCTTTTTTCACTCTCCAATTGCGTAGGTAAACAATTCTCCTTTTCACCTATTAATTTGATCTCTTCGATTGCATCTTTCTCTTCTTCTCCCTCCAAATTGTTTGCAAGAACAATCGAGCTGACATGTGCTTAAATAATAAATGCAGTAGAGAGCAATTCAGGATGGTCATTATCATAATTACTAGGATCATCAGTGTGATCAGTCTGGAATCATCATTGCCAGAAGGGCTTCTGATATGTTCCTTCAAAATAGATTACTGAATGACTTTTGTCGGTGACATGTACGGCTTGGTTATCAAGAATAACTGTAAAGCCAAAATCAACAAATTGTCTCAAGGAAAATAAGTTTTCAGATAACTCTAGACAATACCAAACATTAAAAAAAATAACTTTATGACCTATGAAGTCATGAGTAACCTTTAACCAATCAACAATTTTGTCTTTTTTTTTTAAATTGAAATATTTGTATGTGCTAAAGGTAATGAGAAACTTTCTACTCATCTTGTGATTGAGAGAACACATCTTCTCAACTCAATTTTCAAGTGTTACCCCTGGTTGATAAAGTGTAAAGTTGTATTCCAGACAGCTTTTAGAAGCACATAATTATGTGGTTTGATCAAGCCTTTTTTATAATGGCTGATCCGTCACATTATGGAATAGGTGATTTTGTTTATCAACTGGAAGATGATGATACTCCTAGGATAATGAGTATGGTCAGTAGGCTTTTATCTAAAGCTGAAACCAATTAAATGACCTAAGAAAGAGAACCACTTGCCATCTTTTACACAGTTAAAAAATGTTACTTTTATCGCCTGGGCTATGAAATTTTGATTAGTCACAGTTTGGTTATCGTACATTACTTGTAAGTACTTACAAGAAATTAAATTCGAATGTAATCAGTGCATTTGTTTAATGTTGTAGAGACAAATATTAGTCAGCCTTTTAGTAGCGACTGTTGACAAGGGGTGTGAGCCCCTTCACCTCATATGAGTAATGTTCCCACAATATATATACTGAAGTATATGGCCACTAAAAAATTATGAAAGAAAATAAGAGTCAGAATAAAATAAATAAAAAATAAAATAAAAATGAAATGAAAATAAAAATAAAAATGGAGAAAGGTGTGATAATTGTGGAAATGTAAAAGTAAAAAATTCCTGCCCTCGAAAAACCAATTTATTTAATTATGACACAGTTTTATGTTTTTTGTACTTTGAAATAGTTTCCATGGAAAACATACTTTGGAGTTACAAGAGTTGCGTAGGTATGCGTACAGTATTAGAGCTTCTTTTTTACATAAGATTTACTCATCTGCATTTTTTCACCACTTCCTAGCATGTTGAAAACAGCAGCAGTTCTCGTAACTTTATCTAGGATTTCCGCCATCTTAAATAAAAATTACACTGTATGAGAAATTAATATTGTGTGAAAAAAGCTAAAGAGAAAATGAAGTGTGTGTAGTAAGGTAAAAAGGAAGAAAAATTATAAGCCTTATCTCTAGCCTTGCCATTATGTGTCGAGGCTGCGATCATGAGAGTGTGTTTGTGTGTGTGTGTGTGTGTGTGTGTTAGTATGAATATAGATATAGGTAATTAATACGTCATTTATTTTCAATTGTACACACATGATTCACTCATTACCCACTGATCATTTCCAAAGCACATAACACCTTATCTCCATTCAACTTCTTGAAAATTTTCAACTGCTGGACAAAATTAAATTAACAAAAAATGCGCTTCATTCTGTCTTTTACTGTGAAGGTGCATGCACGTATTAAAAATTGTATTTTTTAATATTATGCTTTTTCTCTTTCAATTTCTTAATTTTGTTACTTGGCATTCAAATTTTCCCTAAAATTTTCGTTTTCGATCTTTTTAATTAATTTCATTTGTGTTTTTTAGAAGCTGTTGCCATAATTTTGAAACCAATTTTTTTTTTCTTTTACTTCAACTCTTGATTATTTTTATGTCTGTGACCTTATGGTTATTCGTCTTGTTTTTCAAACACCTATCCCCAGTTTTTCAACTCTCTTTGGTTTCTCCTTTGTTTTTGGTTCTATTTTCTTATCCAGCAAGTAAGTAAATTGAAATAACAACATAATTTATTCATTTTTTTGTATTTTTTATATTGTCTTTTTACTATGTGCCGCAGTTTTTATTTTAAAATTTGTGAATTTATTATTAATGGAGAAAATCAAAAATGAAATGAATGGCATCGAAAAGACTATTGCTTGTATCATTGCAGAACTACACTGACTCAATAATCCTTCCACAGCAATTTGTCTGTTGACAAACAAAATAATTCACACATGTGCCAGACTCATTGCTGCCAAGTATCGCATGATGCAGTTTGCAGAACAAATGAAAAACAAAACTGACACAACTGCCAAAATATAGGTGTGGCGACTACTGCCACACTACTTCGGCTGATTGCCATTCTCCCTCGATCACCGTCACCCGGCATCGTGGCCGAGTGTATACGGTGTCGGCTTTTGGTAGCGGTGATGAGGGGGGTTTTAGGTGTTTGGCCAGTACGGGTTCGAATTCCCGTACCGCCTGGACACCTAAAATAGGTTTCAATCATTGAATTAGTGGTGAATGATGCTATTAACCTCACTGAAGCAGCTGATGATGATGTGGTAGTCCCTGACTCACCTGACTCTACACAGATGTGACTATTATCTTCGTCTTCCAACTCAATGCAGACATCGGATGGAGCTGTGGTAAGACAAGCAAAAAAAAATACTGTCCCAATAATATTTTTTCTTTAGGTTACTGACAGTTTGTATTGATCTCAAAATCTACAATCAGTAAGGGGCTGAGAAATGTTAGATGCTGCCCTCTCACTCACAAAAATGCAAAAATGGACTTAGCTGTGGTAGAACAAAAACTTGACTTCTAAGTGTGAGAAACCTTCAAAAGTAATTAATAATAAAACTATGATTTTTAACGACACTTCCTTAGGTTCTGCAGGTTTAACACCTTCAGCACCTATGGTTCCCAAAATGTAAGTAAATAACCAAATTATCCACAGAAGTAGCTGATGTTGCAACTGTTGAATTGATCATTTTTGTAGACGATTTTATAATTGAAAATTATTTAAGAACTGAAATTTGTGCTTCAGCAATGGCCCCTGATCAACAAACCCCCATAATTAATGGCAATCAGATCAACAACAAATTGACTTCAAACTCCATGGTTGTGGTTCACAATGATATCACATCTGTTCCCAACAATTAAACAAATATTTCCACGATCTTTACACCACAAAAACAAATTAACATTGATGGTAAAAAAAAAAAAATTATTTTTTTTCATCCATGGCTTGTGATCATAAAAATAATTCTGCAGAAATTTCTTCACATGCTGAATTTGCAACATCAAATGTAGAAATTTCAGTTCAGGCCACACACTCAGAAAAAGAACAAGAAGCTGAAATTTTACTTATGCCTAGCCACATAATTTTGTACTCTCCAACTAGCTGTAATACTCCTGAAAAATATTTGACAAATGTTGGAATTGTATCCAATAAAATATATTCCTTTCAGATTGATTTGACATATACTTCCATTGATTCTGGTTCCAAAACAAGTAAAAATTATAGCTTGAGAATCTGTGAACCAAAACCTGTTGACAAGAAACCAAAATCCAAATCGACTCATGAAAAAACAATATGGTCAAAATCTCGTTCTGATCTGCAGGCTGAAAAGCCAGAATTGCTAATTTTGCTTCTAAAACTGAGTCTAGATGATGACTTGGTTGCCCATATTACAGTCAACATCTGAAGCTTGAGCAGTCAAAAATTCTGTGGTTTCTATTCCAATTACACCAACACCATCATCTGTGTCATCAATTGGGATAAAAAAACCGATCATCAAACCAGTTACCATTCGTCTAAACAAAAAGGAACATCAAGACTCCTAATTTATGATTAACAGTAACAACTACATCACTGGTGATGAATGCCTCATGTTTTCAATTTCTCCTATCCACATCACTGATGTAGAAATAGAATTGGAACTGGAAGATACACGATTAAAGAGCTCAATTGCACATAAGCCTGTGTCAATTGTAAATAGCAGTAATAGTGTTTCATCTGTCAGTGGATTGAAGCATGTTGTAAAGGATAGTAAAAAGTCCACTTTGTTCAAAGATAGTCTCAGGATCAGTCCATGGAAAATCAGAGTCTGTCACTAATGCACTTTCATCCTCACAAACAAATCCACAGACATTGTCTTCTACTAAGACAACACCTTCTATCACTTTTTTTTTAAAAATCCGAGGTTAAGCCTCTACACACGGTTCATCATTTTTGGATGACTCTGTGTCTATGTGTTAGTATTCTATATAATCCGTGGTACTTATTAGTCAATTTTACAAAAATTAAAATTTTATTGAATATATATTTGTACCATTCTGTATATATTTTTCATCTTTGACTATACATCTTATGTATTGTACATAGTTTCAAATGACTTAGGACCTATTTAAACATTTTTATCATCCTCAAAACTAAATTTATGTTGACTATTTTCATTTCATGAAAAGTTTTCTTATATGTATTTTTTGTAATTTATGTCGAATAGATTTCAATAATTTTATAACATTTTTGGACCAAAATAGTTTTTTCATCTTTAAACACCATAAAAACCAGTTCCCCCTTTTGATAAACTAATTGTCAACCTTTCAAGACCTCATCTACTCTTTTGGGAATGACGTGGTCTGGGAGGGAAATGACGCATGCCGCCTATCCCTTTCAAAATTAAAAATAATAATAAATAACATTTTTTGAAAACACCCTTTCAAAATTAAATTCTGTCGTTTTAGATTTAACACTATACAATAAACTCTCTCATAGTCTAAAAACTTCTAGGCTACGTATATATTTTTGTCGGGTTTCCCATATTTCTGTTAAATTATTATTTCCATCTATATACACGCCTCTATGGACTGACATCTTCATTTTTTTCGCACATTTCACGTTCAATTATTTCATCTTTTTCACTTTCTTTCTTGTCATTTACCTTTCACTATACATTTGTCTTTCTTATCTTTCACTCAGACATTGCACTCTCTGTACTTCTTTTTTCCTTCTCTTCACCCCTGAGATATGCTGCCACGGTTGTACTTGCAGTTCATTTACGTTTCATCTACTTTTTAATTCCCTTCTTACCATCCTCCCTGGTTGCTGCCTTGGCTGCTGCCACAGACCTAAAATTCTAACCAATAGTTATTTTCCATATACTCCCACACCAATTACTTTTCCCTCTCTTTTTCCACAGACGGTTTTACTTTTACATGATTATTAAAAACTGTTCAGTTGCTTCTTCTCACTCAATTTTATGTTCTGTGTAATTACACACCATAATTGTTACTGTACTTGTCTACAATTTTTAGACCAAATTTTATATGTTGATTTTTTACTTTTGTTGAATATGTTCTTTGGTTTTTGTTTTTATATTACACGTTATTTTACAATTTCAATGTGTTGATTCTTTTTTAATTGGTAATGGGGTAGTTTTTGGTTTGTATGGTGAATGGCATCTGATTTAATGGTATTATGGTGAATTTGTCTGCGGTTTTGTTAATAGTTAAAGTTTAGGGAAGTACAAATTTTTTCCCAGACATGATTAAAATTTGAGTCAACATATGCTTAGCAGGTTATTTAGGGTTAGGTGGTGGTAATTCTATGGCCACCATCTAGTGTAAGTAATTTATCTCGAGGTTCTTGGCTGTGTCAATGATTGTAAGAAATACTGTCAATACTGCAGGCGGATTATCAAATGTACCCCCTGGAATACCACATTTTTACAACGCAAATATTTGAGTAAATTAATTTTGTTCCTAGTATCCATTTTGATTTTGCAAAAAACAATAAAGAATAAGAAGCCAATAATGAGTCATGTTTTATTCTTTTGACCTTTTACTAGATTTATAATATGAGCTAACTTTCTCAGATAAAATATTACTGGCATTTGTGCCATAGAGTATTATTCAAAATACCTTAAGCTTAATCAGTGATTTCAATAATTCAGAAACCTAAACTTGACTGTTCCTTGTTCCATAAAAGAACAATTCAAAAATGACTTACAAAATAATATGTAGAGGAGAGAGCCAGATAATTAATTGCTTAGTTTTTCGCCATAAAAATCAGTAATTACTTACCTTTTTTGTGTGTAGGTATAAACTGGGCTGAAATGTCAGGTAATGGGAATTTGGAGGCTATCGATTTCTAATTATATTTAATCGACTTTTTGCCCTTGATTAATCAAAAGAAATTGACAAAAAATCGAAAATCGAAAATCGATTTGTTGCAAATACCTAATCGACATTGCTCTAGGACCTATCTGGCTAAGTCTACCTACTGGTTCACACGAGTGCAGCCTAATGCGTGATTAAAAATCGATTGTGCGATACAAATGTGGTGTTGGTCGATTTGGCGAGTGTTCGAGAACACTCTTCAGCATCATTCTGTAGATTACGGAGCCGATAAAAAGGAGATTTCGGAAGTAAGGAACGATAAAACGAAT
Source organism: Ericerus pela (assembly GCA_011428145.1). Taxonomy (NCBI): domain Eukaryota; kingdom Metazoa; phylum Arthropoda; class Insecta; order Hemiptera; family Coccidae; genus Ericerus; species Ericerus pela. The sequence goes on from WOFM01000467.1 coordinate 1,575,240, forward strand.
ACAAACGATAAATGAAACGAAAACACGGTTTTGTATATTTTCAAAACGAAACCCTGTGGGATTATTGTTATTTTGGTTAAATATTTTGCCCAAATGAAAAACGATATGGCGCGATAAAGTTTGCGCTGAACTTTTCCGCTTCAGTTTGTATTTATTCGAAGAATATAATCGTAAATTTTTTCTTTTACAATGGCGGCGCGTGAACGTGTGCTGTTGAGCAATTCGCCTCCGTGTGGGAATTATATTCTTGTACTCTTCTTACGATCGCACCAATTCTTATGCCATACCATAATCACCCCTAACAAAAGGCACTGATTGAATAAAAACATTTATGTAGGTACCTACGCACGACACCATTGCGGTGGAACAGAGAGACTCGTGCACCTTGCGCAAGTACTCGCCACAGGGTGAGAAAAATAAAATAGACAGAGAGAGAGCGAGAGAGAGAACGATAGAAAAAGTGAAAGAGAGAGAGAGAGAGAGAGCAGGATACTTTCGGTGCCCTCAAACATCTATGAATTATAAGGGAGCTTTTTCATTCAGTCGTGCTGGTAAGCTGACAGTACAGTTCACACGCATTCCTGCCGTTTACTTTTAGACTGTTGCGTTTTCTTTTTTTTTTATTTTTTTTTCCTCTCCACTGAAATTTTCTAGGAAGAAAAATATTCGTAAGTTTTCGCCGCCGATCCGAGATTACGTAAAATTTTTTATCCTAAGCCTCAGTTATTGATTTAGCTGTTTTATTTACTTACGTATTTACTTACTTTTTTTTTATTTCTTCAGTGAAAAATTGTTTTCGCCTAATTTTGTTCGTTCTCTCTGTTCTTTTCCAAGTTGAGTTTTGTAATTTTTACGATTTCGTCGCTACCTTACACTACTTTGATTTTGTGATACTTTTATTACTCATCCGAAAAAATTTTGTGCACACGATGAGCTGCAGGTAAGAAATTCCGATATTACCTACGTAGAAAGCTGAATACGAATTTTAAAATAATATATTCGCATAATAGAGGACCACCTTTGTCGAGTATAGCCTACTCATAGTCTTACAAATTCAACCATATTTTTAATAATCTTTTAAAATTACGCGAAAGTTTTTTTCTGTTTGTTTTTTTGGTTTTTTCTACGAATGGGAGAATTTGAATAGGATATATAGGTGTTAATATTTATTTTAATATATTTTCGTTTAATTTCAGAGTTTGGAATTTTTTCGATTAATAAACGTAATTATTAATAAATGAAAATTTTGAAGTGAATTCTGCCAATTTTATTTCATTGCAGTCGCAAACTTTTCCAATGCAACATTCTTCTTCGTAAAAATTTGATCGATAAAAATAAATTATTCTTGATAAATGTAGCCTACCTAAGTCATGTCACAATGGTACCACTTGTATGAGAAGCAGTGTGAGACGACTGTGCTCAGAGTTAAACACTTTAATCTACAATGTAAATTAAATAGTAAATAATTAATTAACGGCGGAACGATTTGTACCCGAACAATATTTTAAAAAACTTGGTGAAATGTACAGTACGTAGAACAAGAACGATAGGGTAAAGGAATGAATGAATAATAAGTACAGAAAAAATATGTCTTCACAAAGGTAATAAAAATTTATAGGCTGAACCTATAGACGTAAGAAAAATTAATGTACAAGTGGTCAATAGAAAACCAGAATCCTGGAAAGGAAAAGTGACAGACTGTTGTGTGGTCGGAAATGTGTGAGCATAAATTAGAGGAACTGAAAGTGGAACGGAGCAAAGTGCATGAAAGGGAGAGGTGAAAGTGCTATGAAAGGATAATAAGGAGTATGTATTCGAGTGGAATTAAGTGATGCACAGGTAAGGAATGAATGAATGACAGGAAGTGCATGCATAATTATGTAATGATATTATGTGTGTGTGAGAACATAATTATGTACACTTGTATAGAGTACCTACACGAGAAGGTAATAGTGAAGAAATAGTGCCTAGAATATCGTTGAGTATATACAGAAGCAAATGGGGGAATACGTCTTTAGAAAGTATCGAAGATTTAAGTCCCAATTTTTTTTCGTCTTTCTTCGAAAAAATGTAAAAAAAATCCAGTGTTTCGCGTGTAAAAATTGTCCGTCAAAATAGAAACAAATTAATACCTAAGCTTAACAGGTACCCATCTATAATTTAAATTAATGTAAAAAGAACTCCATGAAAAATAATTTATCCGTAGGTAGGAACATGAGTTACAATAATTTTATTAAGCATCAAATGTTTTTACATCGTACTGTCTCAGGGGGTAGTTTATCTGTGAAATCAATATGAGCGTATTTTTTTTTTTTAGGTAAGTACTACAGAATTTTGGTACGTCCGTGGCTTTAGAATTCAAAAAAAGAAAGGATCTCTCATTAACGTGCATTGTTAATTTTTTAGTTCGTTTTTCATGTTCTGTTCGATCACCATGCTGTTTAAAAACTGCCAAATTAACGACATTCAAAAATATTTCGAATTTTTTTCAGATGTAAAACTTTTAAATTAATTCACATGTCCGAAGTAAGTATATAAGTTGAAACTAAAATCAAGAAATGGCCAAGTTTTTCTCTGGTTATAAACTTATAATTCCGAATCGAAATGGAAATGAAACTGAATGCAATTGCGATTAATATTTTAAGACTATAGCGATATTCTGGTCGAATAAAATTTGATTCGACAAAGGCTGTAGCCATTAATCAGACCAACTAATCACGATCGCCCGTAGATTGGATGACGAATGTGCTGGGAATAAGATGTTGAGGAGAAAACAGTGAGAGAAGCTGCGAGAGTGAGGAAGATGGGATGAGCGAGGCTGAGAGAACAGAAGAAAGAAAAATGAGGCCATATTAAGATTGATGGATCCGAAAAAGCTGACAAACGAAAGTAAGAATTCAAGTTTTGGGTTGAGAAGTGTGTCGATTTCTCAAAAAAAAAAATATATAGATATAACAATTGCAAAATCGAGATGATTATGGCTTTGTACATGCGATCGTCATAACGACTTTCATATGAAATACTTCGGATAACACTACCACCGCATTTATGAAGCCGAGTAATATTTAAGCTAGGATAAAAATGTAAGTGGAGCGAGAGATTACAGTTTTTGGCTATTAGGGGCAGCTGATTTTTATTTTATTTCATTGTATTTCATTTCCTCAAAACAAAGAATTTAAGGTGAAACGTAATACGTTAGCCGGAGGTAAAGTCTTAGTTTTTTGTTTTGTTTTTTTTCAATTCGAGTTTCTAGTCTCAACGTACGACGATTTTCCCATGAAAAATTGAATTGCTGGAACGTCTAACATCAATCTTCTCTCCCTTGTCAATAAAGTGTTGGGAATGACTAATTATTAGCTGGATATTCGTATTTCCGATATTTACTATACCGTTTTCACGTGCCATAGGCCGTCCCGTACTTCGGTACGTAGGCCTAACCTGTTTCTTTTGCATGAGTTTCATTTTTCTCACCTTTCTCTCGTTTTCCTCTGTAGGTGTGACATAGTTATCACCTTACCAAATACACAGTTTCTTCGTAGTCCAATCAAATAGTGAATGAAATGTAGCCATTCTGAATTCTTGAAAGCTGACCAAAGAATACCTCAGCCGACATTAATCATGCAATTCATATTATTTATCCGAATAAATGATTAATAATCGATAGGAAACTTTATATTTGAGTCGGTACCGAAGTATAATTATCGAGTCTCACTTCCACGAATAACAATTAACCAACATATTTGAGGAATGGGAAACAAAATTATGTACAATAATTTATTATTAGATACCTACGCAATTAATATTACGCTTGATTAGGTATGTCTCCTCAGAAATAGACTTAACCAACTAAAAATAATAATGTTACCACCCATGACGAGACCAAATTACATGAGGAAATATTGTAACTACTCGTACAAAGATCTCAGTAGCACTGGATTAGAGCACAATAAATATGGCCAATCCCTTCTAACTGTGGAATTTAAAATTCTAAAAGTTTATTGTATCCAAAGAGGAATGGCTTCATCCAAAGTAAAACTACCCCCAATAGAAACAAAATAATTTTTGTACCAATTGAAATTTAAATCAGAACTCTGAACCAAAAGAAAAATACGAAGTTTTGTATTGCCAGATAAGTATATTATTTTGGCTTGCGAATCATCATCCTTATACACTTTCAGATTTTGTTAATACTACCTCATTCACAAATTTTATTCTCACTTCATGTAGACATCACTCACCCTGTTTTCTGACTCAACCCATCATGACGTATTTACCATATTTTAAATAAGAACGTAGTAACTATGTCAGAAATAACTCATCAATTTAATAGCAATCACAAAGATTTAATTATCCAAAGCTTACCTCAATATCGTTTAATCTCTCTCTCTCTCTCTCTCTCTCTCTCTCTCTCTCTCTCTCTCTCTCTCTCTCTCTCTCTCTCTCTCTCTCTCTCTATTATAAGAATGAAATAGTTTTTAATGTTGCTAGTTGGTTCCAGAACTGCTGAACTGATTTGAATGAATATATTAGCAAATTAATTGGTCCTGATCCTCTGCTGGTTTAAAATCAATAAATTTGAGAATCTATCTGATAGAAATTGAGTTATCCTTAAAAATAATCCCTCAAATAAATTGTGTGACTGTGTGAGTGAACAGCTACAAACATATGTGGCTGCTATTTTGTTTATTCCCTTTCATTTTTCTATTCTTCAAGTATAGAGAAGTTGCAGTTACAAATACTTATATGTGGTTTTGATTTCGTTCATTTTGTTGATTTTCTCATTCTCTAAGTTCGGTATTTCCACTTTTGCAAATATCTAATAAAAAATCAGTTGGGTAGATAATTTTGAAAATGTGGTAAGTAGGGGAAATTGGGTATTTTCATAAGTGATTAAGCCAAAATTATACCTACGACAAAAAAAGGGTCGAATACTCTTTTATTGATTTTTAATCTTCTATCCCTTTTAAGCCTGAAAGGTAATGAGGTGGACTACTAAATAAGTAACGAAAATGCATGACCCCTGTACCATCTGCTTCATTTGGGGGGCTTAAACATGCCACTTCTTTTGGATTTTTGTTTTGTAAATGTATACACAATATACCACGGAAATACTTCAGTAAAAAAAAGTAACTAAAATTTAGGACAAAAAAATTGCAAGAGAAAATTTACACTCCTCACCCGTGCGAAGCTGGGTTAATCAGCTAGTGTCTTATAGAAATATGGAAAAATATCTTCTACTTATGTTCATTGACATTATGTAATACAAATATGAAATCTCTGGGAAGATTTAATGCCCAGTTGAACCCAAAACTTATCGATAACCTTTCATGCAAATCTGAATGGAACTCTCAAACCGTGAAGTTTCGATTTTTCACTCAAATTCTTTGATATTACAACATTTGAGCTTGTAGATCATTAGGTTACTGACAAATTTCAAATTATACTGCACCTACTGCTCCGAAAGTATGGAACTTTAAGCTCTCACTTCTATGTGTATTATCAATGGTTCGCCTCAAATTATATATGTTTCAAAAACTCATATTGCTTATTCAGAATGTTACATAGCTTTCTGAAACTCATTTATGACAGGATCTGCGAGGCTTAGTAGTTAATGGTTTGGTGCTTAGCTTTGGTATAAAAAATTTGTTACTTTACAAATGGCCACTGTCTCATTCACTACCCAAAAAGATGGCGTGTTTATTTGAGTTTGATTGGTGCTCCAGTATGTGATTGAAAAATTCATGCTGATAAACTATTGGCCACTGGTACACCCACCATCCCCCCGCCACACTTCGACAATAAAATTTAATATTCGCCAAATGCTCGATAAAATGAGCTGGTAGCCAAAGGCTGAAGCCCATTTAAACAAGTCGTGTGACAAGTTGACACAGTTGGCTTCTATCTTATAACTTACTGGTATCCAATCAAAGGAAAAGATTTTGCACTTGATTTACCTTCACACTTTTTCATGCTACATACTCAATCACCAACCACCTTAGACTTTCAACTATGTAGCCTTGTATCGTACAATTAACCACTTTTACAAAGTTTTAAAAAAGAGAATGACTAGTATTTTACTCAGTTAATTAGCAAAACGAGTTAATTATTACGAGTGACTAACTATAGTTGAGTAAAATACTTTTTTTAAATGAATTCACCAAAAATAGGTTATTATGATGTATTCGATTATACAGGTAAACTTCATTCATGAATAGAATTTTAGATATAATTAAATGTTATGGAGAAGCGAACTTGTTTGTTTGTGTAAGCATCACCATGTGAAATGACCCTTTTTTATTGTGACATTTTGCAACTTGCGAATGTGTAAATGGTGCTGTGAAGAAATAAACAACATAAAGTTGAGAAAAAACTTATTTCTACACGGTTTCTCCCTTGGTGAAGAAATGAAAATCATTTTCGACGTTCAAAACTGCTTTGTGAATCTCGTATTTTGCTAATCAAAATCGATTTAATAATAACTTCTTTTTGATATATGAATTGAGAAAGATTATTTTATAACTTCTCTTTTGATTTTGTCTTGACAGTAGCTACCCAAGTAATGTTTTGTCTATCAATAATTATGTATGGGTTACCAGTACGAATAATACGTAATTTTTAACGCTATCAAAAATTAAATAAATATACGAATATTCCAAGCTAATAGGTAATAATGAAATTGAGGAAGGAAAAGTGGGTAGTCTGCGTAAAAAAAAGAGTAAAGGTAACACGACACAGCCTATTTATAGGTCTCATAAGTTTGGGATTAGAAAAAATATCTTCTTCTGCTTTTTACTTGACCGTTTTCTTTTTCTTTTTCTGTTTTCATTTTCCTCGCTGAACCATGCCTTTTTCATGTTCTGGTATATTTTTGATCGAACTTTTACAATTGCCAATACGTGAACAAAGGTACATCAAAGAAACGCATGTAGGTATCGAGGGAATGGAGGTGGAACTACAGAACGACAAGCAGAAAAAAAAATCGAGTGCAGAAAAAAAGAATAGAAAAACCAAATGTTCGTAAAATTTGATAAATGTAATACAGATTCACCGCTTGATGATTTGTACCCATTTTGCTTGCAAATGGGGTGATGGGGTGGTAAAATCGACCTCACAAAACGGTTAAGAGTGGGAACGATACAAATTCAGAAAACTAATTAAACCATTTTCCCATTTTGACATAATTTTCTTAATGTAAATATAATATAATTATGTAGGCTTATGTTTCACGAAAGTTAGTCCTTATATAGGACTAAGTATGATAGTAGTTTGTTGCTTATTAGTTCGGTAGTTTCTGATAAAAATGTAAAACAAAAATTTAAAAATTCCTGGAGAAAAGTAAGTCGACTGTGTTGCTCGAAGTATCTTTTGCACATTTACAGCGCATGGGGTTACGAGCGTCTTTTCTGCATTGCATTGATAATTTTTTTTTTCTTTTTGGAATTGAAGTTGAAATTTGGCGAACTGGGTTTTCTGGCGAAGCATTGCTACGCTGTTTTTTTTTCTATCTAGGTTGGTTTTTCCTTGAAAACCTGCTTGAATAAGCATGTTCTCGTAGACTGTCGGCCTAAATTAGATACCTAGATACATAAAGTTTTATGTGGACTACAACAAATTTAAAATAAAAAAACATTAGTTTCAGAACGTCGATAAGTTTTATTTGAACGAAAGATCATAAAATTTTTGGCAACACCTGTCGATAAAATAGACGATTATGTGCACCTTAAGAGTATATTAAAAGGATGATTTTAAAACAATGCATAACGAAAATTTTTTATGCATCGTTTTTTATTTTATTCAACGGCTTGGGTGCATGCGGTACTTTATAATATTGTCTTCATACACATTTCACAATTCAATCGTTAATAGTTATCAAATTTTTTTCCATTTTTTTTTTTTTGAGGGTTTTGTAGCAAAAAATAGTGTAACACGCGTGTTTACAGTAGAGTGAGCGAGTGATATTCGTGTCAAAATCGCCTACTTTATACACTTGTCTTATCACAAATGTCTATAATATTTTATTACTGATTTTACGTAGGGTAGCTAAAAAATTGTATTAAATTATTATTTTAGAAAAATAATGCCACTAAAAACGAAAGATATAGTTTTCACGGTTTTTTCGTTTAGTTTTTAATTTTTTTTGTACCGATTTGTTTTACAAATTAAACAAAAAAAAAAATTAAAATGTGCTGAAACCCGATGCTCATTCGAAAAATTTGAGCAATTGAGATGCATAAATGAAAAATTTCAAAATAAATTTGAGTGAAGGAATTGTGTACAAACGGGGGCCTAAAATATTAATTTGTCAAAAAAAGCGTACCTATGTGAGATATTCAGAAAAGGTGTTCGTCCTATTGGATAAAATTCCAGAATACAGCTCACCATCGCGTCGACTCGCTGAAAACAAAAATCACTCATAGAATACCTTCCTTCGTCTGATTCCTGGTGGTAAAAAAATATTTAACCAACCACCAACTGCAGTAAGCGTTGAAAAGCTCGAAGCTCGTAGACGAATATCAAACGACATTTCCAACTTTCAAGCGACGGAAAAAATGTCGACATAGCTGGCATAATTTTATAAAACTTTCAAAAAAAAAAAAAAATGGGGACAAAAACCTCGTCAGCCCGAAGCAATTGAAAAATTTTTTCGCAGATTTTTACCTTTAGGGGATGTCATCGTGTCAATGTGATTCTATTTTATTCTATTTTGGTTTTGGGGTTTTTTCTTTTTTTAAAAGTCTCACTTATCGCGTAAAGTTTACCCAAAAAAAAAAACACATTTTTCTTAAATACCAGTTTTCTTTCTGAAAGTTTACAAGCTCCTGTCTTTGTGCTGAGGTAACATAAAACAAGAAAGGTAAGAACAGAGGACGACTAAAGGTAGTTGAAAATGGCTGAGACGAAATACTCCCTCGAGTATTTTTCAAGAAAGGAGGAGGAAGGTTAAATAAAAAATGAAAAAAAAGTGGAGAAAGTAGAGAAAATAGTATATTGTGGTGGAAAATAATTGCCATTATAAACGAACTACGAACAACGACCATACGCTCTCACTGCTCTTACTTCGGTCTCTTGCCTCGTTGAAAAACTTTCATAAAAGGCTGCTCAATTTCCTATTTGTCGCCGTACCCGTAGTTATGAAAGATAAGTAATAAGTTCTGATGAAATGCGAATCGGTTTTCAAGAATTTGTAAAATGGCAGGTAAGTATCATATAAAGGGGGAAAATTTCGCTATACGAGGTAGGCCCACAAAGAGAAGAAAAAAAAAATACCACATTCCTGCACTTTTTGTAAGGGGACCAAAGGTAACCAAAGATAACGATAAGTTTTTAAATTTTAAAACGTCGTTTCATCTGAAATACAATTTCCGAGCACGTCAGAAAATGGTAATACCAAATACGAAATTCGAATACGTAAATTATAAAATATGAACGGTTCAGTTTTTTGGTCTTCTTCTTCCCTCGAGATGAAAAATTTGAATCGTCTTGAAATCCTTTAAAAGTGCTTTTTAATACTCGGATCGATACATAATTTTATTTTTCAGTCACTACTTTTTTCGTTACATTAAAGAAAATACTTGTATTTTGTGGGTTCCTTTTTTTTTTTTTCTCCTTGGGTGAATTTTTGATAAGGTACTTAGGCTATAAGATTTCCAAATTCGGTGCGTCGATGAATTGAAATGAATTGAATGTCAATTGAAAAAATCCATACATCAGGAATTTGTCTGGATGATAAAAACAATTTAAATTTTTAATTTTAGGTTCGAAGTTGGGGTGGTGTTTTGAATTTGATTTATGACTTTTTTTTTCTCCAAATTCTCATTCGTGGTTTATTATTTTACCCTAACAGAGGGTCATAGTGGTGACAACCCAATCTTGAATACAACTGGCTAAAATTACCAATTCATTTCAGCGTAATTGGTCGTAGTATTGAACCATTATTTTTTGACGTGAATACGTCTTAGTAGGTACCAGAAGGCAAAGATGGGTGTTTGGAAAGATTTGATTACGTTGTTTCGTCACTTATGTTACATTTCGTTTCATTACCTTATTTTACCTTACTGGAGCGTGTTGAGAAATGTTACCACGGAAGGTAAAAGTCTCGCTCCACGTGACCTCACATTTACCCTACTCAGTAAACACAATGTGAACGAGCTCGAGGAGATTTCATTTTAGTACTGCAACGAATTATATAAAGTTGATTGGGCGAATTATTTTCTTTATCTCCGGAGTTGGGGAAAAAAATTACTCTCCCGAGTGCAAAATTACCTTTCCGAACGCATCGGGTAACACTTTTCCCTCCACAGTAACATTTCTGAACGCACCTCTGTAAGTAATTATTATCACTTTCACTTTCTTCTCTTTTAACACTGGAAATGTTTAACCTGAGATACCTACGTAGTAAACAGACGACGTTATGCGTAACAAAAAGTGAAAAATGTAAACAAAACCAGAAAAACATGATTGTTTTGTTAGTGTGCCTGTGTGTACGTACTTGATCGTATTCATGATTCAACACACGCACACTAACACACTAACACAAAACCGAATTCGTTTTTTCTGCAGGAACCGCTGTTGAGAGAAAGATTTCGAAGAACCATGAGGTTATTATTTCAATTCATTTTTCTTTATTTGTTTGTTTGTCTCTGATTAGTGGTTCATCTCGTGTTTCAGTTGTAAGGATAATCCTTTTTTAGCTCCTTCGTACTTTGGCATAATGCCAAAAATCAGAAAAAATAAAATTTTTTCATATAAAGTTGATAACAATTTTATTAACATGAATTTTGTGTGAGAAGATAAATAATATTTAAAACCATGTTTTCTACGTTCAAATTCTTCGATAAATAATTTAAAATGAAATATGCACGTAAAATGTAGAGTTCACTGTTTTCAAAATGATGTCTAACATGTCTATTCAGCGAATTAATTTAAATATGATAGATTTCTGAGGATAAAGATGAGGAACAACAATCGTAGTAATCAATTTTGTGCTCGTTGATGAGGAATATAAGTGAACGTACATAAATGCTTATTGATTCTACTCTATTTTTGCGTGCGTACTTAAATTTAATTTTCATCGCTTTTGATTTGCAAATTGTTTGAAGCCAATGCTTTAAGTCTGTCTTTGGTCAGTTCCCCATGGTAAGTGCCAAAATCCTGCGTTTCAAATAAGTAGCTCGCGACGTGTCTCACTCAAAGATGTATAATTCCTCTTATAACTGTCCACAGAGGCGGCGCAACAGAGTGTTTCTGTGGCTAGAGCCACTTTCAATTGAAAAAGAGGCGCCAAAACAACAAAATAATTAATGTTAAAAATGAGTTTTTAAAACTACGCTTTTACAATAAAAAAAATTCAATTGCTGATGGGGTTCAAATCCGATACTTCCGGATTAAAAAGTTTATATTCGATATATTATACATTTTTTCTGAGTTGGTTCAAAACAATTTGAAGGAGGTTTCAATGCATGAAAGGCGCAGAAATATGGTGGAGTCACTGGCGCACAATTAGCTCGGGCTGCTACTAACTGTCCATAAAGTCCAATAAATTAGTAGTCAAGTAGTCAAGTCATTGAACACTTGAGATACGAGCCAAAGCACCACTTTGGGCACTTTGGCTTGTACTGGTCTGGCAGCACTGATCAATTCATTATTAGGATAGAAACTGCGAAACATTTGTAGTTGTTGTAGGGTGCGGGCATTATTTCCTATATTCTCTTATTTTCCTTTCCTTTCTTTTCTTATTTTCTTAAGTTAAAATAATAAACGGAGTTACTTACTGTTGGCTAGAAATTCAGATCTTGACCACTATTTCTTTTTTATAGTTGAACTGATGACTTTTGTTAGCACTGTTTTTCACTTTTGATTTTAACATCAACTGATCAACATGTTTTATTTTTTGTGAGCTGTTCATACTCTCACTCAAAATGAATCAACTTTTTAATTTAAATTTAAATTTATGAAGTTCGTCTTCAAGATGTGGTCAGACCTGCGATTTCATGCTCAACCAATTCAAGTTGGCACCTCCATCTGAAGTTTGGTAATACATATATCGTTCATTATTCCTAATTTAAATCCTTAAATTATTATTTTATTTATCTGTATTTTCCTCGCCTAAGCATGTTCCATGTCCTAAAGTTGTGCATGTCTAATCTCGATTATAATGTTAAATTCTAGAATGTCATAATTTTCTTTAAACCTGATCAAAGTGGAGTGCGTGTGAAGTAAATCATGAGCACTTGGTTCCCCTTTTTTGGTAATTCCATTTTACAATGAAATACAGCTTGTGTCATAAAAATTTGCTTTTCCTGATTCCTTTCTTGGAACCTTGCTTCCACTGTGTATGCGCTTTTATTTAGACTTTCGAACACCACATTGGTTCATGCATCTTGAATTTTGTCTGAATAATTTTCGTTTAATTTTGTTTTAAAAAATAGGGTTTTTACGTTTATTTAAATGATAATATGAATTTGAGTTATTGGTGCCAAAATTTTCCTGAAGTTGTGAAACCAAAAACATACCCATCCCCAACCTTGAAGGGTAATACCGCACTAAGCGTAATAAGTAGATTTTCTAAAGAAAACCTACTTGAAAATCATTCCAATGTTTACTCGACTGTGCAAGAAATGCAAATTGTGTAAATTTTTTCTCTCTTCGTCTGCTGTTTACTTTTGGGTAGTTTTCTCTCACTCGCTCTTCCTCACTCATTCTCTCTCTGTCTTTCAGTTTTGTGGTACATGTCGGTATGTGAACATTCAACTCTCACTAGAGGCTCCGCGAGACATTAGCATCTGATTGTAATTTCCATAGCCTCTTAAAAGTGGGAAAACTAAAATTCCGTAAAGTGTAATTATCACAGACAGTCGTCCCACTCTTGGAAGATGAAAAATTGACTGAACCTTTCGAAACAGAGTCACAAATGATACATTTTTCATTTTTCCTGAATCTGTGACAATTTTAAGTTTCGTAAACAATCGCTTGCAATACGAGGCAGATAACAACGGGTCCACTGTCCACAGAGTGTGCACGCACCTTATATGTACAGTTGTTGCAATAATTTTAATATCTTCAACGTTCGGTTAATGTTTTCTTAAAAATACGTTAACTGCTTACTTACATGGTTTTCTATCTTAGGTTTGTGAGAAGATTGACTGATGTTATTGAAAACTTCCTCATTTTCCTCCAATAATGAATGCTCTGATATGAAATTCACCACGAAGATAAACGAATTTATTGTCGAGAGTAATTAAAAATAAAAAATAAATAAAAACATAGGTTTTGATAGGTACCTGCTTTAGGGCTAAAATAGACGTAATTTTGTGGGTGTTTTTCTTCGTTCTTATGAAGCAGAAATGAGTAAAGCAAGTATTTTTTCTTTCAATTTATGAGTATTGGAGTACCTATCTACCATAAAAAATGACACATGTTTTTGCACGCCTATACCTAACTGTCGGAGACAAAATTTATTTCCTTTGTAGATAGGTGCGATAGTGAACATCCATTTTTCCAGCGTAAAATGTATTAAGGTAAAAACTATTTTAGAATGTTTGTTGGTCCCTTGAAACAATTTTAAGTTTGGACTTGGGAAGTTTGAATATCGTAACAACGATAACACATACCTAGTGACAATATCTGCAACGAAATTCCGTTACTCTATTCTCTACGGTGCGATGTTCGTGAAAATTGAGGCAAAAATTATTTTCAGTCAATATTCTACCGAATGAGTAAAATTATCTACCATAATATGAATCTACACTGAACAATGTCACAAAAAGAGGATTTGCCGATTTTTCCATTTATGCACCTACTGGTGTCAAATCATATGCAGCATCTTCGCAAGTGTAATATTTGAAGATATAAAGTACTTAGGTATCAGACAACAAGAAAAAATAGGTGGTAGGCTAACGAAAAAATAATTTCAAGACTCTTTTTTTCCGCATCCCCTTCCAGAAAGAAAGAAACAAGTAACAGCGGATGCAGTAAATTTCAGAGTACGTAATTACAAAAAATCGTAATTTATTATTTGATTTAGTCTTCTCTCCCTTCCTAACACTTACGATCGTTTTTCCAGAAATTTTTTTCTTTCAAACTTGCTGAACATACTGGAAAAGATAACCAACGAGAAGAACGGAAGGAACATGTATTACACGTACGAATGATGGACAGCTGAACTATTATCGATGTCGTTTACCTCCAAACGAATAGACGCATAGCGTTCAACGAAAAAAAAAAAAAAAAAAAAAAAAAAAAAAAAATTAAAATAGGCACAGTTTTCGAGGTTGGTTTTCGCTTACCAACCTACACTAATATCGCACAGCTAAATGTTTTTGTGCTTAATACTGTTTCAATCGGTGGGTGTTTAAAAAGTATTTTTGGTCGAAAATGTCAGAAGGGTTTGAGCAGCAAAGGGTCCCTTCTAAAGGGGAGGTATGAGATTAAAAACCCACGATCAAACCTGCTATTAGTATAGAATTAACATTATAATGAGGTAATTTTCGGAAGCTCTAGTTTTTTGCACAGTCTGCAAAAAATGTGGACAACATAACGGATTGATTCGATGAATTGATATTCAACTGCTTTCTGATAATGATAATAATTATTAATGTAGCCGATATTCCGTAAAAATAATCAATATTCTTGAGGGTATTGTATTCGAGGCACCTGTAGGTATATCCTACCTATAATGTATCGGTATATCTTCCGATGAGACCCCTTATGTGGCAACACTGCTCAGGTCAAAGTATTCGAAGTCTACTTCTGAGGAGATATTATGTACATAATATAATATGTTGTACATTTTATATTATGTTTTTTTCGTACTGCGTTATTGATTGGTAGGTATTTGCAAGGAGATAAAACAACATAAAATAATATTATAGGTACCCACCGGTAAACTTATTCGTATTTCAAGTGCACGTTGACGCTGACACATTGTGGATGCTCTTTCTGCTTAATCTGTGTCTTATTCTCCATTTTGTATTTGAATATCAATGTACTTACTTTCTTCTACGCTGCTCAACTCACTTGTTAATTGATTTTCCATCTGATGTACGTCACAATGTCTCTGTGTTCGTGATTTCATACGTATGAGGCTACGAGAACGTAGCTGTTATTTGTGGTACCTACACGTGCGAAAAGTAGTCGACTGGTACAAGTGTGGTAATTGTGGCACGAGCCGAACCTACTTCGCAGCTGTATCACGTGGGTATTTTTTATGATACCCGCCCAAAAATCCCATATGAAAATAATACTGTCTATAGAGAGGGGGTGGGAATAAAAACAATCCCGTATCTACTTACTTTTTTCGTAGGAGTGAGATATGTGTGAGAAATAGTTGCGAGTATGACATGATAAATCAACGATAATACTTCTGGAACATTTATGAGGTCTTGCCTCATATTGTATCCCACACAATCCTCCTCTTTATGTTAAAAAATACCTAAATCTCAGTTTGACGTTTCCTTCGCAGATGAATGATTAAGCTGATAAGCCTACGTATAATTTTTTGGTTACATTTCAAAATCTGAATGAAAAACGTATTGCTTCCTAGCTGGTTAAAAAGGCATTGAAATAGTGTGGGTAATTTTTACTTCATTACAATTTAATTATTTATTACTTTGACTTTTTTACTGTTGTTTAGTGATGGTAAAAATATCGATAGTTATATTTGAAAAAATCAAAAAAAAAAAAAAAATCGAAATCAAATTTGAATATCAAAATTTCTAATTATTCATACTATTTCAACATCGGGTATGAGGGAAAAAAATCGGAACTCAACATGAAATTGGGAAAAGTAAAAATGATCAATCGTTATGGAAAAACAGAAACTTACCATATTGAAAGAAAATTCTGGTGATCATGTATCGAAAGAGTTGTCCCTAAGAAATGGTGGTACCTACATGAAAAATCTTTCAATTTGATTTGACTTTTTTAAAGTTCATTCGCAGAAATTACCGTGTATTAAATATTATCAAATTTTACCTACGATCATATAATCTTGAGATTTTCAATTAAATGAAAATATTTTAAGATCACTAAAGTTTATATTGTGAAAAGAATTCTGTTCGTTTTTTCTCGTCACTTTCATTTGGTATTCAGTAAAATGGTAAAAAAGTTTATCTTTACCAAACCGTATCTACCATTTAAAAAAATTCAACGAAATTTATGGCACGAGCATAAAGAAAAAGTAGAAATAAACCCCGAGGCAATCGAAATAAAGAATAAAGAATAAAATTAACTCACAAAATCAGATAATGTAGAAACAAGAAGTACTATAGACAGCCATCGAATGCAGAAAATTGCTGAGAACTTAACGTGGCAAAAAAGAATAAACACAATTTATCTATATACTTACTTGTGAAATAAAAATCATTCTAACGAATGCGACGGTTGAAAATAAATTCAAAAAAATAGTTTAACAAAAAAAGGAAAAAGTATTCGATCGTCTACATCCAAATTGGAATTTTGTATTTACGAAGGTTTCGTTATAGATTTTAATTTATTTGTACCTAACGAACAAATGCAAACGTTAAATATTAATTTTTTTTTTCAGATCTCTTACTTCAGGAATTTCAAATAAGTTGAGCTTCGCATAGTATTATCAGCTTATACATTGGTAGGTAATGCATTCGAATGCACAAAACAATTAAAAAAAAGTGAAAAATGAAAAATGAAAAAAATAAATATATTCCTAATCAGATTTAACTTTTTCAATTTTTCGACCAAACTGATTTAAAGAAATAAAAAATAAAAAATACGTGGAAGTGAAAAAAAAAAGAGAAAGAAGAAAAAACGAATTATTTATACATTTTTACGAATATTTCGAATAAGGTGCGAATTATTATTTTTTTCAGTGTAATAAAAAACAGCTGTAAAAAAAACTGTTTCATGCAATATAGGCTGGGCAATAAATAATCTAAGCTCAACGCTGGAAAATTTTCCAAGTAAAAAATTTTCCCACGGCTTTTCATTCTTTCGGAATATTATAGTTAAGGATATTCGGTAGACTATAGGTAGGTACTTTTTTTTTTCCAATGAATAAATGCGCATAAAACATTAACAAAAAAAGGGTATAAAAAAAAACATTTTCTAGGGATTTTCCCAACGTCTACGTTTTTACGTTTCTAATTATTCGCATCTTAACCGGGGGAGAGAGAAGAAGGAATCTTTCACCCTTATTTTTAAAAGAAAACGTTTTCATCGTTTTTTTTTTTGTTTTTTTTTTTTTTTTTTCATTATGTACCACAATATTTTATACTTGTCTCATTGTATACCCTCCGCATGAAACTGCAAATTACTTATTTAATATTAAATACCAGTTCTTATCTTCGTTCCAGTTCCTTTAATTTTTTTCATTTCATTTTTATTTATTGGTGTCATTTACGCGAATATTTCATTACAATATTACTTTCGGAAAGTAACATCGATTTTTTAAATTTTATGAAAATAATCTATACCTTATGCATTTTAAAATTCTGCTCAATTTATGTTATGGCCGAATAAATTATTACCTATTTATTGGGGTACTAAAGTTTGAAATATCTTCAAGGGATAAAAATGGAGGGCTTAAATAAGACGGATTCCAGGGTAGCTCAAATTTAAAGTGTTCAGTGAAACCTGACGAAATTTCTACCAGTCAAAATTGATAATATAACATACGATTTCACACGATCAGTCGTATCGAAGGTCCGCATAAATTAAAAAATATCTTTGCCCGAGTCAAAAGTTGCTTACATGACATCACATTCACGGATGTAGTAAAATAACGATATAGTGCTACTCCTTTTAAACTACTACGTACTTTTGGAAAGTGACAGAGTTCAGTTGTATCCACTATTTCACAGTATCTCACCTTTTTACTTGAACTTTCACTAAATAATATGAAATTTTATTTTGTATATCGATGTTACTATTCTCCTTAAAGTGAAAAGTTCGTGAAAAAATATGAACTTATTTTTTCGTGAAAAGTAATTTTCATTTTTCAATTTTTCACTCGCAGTGATAAGACAGAATGTGCACTTGTAATAATTACGCAGATGAAGTAGCCTACCTTGAAGTTCTTCTTATCTCGTTGAAAATAGAAATTTTAAGAAATTCAGTTGACAACCGTTGATGGACAATAAAACACTAACACCTATATTCTCTGTTCCAAATAAAAACAACGTGATGTCAGAAAGCTGTTGCAGTTCACATATTTTTACAGCTTCCTTAAGGGTAGAAATCTATTCGTTAACAACAATTCTGGATGCATCTGACCGTGGTTATCTAATGTGAATCTTTACTGGTCCATCTGCTTTGATTATGTTGGCAGTCCTGTTTGAAATAGTCTATACTGGGTACTCGGGGCATTGACCTAACCTATGTTGCCGAATGTGATACTACCAACTGCTGAACTGACTATTGAGTAGGTGTCAAGTAATGGTCTGGATATTGTAAACATATCCTTGCATATCAATATTTGTATCAATATTTTCCTCTATCGGTAGGAGTACCTTCAATAACTGGTATCGATACAGTTTATTGTTATAAATGAGTCTAAGGACTTTTTGCACGTTTTTCTTATTCAAGATTTTTTTTTTTTTGGCTCTGATCTCATACACACGAATGACGAATACTTTATCAAAATTCAAATCTCATAATTTTTGCCTGGTTGTAACGAAATTCAATATTTCTTGTATTGATATTTGTTGGACTCTGGGGGCTTGGAGTCCATTGTAGTATGAAGTAGACGATTAATTAATTAAACACCGGAGAATAAATAAAATAGTAAAACACAAGTACCACACTAATAAATGAATTTAATTAAGAGAGAGATAATCACATGTATGGACACAACTCAACAACTGAACAACTAGACGACGCAACTGAATAGGAACTGGAGAATGACGATACAGTGTTACCAACTAGTGATTGAACAATAATTAATGTACCGACAATATTTGATTTATTTAATTGAATTTATACTTTTTCATTCAAAACTAATCACAAGATGTAACATCAATATTTTTTTCGTATATCAAGACTATAGCGATGTTAAAAATTTCGATACCTACACATCCATATACGTATCGATACGTAAATCGATACGTGTCGATGTTTTT
>WOFM01000467.1:1599564-1991128 GCA_011428145.1 Ericerus pela
TTCTCAAAAAATGGAACAGACTTAAAAAAAAACTATACAAAATGCGCTAAAAAGAGAAAAAAATACTTCTAAAATTTCCCCAGCAAGATGTAAGTCTAGGAACCCGAATTATTGAAATCGGCGCATTTTTTTTTTTTACCATGTGGGTTCGTCAAACTTTAGAACAAAACTTTTTAACTAGCGCCGACTTTAATAATTCCAATCCCTAAACTCATATTTTTCTTTTCTAGTTCATTTTTCATTCTTTTTTTGCAGTCGGTTCTATTTTTAGAGAAAAACTATTAAAAATTACCATAATGATTTTCCGTTTTATTTTAACACCAGAATGTTTTACCGTAGATTTTAAAATAATAATTTTTCTCTTTTTAGAGCATTTTTATTCGTTTTTTATTTTTTGTTTTTTGAAACGGTTAGTGTTTTTGATGAATAAAATAATGTTTTTCACTGATTTTTCATTTCTAGCTTTAGCAAAAATACTATTTTGAAACTAACAGTTTTTTATTTAAAGATAACTCATAAACTGCTTCACTGGTTCGAAAAATAATTTAATGGGACCACCACGGGATCATCTGCTATCATTTAAAATATATATATATATATATATATATATATATACATGTATATAAACGGATCGAATAATGATAATCTCCTCATTTTTTTTCAAATCGGTTAAAAATGCGAAATGTTGAATGAATCATCTATTTTGTTTACGCCAGTGTAGTTTATATTTTTGATATAAGGGCAAAAAGTAGATGATTGCTACCAGGGTGATGACTGCAGCCATGAATAGGGAAACAAACTACAAAAATTAAGTAATCCAATTAGCGCTCTTTTTTGCACGGTTACGAGGTGGGTATAAAAGTGTGAAGTTTTTCTCATAAGGGGCCGCAGCGTAACCACACAGCAGCCGAACAGAGCACAAACTTTACCTATTACGGTTCGAAAAATAGCTATGTGCTCAATCTTGCTCAACTGTGTGAAAAACGTTGTTTTAATCAGGTTTTGGGGGTCGTGGATTTACATCCTCATTTTGAATCTATTGCAATATACATAAGTACCTATTAAATACATCATATAACACGATACCTAGCTCTTTTTTTTTATGGATTTGATTGACATTTAGGATTTAAGAAGGTGCCTATCCGTAGGATTCTTATGCAAGTTTTGTTTCGAAAGCTTCATCCTGAAAGCTGTAATTAAACTCGAACGTTTCCATCAAGTCACGAACAAAATGAAAATATCTATTATATATAAATTTGGCTCTTTCATTTTTTTCGAGGAAATTGTCTTTTTTTTATTGAAAAATTTCACGTTAACTTCGAAAATTTTTTCCAGATATTCTCTCACAAATTGTTCTTTGAAAGTAATTACAGAATTGAAAGAAAGCTATGGATTTTAAAACCTTCGAAATTAATGGACGTTGCTAAAATATCACGATGTTCATTTTGTACTCTGAAACTATCAATACATGAACTTTTCCACTTCTTATTAAATTATTTGTTTTCATCCATCTTGCTTTTATAAGCTTTTATTCTACTCACTGTACCGCGATTTCAAAATATACGAATACTGCAGCCAACCTTCTGCAACGAAATAATATTTATTTCGCATAAAGTTAAATCCAAAAAATAAATAAAATAAAAGTTCATTTTTCGAAAACTCTTTTTTAACGTAAACTTATTTCTTTATTTTTTTGCCTCCTGTTATGTTGTAAATTCACAAAATATTTTGATATTGGGGTGGAGTAGCGAGGGGCTGGAATCCGGTGCCAAATATGGGCTACGAATATTAATTTTTAAATCACATAGTAAAATAGATACCAATAGAAACGAACTGTACATTTCGCCCCTTTGGGTCCACAATGTACTGGCCGCAGGTCTTGAACTCGAAGCGTTTTGATTACAAAGCGGAGCACCTAAGCAATACGCCACACTCACGCAGGACCACTTCATCAGTCTTATGTTCATTCAATTATTACCAATGGCTTTATCAGTATAGGCGCCGCAGAATAAAACCAATAAAATGCAGTACAAATATATTAGGTATTCATGAAGTTTACTTCGTACATTGTTAATACTATTCGTACCATGAAAGTAGAGAAAACGCGAAAGACGAAACCGTTCAATTACCTACCTACGAAGGTACCAGTTCTTCTGCTCAAGTAAAAAAATTCCAATTCTATACTTTTTAACGTCTATTTCATAGAGCCGTAGGTATGTATGATTTTCATACTTTGGCCAATAAGTAATTAATTACTGGTTGAACTTTTTGACCTGGAAAACAGCTCATTGCTGGGGCTATAAAAACTAAGAACAGCTTCAAATATCATATCACTGATAAAAACATCACCATTTTGAATACGACTATTGAGTGAAGTCTATCTGTTCTAAAAATACCAGAGCAGTCAATTTTCGCCTTTCATCTGAATTCACTGTCAGTACGGCGAATCAGCTCAGCGATCATAGATGGCACTTACACAGCAGCTGGGTAATAAGAAATGTTTTGTTTCATAGGTACCGACACGAAAAAGAGTGTTTTTATAAATTTCAAATTTGCGTCACAGAATTCTTGATGATGAGACACCATGTGATGAAGGTGAACTCAGAAATTGACCTCCCAAAGATGAAGAATAGCATTTGATGGTCTCAAAGGGTACGAAACTGACACGAGTCCAATAGTTTTCTTACGCACGGCATTCCAAAATAAATTGTTTCAACTAGCTCAAAAAAATCCGGCACCGATGTCTTTCTTTTTTTTTTTTTTTTTTTTTCGTGAAAAATTATTCATAATTGTAGGAATAATATTCTTCGATTTTTTTAATCCGGTGAATTATAGTTCAGGTAGAATATATGTACTTACTTTTTTCTCTATTTGCTCGATAAAATATCGTTTTGACACGAATAAGATATTACGCATAATTTTCGACTCGATTAAAGATGGTTAATTACCCGACCAAACCCTCCGGCGTTTTCAGTTTTGCATGTTTGAAACATGAAAAATAATACCACATACCCGACTGCGAATACTACATTTTCCCTTTTTCGGCTAATTAGCGTCACCCCCATTCGCACCAATTGAAAATGCCGAAAGATCGACTGTGAAAAATCAAATACGTCTTCTAAATTCATTATCAACTCGAGCCGCAATTATAAGGATCCTTTTGAAATCTTCATCCTCCGAACTATTTGAAAACTGCTTTAAATGCGGGCTAATATTTTAAGCCCAACTCCTGCGAAAGACAGAGCTTCGAATTTCAGCCATGTGTCACCCTGAAATCGTATATCAACGTCTCCCGAGGCGAGCCTATTTAATCTCCCTCCTTTTTCTTTTTTCGCAACTTCATCTTTTTTCAGTTTTGTTCTCTTTCCTCTATCTCGCTCTTGCTCTTTCACACAAACAAACACACACACACACATTCTCTTACTCTTTCAGTGTTTTTCCACTCTTTTTTTTCCTTTCACCCTCGCCCCCAGTTAAATTTACTCTTAAATACCTATTGACTAGCTACTCGAACGTATCGCACATTAGAAACATTCGAAGTGGAAAATTCGTATGTAAATATATCGTGCAGGGCTCATAAATTTATGTGTATATAAAATACAAACGATAAAATAAAAAATATATACGTTTTGAAAAAAAAAAAAAAAAAAAAAAATGATATAAACATGAAAACCAGTTAAAAGTCTATGAATAGTAAAAATATACTCGGGAATGTAAAAAAAAAAATGAATGAAAAAAGGAAAGGAAAAGTTTTTTATTTACATTTTTATTCCAATTTTAATGCGATGAAAACAACACTTGGTTCGTATCTCCATTTTATCCTTTTTTCTTCTTTTTTCTTCTTTTTTCTTCTTTTTCTTCTTTTTTCTTCTTTTTTCTTCCCATCTTTCTGAAGGTTCGTTCAGGATGCAAATGTGAATTTACGCGTATGAAATTTTTTCCGCCTCGTATTTCTTTTTCTCTTTCCTTTTTTTTTTTTTAAACTATGTTTTCTTCATTTTGAGTACAGAATGTAGACAGGTTTTGTACGTTCGTAGTTAATTTTCCACCTCCGACAAACTGCAAATTCAAATTTTCTTTTTCCTGTTATGTAACAAAACTGAAATAAGATGAGTTGAATTTCTTTCGCATCTTTTCTGACGCACTATTTAGCAACGTTTGCAGGCATTCAACAAACACGTTTCAAAATATTGCATCGTTACAATACGTATGCAAAATGTGAGTTACAAAAATAATAATATGTACAACGAGGGCACAAATGGGGGAACGTGAGACTTTGGTGCTTCGTTTGGCTAAAGCCAAGTTAATGATTCACATTCTGCAAATTTAAAAATAGTACACCTATTGTCCAAGTTGTGCGGAAAATGAGCATTTCTCTCAGATGTATGAAGTTTGCAGAACTTGAACAAACTTCACATAAGTGAGAAACTGCACTGCAACTATAAGTATATTTTGTAATAAGTGAAAGGAATTCCGGAATGTAGGGGGTAATAATGTGATTATAAAATTGAAAAAGTGAAAAAATCAATAAAAAATTCTTGGGCAGTAAGCATCGCACGAAAAAGTATATTTTATCTGTTTAAAAATCACCTCTATCACCAACATTTTTCTAATAAAGTAATGTATAAAATATTTATATTTTTTGCAAAAATTTACCAACATCACACAAATACGATGCATGCGATAAAATATACTGATTCAGTAACATGTTTTCAAAATATTTTACGAATGATTTTTTAATTTTTGTGTCCAAAATTATTATTATTTCGTAAAACGAAAAATTATTCCCAAGTTCTAATAAGCACGATTTTAGGAAATAATTCGATGGTTCTCTTTCCTGCAGTGACGGAAATTGTGGATTAAGAAGAAAAATAAATAACGATTATATGTGAAAAAACTTACCCACATTTCAAAATGAAGTACAGTGCAGTTGTTTACGTTCTGGTTACGAAAATATAAGCGGAGATTTTAGGGTCCGTGTTCAAATCTATCGTACGGAAGCAGAAGGGGTCTACGAAAATTCACTTTATGCTGAAATCGTGTTTTTTTTAGGCTAAAATGAGTGCTTTTCTCAATGAAGCGTAGAAAATTAATTTTTCAGGATCATTATCAGAAGGGTGAAAGAGGGAAAATCACATTGAATAGCTAATAAGTTGGGAACAAATTGATAAATCAAAACCAAAATTGGTAAGTCTGATCTTTGTATGAGAGGTACTGTTTGTACCAAATTTTATGACTATTGAAAGAGAATTGCAACTTTATTGAGATAACTTGAAAAATTAGCACCTCCAACGGTTCCAGAAAATGAACTATAATACCATAAGAAGCCATTGTAATCAAGTTAGATATTCTTTGAATCAATATTTATACCAAATTTTGTGACTATAACTTGAAAATTACTCCTTTTAAATCGATGAATTTTCCAAAAATGCAACATAATCGCTCTTACCAAACGTACCGTAAGGCTCATCCACACCAAAATTTGTGGATACTGTTGTTGACCTAAAGAATATATTAATACCAAATTTTAAGTTTATCGATTGAAAATTGCGATCTATACGTAGTTAAATAGAACATTCGTTTGAACTGACCTACCGGACGGACCCTTCACTAAATCTAAACAAAAAAAAAAAAGATTCTTCCTTAGGTGAATCCGAATAGGTGTTTAAAATTTCCAAACCATCTGATAAAATTACGCGTGGAAATGGACACAGCTCAAAAACGGGGTACAATATATAAAACAAAACTAAATTCTCAAAAATAGCGCTAAAATGCTCAGAAAACCATGAAACGAAAAACGTACCCACTCCGACCTCTGGGTCCGAATACTATGGCAAAAAAATCTGCTTAAAATGTGAAAGAAATAAAAAATAGTGGATAATAATTTACAATAAATATAGAAAAATAAAATACGAAACCTCTTCCTTTCCGTCCAAAAGAAAAATATTGTAGCGGTACTGAATTTCAAGAAGGAACTTTAAATACTTGGATAGAAAAACGTTATGGAAAACAAATAGACGCGAATTGTTTTGTTCAACTATCTTCTGTAGCATAAGTGGTTGGTATGATGCTTACCCTTCTAATCAAGGTGTTACATATTTTCCTTCCATTTTTTATTTATCATTTTATAATCGGCCACACTGGCCTTATCTCTTAATTCGTACACTTTCGTAGCAAGCCAAATTAGATAATTTTTGTTCTTTTTTTTCTTTACTCGGTTTTATATTCGACCACATTATTCTTTTCGTTTATACTCGTTCACCATTCTATAGTCTCTCGATCACATTTTTGTAGCTAATAGTTAAAATCGTGTTCTTTATTTTATTGTAATTTTGTTTTGGTTTCGAAATTAAATTTATCAAATTAAAATGCCTTTGCTCTTTTCAAAACCAATTAAAACTCTACTTCATTTTTGGTCCTTCGAGTCCGGATATCTACAACCAGGTAAAATGTAGCTGTCCATTATTCACCATCTCAACCTTTCGTAAGCTGTTCAGTGTTGTTCCTATTTGTGGTCGTAATTCGTCGTAATTCTTCAGCATGGAATCATTGAAGAAGAAAAAACGCATTGTGAAACGCAATATCCATCGTTTGCAGACTACTTGGAAACCATACATTGACTAGAAAAATCTCAACATTGAACAATTGAGTAAGTTAGAATCTGCACTTACTGAATATCGTACTTTAAAAACTTCATTCGATGAAATCGTTAATGAAATGTTTATACTCGCTGACAAAAACAATGACAAGTTTGCTGAATTTGAGAGCATTTTGTCAGCTGAATTATCTGATGTTAGTGATTTTCTACATCAGTGTGAAGGCAAAATTCGTGTCTTTCACAAACTCCTTTCTACTGAGGAATCTCGTCGTTTGTTAGTACCATCACACAACAGTTTGTTTGCTCAGTCATCAGCAGCCCCAAAACTTGAAAAAATTAAAGTACCTAATTTTAATGGCAACATTCTCGAGTGGTTAAATTTTAAAAGCCTGTTCCAAAACTTGGTACACAACAACTCAGAACTCTCGAACGTGCAGAAATTGCACTATTTGAAAGAAGCGCTAACCGACACTGCTAAAGACCTTATTCGTAATTTTGAACTAAATGATGAGTCGTATGCTCAAGCCTGGTCGTTTTTGCAATCAAAATTTGATAATCCCATGTCAATTGTTCGTGCATTGTTTCAAAATTTGCACAATTTAGAACCGATTAAGACAGAATCTGACATTCGTATATTAGTCGATCGTGTAGATGTGATTGTTAGTGGCTTGAAAAGTGCTGGTGAAACAGTCGACAACCTGTTTTCTCGGTACCTAACGTATCATGTAACTCGTTGTTTAGATATCAAAACGGCAAAGGACTGGGATAATTCGTTAATATCCAATCGAACGTTTCCAACTTATGATCAGTTGCAGAAATTTTTGCAGAATTGTGTGTTCACTGCCGAAGAACGTGCAGCTGATTTCAAGTCGACAAAAAAGGGAAAATATTCAAAAGGTCCTACCGAGAAGTTCGAAAAGAAGCAGCTAGATAAAAAATCACTCGTTGGCGTGGCTACAAGTAAACTGAAATGTGTCGTTTGCTCGAATCCACATTACTTGAACCAATGTGCTGCATTCATCGCTAAATCCATCAACGATCGTTTTGAAATTGTTTAGAAAAATCGTTTGTGTTTGAAATGCTTTAATCCATTTCATAACGTTGCAGATTGTAAATGCAACAACTGTTCGTCGTGTAAAGGTTGTCATAGTAATCTACCTCATTGAGAATCCAAACCAGTTATCAACTCGTCGAATTCTTCAACTGTCAACTCAACATCTGGTACCTCGTCGCAATCCAACACCATAGATTCGAACGTCACCAAAACCATCTGTATTGGTACAACTCGTAAATACAAAGTCGTAATACTGCCCACTGCCGTCGTCTTCGTTATAGTAAATGGTAAACGATCCCTAGCTCGTATACTACTTGACAGTGGTGCCAAAACTTGTCTCGTGCTTCGATCATTTGTAAAACGTACTAATCTGAAGGTACGCTCTGCTGATGAAGTAGTATCGTTGGCTGGCATTACTGATGGTTTGAAAATTCTCGACTCGAGCTCATCGATGCTGCTAAAATCTCGTTTTTTGGAATATCAAATCGTTGTGTCGGCGGAAATCATCGATCGTATTCCGTACAAAATTCCGAAAGAAACTCAAAAATGTATCAACCTGCACTCAGATCTCAAATTTGCTGAGTGTGAACTTTCGTATGAAGATATCGATATCGTTATCGGCTTTGAATATCTTAAACTAATAATGAAAGATAAACGTCATATTGTTGACACTGTCGTTTTTTGTGAAACAAACTTTGGAGTCGTTATATCGGGTGCTCAACCAGCTTCAGTTTGCCTATCGACTACTAGGTACTGTGGATTAAGTTGCACAGATATTGAAAAACAGTTTGAAAAATTTTGTGAAATAGAAGGATGTGAACCCGACAATCCTTCACCAGTAGTCGAATTTGCTGCAGTTGAAAAACATTTTGAAGAAACGTATTCGCATGAAAATCCAGGTCCATTCGTTGTTCAACTTCCCAAAAAACCATCGATCGATTGCTTGAATGGATCCTTTGACAAGGCACTTCGTATTTACGACAAGTCGGAGAAACGGTGTACTCGATTGGAAAATTTAAAAATTGGTGATGTCGTCCTACTGAAAGAAGATAACACTCCAGTCATGCAATGGCCAATGGGTGTTATTATCGAATCGTTTCCTGATGCAGAAGGTTTATGTCGAAATTATTCTGTTAGGGTTAACGATAAACTTATAAATCACAATTGTAATCGACTAATTCCTCTTGTATCGAATAATTCCCCTGAGAACCACCTACCGACTATGACTTAACATAAATTTAACGTAATTTTTCTTTGAAGTTTTCGATTTAATTTCATTTAATTTTTGTCTCCTCTGATTCCTTCAGGATCATAGGGGGGGGAGTGTTACGTATTTTCCTTCCATTTTTTATTTATCATTTTATAATCGGCCACACTGGCCTTATCTCTTAATTCGTACACTTTCGTAGCAAGCCAAATTAGATAATTTTTGTTCTTTTTTTTCTTTACTCGTTTTTATATTCGACCACATTATTCTTTTCGTTTATACTCGTTCACCATTCTATAGTCTCTCGATCACATTTTTGTAGCTAATAGTTGAAATCGTGTTCTTTATTTTATTGTAATTTTGTTTTGGTTTCGAAATTAAATTTATCAAATTAAAATGCCTTTGCTCTTTTCAAAACCAATTAAAACTCTACTTCACAAGGGTCGCAGTTTGAAATCTCTATTCAGACCGAAAGTTTTTCAGAGACAGAAATATATTACGCGAATACGAATAAATAAATTATTATACTTTAATATAATTATAGATAAATAATATATAAATCAAATAATTAAATTACATTAATTTCTCCCGATTCTGAAGAAGGGGAGTAAAAGTAAATGCGTACACACTCACTTTCCCATTTGACATCTACTTGTATAATTATGTAGACGCGCATCGTCTGTACGAGTGCGTATAGACGTATTTTATTAATTAGAGTGCATAGCACTAATTATTTGGGTGGCGGACTAAGTGCGAGACCTGTCTGGCGACGCAGGGCCGAGCTCTCAAGGAGGCAGTAAGAGGGAAACGTCTCCAAAATCGAGTATTCACGTCATAAAATTTGGTAGAGGAGACTGCCCTTGGAAATGAGAATGTCTTAAATCTTGTATTGCCTTTACGTAAAACAAGAAAATCCTACGAATAATCATTCCTCATATTCGTCACTAAGCAAAACTCCACGATGACTCGGCCTTTGAAACGATGGTTATGATTTTTTCATTCACATTTACTCAGTTCTCCTTCTTGTCAGCTTAAGGATTGTGTAAAACTCACTGGGTGGCTTAGGCGTTATCTTCAAACGTATTAGCCTATGCTGTAAACTGCCAGGTTCCGAAACCAGGGGGTCTCTTCTGGTGGAGCGTAAAATCGATCGAGAGAGGCGCCGTAGATTTTTGAAAAATATTCAACGCACTCGTTCACGTAGCCTACAACCTGCGTAGGTACCGAATACGTTGCCTATCATGAAGCGAAATAAATTGCGATAACGTATTGAAGTGCGGAGATAATCAGAGACCTATTGAGAAGACGTTAAGCGGTGGGCAGAGTGGAGACGCCCTCCGAACAGTGTTGGAAACCACCGCTCTGCACTGTAATATCCTAATTTGTTCGCATTTCCTGCACCTTTGTACAACTCGTTTTGTCAGCATTTTTAAAATTTCATGTTCATTCGACTCCCTCGGTTACGTCCGTATGTTCCCAAATACCCAAATACTCGCGTCACCTCCGAAACGTCTGTCATCGATTAATATCCTCTGCAGAAGTTACGTTTGATACGATTATCACCTATCCTGGATAAGGCCGGTAACTGGAGTTTACTTATTCTCACGCTCGGTAAACATTAGTTATGTATGAGAATGAAAATTTACTCGTTTTATAATACTTTTTCGCACCCTAACCATATCGTCCCCTTTCCTTTTTCCGACTGCTTTTTTCCCCACTTGGAGTGAAAAATGTCTGCGCGTAAGTGCACAGTGCACGTTTTTATTGGGTTAATTTTCTGCCTCAAACGAGGATACAGGCGCATTCGAATTTACGTCTTTGTGGTTAGGTAACCGACCTGAAAAACGAGTAAATTCGTGATTCGATTCAATTTTTTCCGCCTTCGTTAGCTATTCTGCAACGTTCGCAAAGAGCTGAAAGTTCGTTTCAACTTTTCAACGCAGCGACGACCGGGCAAATGGAAAAGTTAATTTCGCCTTGGAATCGCAAAGGTGACGAAAGTTAGGCTGTACGCTATTAAATGAAAATTTTTCCATTCACAAAACAGCAGCCGACGTAGGCTAACCTTTCATGTTTTTTTTCTTGGTCTTCGGCGAAACAATTTGTTGTAAATTCGCGTAAAACTTTTGTACACGCAACAGCTCGGATAAAATTCTACACGTAGCTTACTACGTACGCAAAACGAGTCGCTTGGTTGGAATCGTCGTGAGAATCTAAATTTGGAATATGAAACGATTAGGAAAATCGTTTTCGCCGTACCTAAACGTAATTTAATCGATGTTGGCGAACTTCTTGAATTTCTACTTGACCAATTCCTACCAGAAAGTTACACAAATTAATTGTATCGTAGCCTACCAAATTTTCCTCTATACGTAATAAAATACAATAACCTCGAAATTACGTCAACCATCCGCGTTACGCCTGGTAAATGGACACCAATAAAATTTAACTCTCATGTGTGGGTTCTAACGTAGGAAGCCCACGTTTAAAACGTATAACCAGCACAATTATTTGAACTTAATTCTACATTGTGGCAACTGGCTAATTCATCTGATCGGTATAAGGCACACAAAAACTAATGTACCTACAGTGAGACTTGCGCATATTTTAGCTGATATTTATAGATAAGCGATGACAATATTTTCAATTTATTTTAGTTTCTCTTTGATCAGATGGAATAAGAATCTCCTTAACACTCTCGAATTAATACGATGACCTCTTTATGCCTTCTACAATTTAATGTTTCCGTCTGGCTCCATGACTTAGTAAGGTTTCTCATTCATCTTTTCTTTAACCTTGTTGTCGAGGTTTTGGCTTCCCCATCATCTTGTTTTATTATTGTTCCAGCAGCTGGAAAAACTATCCAATTCATTTTTAAACATGGGCAATTTCAAAACAACCATACATGGGTACCATACATTTAAGGTACTTGGAATTAATTCTTTCTATGTGAAAACATCTTAGCTCTCGGTAGAGGTTACATGAGACTTTGAATGTCGGTAAGTCCCGCTTTTTTTGGGTGTGTGTGTGTGTGTGGGTGGGTGGTTATGTGCGAATCCCACGTCAATTAAACAAAATATATCATCTTCGAAATAAACCTCTCTTATTTCATTCGATTAATCTTCAGCCTTTATTTAAGCTTGAGAGCTAGGATTGGTGTTGCTGGAAAGAGATAAATTTAAAAAGATTTCTATATTAAAATTCTTCAGTCATCCTTAGTGGTGGTTGTACCAAATAGTTAAACCCCCGTTAATACAATTCGGCTTTAGTGTTCTAAAAATAAACGAATGATAAAACACAAATTAATAGAAAATTTCCCGGTTTTCTATGGTTTATTTATTTTCATATCAATCTCTTTATGAGTATAAGTGCAGCGGCATTCTTCGTTTGAACTTCTATCAATTTCTTTCTGACTTGACCCATCTCTGCTGAATTTTTTAAAAAAGGAGCCACAAATTATTTTTCAATTCTCCCAAGGTCTGAATTACTTACGAGGCAGTTCATTGGAAAATTTTATGGCGTAGGTAATTCATGTCAGTGCTGCCGGAAAGGATAATTGCAAAGAGTACTCTTACCCCCCTGCGTACTCGTACCACTCTCACCCTTATTTACTTCGGATTAGGCTTTTTCTTTTTTTTTTCTTGTTCTTTTTAGACTTCATTCTATGTCTGATTTGGATTTTCTTTACGTGAGTATATTCAAGCATTTATTTGCAGTAATGCTATTATTTCTAGTAAAATTATCTTGATGTTAATTATTTAGAATCAACAACTCTGAATCTATAGTTTCATAAAAATTGATTGTCTTATCTTCTGATGAATTTTTACGAACTTCTTTGAAATGTTTATTTCATAGACAATTGCCCACCGAGTTGAAAATCTTCGAAAAAAGTTGATTGAAAAAATGGAAAATAGAAACAAAACGTCAATTTAAAAAAATGGAGTTTTTTCTGTCCTCCAGGTGCACATTGACTTTTCAAGCCTCATACTTCGCAAATATAGCCTAACCGAGGCGAGCAAATAATCGAGGAAAAATATTTCCTTCGTCTCCTCATCTTTTTTTCAAAATTCCATCTGCCCTCTCAGTTGTCTTAACGTTGCAGGGCGTACCCATTTTTCGTTACTCCTAAATGAAGACATTCTAATTTTAATAATTTATCCTTATTTTTCCCAACTTTTTTCCTCCTTCTCAAGTTTTCGTAGGGAAAAAAAATTATTTAGGTTTTGTTTTTTTTTTCTTCGTTGACATCTGCCTCGAAAGATTTAAAAATTTGTTCGACTCTAACACCGTGTCAAAAACTTCACGGTGCTCGTCCCGGAAATATTAAAAATGCAAATAAGACGTCAAAACTGTCGACCAAGTTGGAAAATGAACAACCCTGCTTGGGCAAGGTAAATAAAAAAGTGTTCCATAGAAAAGAGAAATTTCGAATCGGTAGTACTAACCCAAAGTTTTTTTTTCTTTTTTGTTTTATAGGTGATTTGTCTTTCTCTGTGGCCTCTCCATCCCCATCTAGCCATAACTTACCTAAGAAAAAGAATTAACCTTTTTTTCACTGTCGAGAAAAATGTATTTAAACGTTTTTCGAACTTTTAATGAAGTTTGTGACGGTATGGTGCCAGTAAATTTTTCGATAGTATGCACGTTGAAAAGTTGACAATAAATTCAAGTAGTCTTTCGAGAAAAAATAATTTAATGTCAAAAATTTAATCTTTCGTTTCTTCGTCGACTATAAGGTCATTGTAAGCGACCGTTTCGATATTTTAAGGCATCGTGCTGCGAAATAAATTCTCGACTTTTTCTAATTTTAAACTTTCAACGTTGTTCCACAATTTTTACTAGCGATACTTTTCCTCGATGATGGCCAAAAGTGCCACTTACGCTTCAAAATGGTACGAATGCGCTACCACCGATCTGAAGTGTTTGACGAAAGCCCCACTTCATTCGTAGTGACAGAAGTGCCAGATACAAAAATATAAAAGTGCTAAGATGGAAACCTCAGTAATTTTAGGGAAATAGGTTTGTAAGGAAATACGAGTAGCCTAAAAATACAAAACAATAATATATACTGTCGGAATTATTAGGCCAAATATTTTCGAGTGTTTATTTTGAAACGAAATTAAAACGTATGCCTACGTAGGAACCTGTAGATATATCAACAAGTTTCGCGCAAATTCCATATCAAAATATTTCACAAATGTATTAGAATTTTCATTTTTTTCACGTAAAAAATTAAATACTTCAAATTACAGGCTTTAAATAACCTAAATGACGATGCCATTCGATTCAGTCGAGTAGGTCATCAAAAATATTGTTTGTAAATGCGCCGCAAATATAGTGCGGTTATGCAATATGCGATGCAAGAAAGAAGAATGCGTCCGAGCAGAAAAAAACACATTCGACTTTTTCGGCGATATTACGTTTCTTAAGGTGTAATTCGAACTAAATCGGTGCTAACTTGATAATTATTCGGGACTTTATCGTCAGCATTCTCTGTTTGACCTTCTGAATAGTTTTTCTTGACATCAACCATCAAATAATTATCATCTCTAACAATACCGGTATTGATTTCTACGAAAAATTCGCCCAGTATTTTACTTCAGTTCCAATTACGCTTTCAGTCGATATGACCTCTGTAGGCTGTATGCTGGACACAACTTTTCTTATGATTAAGGTATCTGATGATATTTTAGTTTTTTGCAACTTATCGCAAGTTTTAACTCATCACATAACGTAAAATATAGTTTACGTCAATGGTTAAACGAATGTCATAATAAATGTTCGAATGCATTCTGAAAGAATGGAGGTTATTCATCATTAAACTACTACTAATTTAGACGGAATTTTTGGGAAGATTTAGACGGTGTTCATCGGGACAGCTTCCTTTGTTTCATTTCTCCTCAATTATCACTAGCACACTTTTTCGAAATTAGTGCTACCGCGTCAACTTATTCTCTCCAAGTGACTTTGTAAATTATGCTTTAACTTCCGATAATAAATGTTTGATTTCATCGATATACATACCATAACACCATTTATAATGGAAAATTTTCTACCTGGAAACTTTTTTCTCCGATGTTTGTTTTATGGCTGTCGTAGACGATAGTCGAAAGTTGGATCTATAATCAACAATTACCTTTTTGTTTGTACGATTCCTTCTTTTTCTTTTCTTTATTTTCTTTTACGAAATTAAAGAATTTTTGAAACACTTATGGAAGATATTAGGGAATTCGATTTTTGGATATATTATGTTTTTTACAGATTCTTACCTCAAAATCCTGTTTGAATTTCTCATTGTTTTTTTGAAAATTAAGGGTAAATGTACGCGTCAAAAATTAAATATTGAAGCAGCAATATTGCTAATATTTTATAGTCGTACGTATTTCCTCGCCAGTTTTGCATTCAGTCGTGGTGGCATATCAAAAAAATTTGGTTCGTCTTCAGTAGGTAGGTAGGTATGCTACGAAAGTCTTCTACAAAAATATGCAATTCATAAAAATCCAAATAGGTACGGCGGTCAAGCCTTAAATCGTAATGTCCTTTCGTAGTTTCGCCGAAGCTTTGTAAAGCACACACGGCGGTATGTACACTCGTCATTAAGTGCTAAGATTTTTCTCTCTTTCTCAACTCGTTCACCTTTTAGCCCATTTACTTTTTTCTGTTTTCGCATTGATTGGTCGAATTGCCTACAGCGACTGTAGGCACGAGGCAGGCTGTCTGTCGGTTTCTCGTATTTTATTTCATTTTATTTTATTTTGCCGGCGTAATTGCGTTTCGCCGCATTCCCGCCAAACAGGAAACGAATTACCAGAGTCGAGTTAAGTTTGAGGCGAACAACGGCGAATTTGCGACAATTTTCTTCGGCAACCACGACATTCTCTAATTCGATTTGGGGTGATGTCCTTTACGTAGGTACTAACAACAACAACAACAACAACAACAACAACCACCGTCACCGTCGCCGTCACCGTCACCGTCACCGTCACCGTCACCCCTACCCCGACCTTCTTCCTACACTCGCCCGTACACGCACCCTCCTCCATCCTTCCTTCGCTCCGATACGATCATTTTTTTCGAACTCGCACTCTCCCAGCCCTACCATTCCGCTCACTGCCTAAGTACATATAAACGTAAGTCTACGTATACCTTACCCTTTCACTCTCCACCTCTCTTCATCTTTCGAGGTGGCATTTTCTTCGTTGTACGCGTTCTGCGTTCTTCTGCAATGTTTTCGTTTCTGTCTTTCAAAAATAAGTGCCTACACTTTCCGTTCTGATATCGAATGAAGATTTTCGTTTGCAGGTTGGCTGAACGAAGACGAACGTTCGTCACTGCTCCGTTCGCCATTCTCCTTCCTTCAATAACGACCTCCCAAATGCCTGGTAAAAGTGATATTAAGTTGCGATGAGGCGTGCACGTCAAGTTTGAAATAAAATAAACTATATTTTTCAAACGAATCGCAGCATTGCGAAGAAAAAAACTGGAATTAAGTAGGTACCAAATAGTTAATTGTAATACAAGTGCAAAAAATAGATGATTTTGATACGATTACGAATTTTGCTGTAAAAGCCGAAGACAATTGCTGCAAATCACACGAGTATCAATCATCTACTTCGCGCGCGAGTCACATACTATTTTTTGCCACACCATCCCCCCACCATAAACAAAAAATTAAAAAAAGACAAAAATTTCTGATGTATAAACATTTTAGTGCTTGGTCTACAATAGGGGCTAAACGACAATTACAATTGTCAGATTCGCATAACTGTAACTCTTACAATTGTAACTCTCTTTTATGTGTGTTACATGATGTGTAGATGTGACATTGTGCATGCACATAACCACATTATTATTGATGTGTAAACATCTTAGCACTTGGTGACTACAGTAGGGGCTAAATGAGAATTACAATTGTCAGATTTGTGTAACTGTAACCCAATTGTAACTCTCATTTGTATGTGTTATATAACATGTAGTTCTGTGGTTGTGTGTGTGGACAACACGCTGCACAAACGCACAACCACGCTATTTTATGTTTACGCATGAATCCTTCATGAGTATAGCCTGTTCAGCCCCGGTGGAACTCACTCGATTTTATTTATTTTTAATTATTATTATCAGATAACAATTATTAGATATTGGAGGCTTTATATCCAGTGCTTGATGCGGAGGTAAATACGACAAAGTAAATTATTAATAAAATGCATAACTATCACTCCAGATCATGTAATAAAGAAAATAATATAGAGGTATTTACAATAAGACAGTCACAAGCAGAAGTAAATACAACAACAAAATGTGGTTAGTCTAATACAGTGAATAACAAGTTGTGTGACATCCGAAAAAATCACAAAAACAACACAAACAACAAACAAAAAAAAGAGCCAACAGAAAGGCAGGTAGAGTATAGGAACTCCTGCATGGCCAAGTGTAGGAAAAGACAAAAGGGAAGAAAAAGGAAAATTCACCATTTTAGAGCAGACACCCCAATTACCAGAATAACCAATCACCCCCCTCCCACCACATGCCTGATTATTAGGCTATCATATTAATTTCGATTCCCAAAAAAGAGTTACTGAAACAGAGTTATTAGAAAAAACCATATATTTACTGATCCTCTGTGACAGCTCCGCAGCGACCTGGAGACGATGCAAGTTCAGGTGGTGTTGTTCTGTGATGCCTCTTGTCACCCCGGCTGTTGTAGCCCCGCTGACGAACACTGGTACAGTTGAAACAGCAACTGGCTGGATCCTCTGCTCTGCTCCCGCTGCTCTATCTGGTTGAAGTCAGGTCCACTATGGAGGTGCGGTTTCTGCACCCCTCTGTGGCCTTTTTCGAATTTAGATTCAGGCAGAATTCGAATTTGACCTTGAAGGTCAAGTAATTTTGATTTCGATTGACACAAAAAAAAACTTACGAATTGGCCACCCAAATGGACGAAATTAAAAGAAGAGTGTCAAATTTCAAATATTTTGTGAGTTCCAAAAATAGGCATGAAACCTTGCAAAATTAAGGATAATTTTAAACACACAATTTGCGATTTATTATGGTAACATTAAACGGTGAGGGAAGCCCCCTCCGAGTAAGTTTTCTAAATTTTGAGTGAAAATTTAGTGGCTAAAAAACAACACTTTCGAGGCAAAAACCTCTACACGGCGCGATCCGACTGCTAAAATTCAACTAACTGTAGGCTAAACTATAAGGATCACGCCAGGCATTGAGAGAAATTCCCCCCAGAACTCACCACCAATTGCATCGCCTCGTACACATTTCACACTACAAAATTACAGCCAATCCTGTGGAAGAAGATAAATTATTTCGGCCGCTACATTTAAATTTAAACTCTAACGACTTTTTCGGTCCGTTAGGCGAGCAACCGAACGGACCGCCGAATGTTAGGCAAGCAATTACAGGTATCTATTCTAGGCTATTGTATAAATGTACGTATTTAGCGGCTAGGCTAAGTGGCGAATAATACAAATGTGGACAGGCTAAACATGTTAAAAACTGTGTAGCCTAGCCGCGTACGAGAGAAATTACGTAACAAGATTATTTTATTTAAAAAAAATGTATGTGATGATTCGAGAATAGTTAGGCGAGTTCGTGAGCTGGGGAGAGAAAATATTTCGAAGAAAAGAAAAAAAAACAGGGGAGCAGTGACGGGAGAAGACGTAATTTATTTGAAGGGAAAAATACAGGTCGGGCATCTCAGTTGTATAAATATAGCCAACTAGTACTCCAACAACTATTAATTCTTACTAATAATTAATAATTATACTTTTCTGTAACCAAAAAATATCCGCACCCTTCTCAACCTCTCCCTCAATCCCAAAATGAATAACTCAAAAAATTTTTTAAAACCAAATAAAAAATGAATGATTTTACTTCATAAAAAAACAAAAAACTGAGAAAGTAGTCTATGGGAACCTCCTTACTCTGCCTCATACATAATACATTCGCCAGTTATAGTCGGAGATGAGATGGCGTGCTGTTAAGTTCACCGGTTTTAGCTGGCAAATATGTATGTCCCAGGTTCGATTCCCCAAACTGACAAAACCTATGTAGTCAAGCTGTGTAAGAGAGTGATTGAGCCATGCGAGAAAGTCAACTCGAAAGTGGGCATGCGCCCAACAGAATTTTTTTTTGCGTCGTATTGAAATTTTCTACTTTTTGTTTAGTTAAGGGGTATTGAAAAACATATTTTTTGCGGCACCTGTTGATAAACTTCTTTTTTATACGCACCTTGACGATGTATACAGCAGGCAATTTTTGAACCATTTAAAACCAATGTATAAAGTCTTTACTTTATACATCGTGCATGCGTCATTTTATATACCGGTCCTACTCACTGCAGATTGCTTTCAACGTCATTTCCTTAAATTATTATTTTTTATTTTTTATTTTTAATGTTATAACATTTTTATTTTCTATATGAGATCTGTTTTCGAATTCGATGTTTCTTTATTTTCCTATTTTTTCTCACACATCGATAAAATATCGATATTGGTTTACATGTATAGAGGTTGAGGACCGGAGTTGTAACAAGAAAGAAAGATTTGAGTGAAGTTACGTCCAAGAAGCGAATGTTTATTTCATAAGTTACATAATTTAAGCAAAGTACATTTTTAGAGTAATGAACGAACGGTAACGGAAATGAACGAGTGAGCGGCGGAAGTGGTATATCAGTGTAGCCGCGAATAGATATAAATAAATGTATTCGATATGTGATCGTGTGTTCGTAGGAGTGAGAGGGGAGAAGGATTGGTGGTCTCAACAACATGTATTTCCCATTTAACATCGAAATCGAATTTTTATCAATATATTAAGTAGCTAAAATATTTACTGGAAGAAAATCGGTCGGTGAATCGAGTAGAATCCATCGATGGATTATAGTCAAATAATATGAAAATGTTATCACATTAATTGTAATCAGCTTCAGCCACTGATACTGACCACTAGTTTATTTTTGTAAAAGTTTCTCTGCTGTGGGGATTTGCACCTGTGACATCTACGCATGTAAGCCAGTGCCATAACGACTACAACACGAGGTTGGGTTGAATTGAATCGGACAGTTTGCGCTTATCTGTTTTCCAATGACGAAAATATTTATTTACCTCTTTTTTGGGAGAAGGAGGTTTCACAAAAAATTGTGTGTCTGAAAACGACGAGTACGAGAAAAAATTCTCCCATAATTATACTTATGTCGTGTATACCAGACATGGGCACCCTTACTACTCAGAATTTAGGGTCTAGTATTACTCTCACGAATTCTATCACAATTCAAACGCTAACCGTTGTTCAATTGGATTTTGTCCATCATTTCATTTCAGAGATATTTAACAAATAAAACGTGGGTAGCAAAAATTATAAACTGAATTTTTTCAAAAACTAAATTTTTTTGCCTACGAATGTTTTCTTGCAGTGGGGCGAACAAATTGTGATCAGTGACTGATAGGTGTAGGTAACGACGATGGTGTAATTTTCGCTGTTGCCGCATGTTTCGAGGTACTTACGTTGATTTTTTCCATCAGTCTGTACGCATTATTTCTCCAGCTAAGGAGAGTGAGTGCTTATTCGCAGTTTCAGACGCTCTCTACCCCTATAGGCACGTTTCCACCCGTCTATTCCATACTTTTGTCTATTTTTCGTGGTACAAATTCATCGACTGGATCTTTCTACATTTTGCTCCTTTCTCCTACTCAATCGAACAGTGCGGGTACCTAATTATACATTTTTTTGTTTTTGCGCACACGCCGGTTACTTTTTATAACTACGCACTACGCAATAATCGCAGAATCGTATCGCAGATAGGTATATCGGCGTTTTATTCGCAACAGTAATCCTATTACGGTTTTGAAACATTAGATTAATCCGCAAGTTAATGAAAATGAGGTAGCAGGCTGAGGCGATGGCGAGGGTGGCTTCTGCGAAAGGGTAAAGTGACCGAAAATAATACAGTTTGACTTCGATACGGTACCCCACGTCCTGTACTTGGTCTAACCCTGTGCCGCTCGTTACCTTTCAGTCGAACCACCCCTCCTCCACCCCCATACCCACCCTCCGCCGTTACAGCCTCGCCACATTTAATGGAATACATTCTAATTATCTAACTCGTCTCTCGATACATCCTTTAGTAGCTCTGCCCTCGTCCATTTTTCCGGCCTTTTTTTTTTTTGATTCTCACCGCTCGACGTCCACCCAAAGGCCTACGCCAACCAGCGCCTATAGCTGCCACTTTATACCAGCTGATACCTAAAGCTTTTGCAACATTCATTACGCTCTCGTAATACCATTTTAAAGTTTACTTTTAGTGAATGAAAATTGTGAGAATTGTATTAGCGCAGCGGCAGCGAACGCTGCTGCTCGTCCACGCCTTAAACTATTTGACAAACTTTGCAGCCACTTTTCGGCCGCACAATACGCCCGCACGTACACACGCGAGCTCACAAACACACACACACACACACACACACACACACACACACATACTCACACACACATACTTGTGAAAGTTTGTTTGTATATATGTTCATCACTCCAGAACCCCTCCATCGATCCACTTGAAATTTTGAGGACTTATTTGTGTTGTTCCGCGGAAAGTTTTAAGCCAACTCGGAGGTTCGTAGCCGTCTTGGGGAATAGTTGTGGGTTTTGACCAGCACACTCCCAACACATTTTTTCAAAAATTTTTTCACACAAATATATCCTCCTTCGTGATATTAACTTATTATACCTTCCAAATTTCATGCCTCTACATCAACCCCTTTCCAATATATGGGACAAAGATAAACTAAATAATTAACAATTTCTGAACAAATCGATCGATTAGATTCAAAGTTGGTAGGTCAGTTTGTCGTGTTACGTGCAACGTTTGTACCAAATTTAGTGTCTATTGAACAAAAATCGGGCCCTTTATCGCGTTAAAAAGAATGGTACATACAAAGAGTAAGACACAGCAGAGTTAATGGATTATACCAGGTTCGTATGACAATAAAGTTAACAAATTAGTTTTTGCTTATGGTTGTAGTGGTAGGCCAGAATAATGTTAGTTGCTATAAATAAATTTCAACTTTATAATTTTTTATTCGTTATGCTCCAAAAATGTTTTGTATTATTAATTCGGTGGTAGGATTTAAAAAAAAAACTCAGCGAAGAAACTCATCAAATAATTGGGTTCGTTTAATTGATTTCAAGCTTTAGTTCTCGATGAATTCCAAAACTGGACCATTGGACTTGAATATTTTCTGACATCTCACTTTTCTCTTTCAGAATGTTTTGAATTTTCTAATATTGTGTCATAATGCGATTCCAAAATTTTTAATTTCTCGATAAAAATTTTTTTTCACCATCTTTTTAAAAGCCGTCGTAAGTGTTCGAAGTCAACTGAACGTTGACTCTACTTTCGAAAGTTACTTTTCTCCTTTTTGTAAATAGGTACCTATATACTTTTTTTTTTTTCGTAGGTATTTAAGAAATTCGTAGAAAATCAGATTAAGATATTACAGAATTTGATTTTTGTATTCATTTCTAGTCCTACGACATCCTCCTTCAACTATCGCCACGTTTTCATTTTTCGAATGATCTTGTATTACGAATACCATATAACTGGTCTCACATTTCTATCACAAAAGTATTATCTCCAGTGCTACAAAGGATCAAAAACGACTCTCGTACATCGACAGGATAGTTTTTCGTTAAATAAGTAGGTAGGTACTTTACACCTAGTTTAAAAATGAAAAAAAATTGTCTTCTATCAAAAATCGCAATTACGTACCACAATTACCAAGCTCTGACCTTTACAAGTTTATTACGCCTTCATCGACTGATTTTCAGCCGTTTTAAAGAAAAGTAAAATATTCTAACCTGGGCATTTTCCTCGTTACCGGTGACTTAGATTCAGCCTGCTATTCGAGGTAGAACACGAGTTACCATCTTCAAAGTAGGTACCTACGTAAGGTGAAATACGTAGCCCCTTCGACGGA
Source organism: Ericerus pela (assembly GCA_011428145.1). Classification (NCBI taxonomy): domain Eukaryota; kingdom Metazoa; phylum Arthropoda; class Insecta; order Hemiptera; family Coccidae; genus Ericerus; species Ericerus pela. The sequence goes on from WOFM01000467.1 coordinate 1,622,406, forward strand.
AATTATGAAACCACATTTTTGGAGGAAACTATTTCAGAAAGCTCTTGCAAACAAATTATGAGACCGTAAATACACGAAAGCTATTTCATCGCCAATGCCCGCGTATTCAATTTATTTTCACTCGAGTGTTGAACGGATGTTGGACCAATGATGTGTTGATCTGAAGTTTGAAGGAAAATTCAAGTTTGTTTACAAAAGGTTACGTAGACTACGCTGGAGAAGTTTTAGCGTGTGGTTTTAAAGGCAGCGATCTCAAAAGTCAAAACCAAGAGCAAGCGGCATCTCATTCAATGTAAGGGGGCATATTTTGATACAGAAAAATATAAAAGTGAACTTACAGGAACTCGTAGGTATCAGATAAAACATTTCCACCCTCGATCACTTGACCCAGAAAAAGTACAAATTTTAAGGGAGACGGATTTGTAATACACCTGCTGATGAATTTACTGGTCAGTTTTTACGAATACTACGAACCATTTGAAGTGTCTACGATACTTTCCACTAGACTGTACTCGTTCCTTAAAAATTTGAATAATTTTTATTAAATTTTCTCTTCCCTCGAAGACATTGAAAACAGTTATTTGTAGGTATTGGCGCCGCTGGGGTTTGAACCTGAAACACCTACGTGAGATCAGGAGAGAAAAATTAGCAGTCGAATGAACGTGGGCACAGTTGCTGCTTACTTGCTTTCTGCTTAACTCAGGTTGATAATAATATGTTTACGATCATACACTTTCCCTGCATGACTGGATTACTCTCATATTTTCTTAAAAGAGACTATTTTTCGTAAAAAAATGAAAAAATGAATAAGTTACATAAGAAATTTGTACTAATCGGGCCACCAGAAAAATAGTCAAATTAGAAGAGACCGGGGCATATAGGACTACCAAGGTGAATGGGATCACCCTATTATATTGATACGGGGAGGGTGAAATTACAAATTTTTGTTTTCTGTACTCGGTGCCAGTTGCTGCCGAGTGTTGTACCAAAAAAATGGCCACCATATATTATTATGTTTGATTTATTGACGCGTATGGCTATGTCCTAATAATAATAAATAAAAATAAAAATAAAATTCGTAATAATAAATAAATAAACACCCCCTAATAATATATATATTCCGCAACACTTAAAATTAATATTCCACAGCAATAGATTCAACTCCTCAAAATCGATCTTTTTCCACAGCATTTTATTATCTCTTCCCATCCATAAAATTGTCCGTATTATACATATATTAAATACTCACCTTTTTCTGTCTTATCTTCCACAGATATGTGTTTCTGTCTTCTTTTTCCTCACTCTTCATTCCTCTATTTGCTTCTCATTTTTCTTCATCTGTACTTGTTTTCTTTTGTCTTCTTCCTTTCTTCTCACATTCTTCAACTCTTCAAAATAATTATCTCTTGCCTTCTCTTTTCTTTTCTGAAACACGTAGCCACAGTATTATAATATTTCTGTTTAATTTCTTCCATTGGTTTTTTCCCACTTCATCTCTCTAAACTCCCACTCCGTTTTAATTCCCAACTTAGACCTTTTTTCTGCTACATATTTTTATTCTAAATTCTCCGTACATTCAGTCTTATATCAATTTTACACTCGCAGTGTCTTATATTTTCTCTCTACTACGTGTGTCATTTTATCTGAGCTGTGATATAGGCTATATTATGCCACGGGACTTAGTGCTTTTTCTGACTATTTAAATATAATGTCTCGAACTTTTTACAATATGTGTTAAACTTTATTAGACGATGGGTTATGCGGAGGTGTTGGCTGTGGTTTTTAGGTGAAATGCTGAGGTTTTCACGAAGATGGTGTGGTTTAAATTAAATTCGGGTCCACGGATTACCTGACAGGCTATTAGGGCAGGGTGGTAATTAATTCTGCCCTGATTACCATCCTGTGTAAGATGATTTTAGCTGAGCAGCCAATTACATTTAAACAGGTTGGTTGAATGATATTGTAGAGACTAAAAGGGAATTTTTATGTGTACCTCCCTTGGCATACCACATTATGAAACTAGTTGATGATAAACTGTTTTGACCATTTTGGTTGTTAAAATTTTGATATTTCAATGTGAGGTAAATACTTTTCACGTTATTCTTCTAGTCTAAAAGTTATGGAATGTCGTTAAAGAAGCTTCGAACCCAAAATAATAATTTTTCAAACCATTATCTATTCAGTGAGATGGGGTACTTTATTATTAATAGGAACATGTCAGTTGAGGTGATGAAGAGTAGGTGAAGTGGCGTAGAAAATGGGGTGATGTAGGTGTTCAAATCCCAGATCATCGCGGACAAATTGCTGAATCCTATCTTAAACCTTCGGATTTAAAAAATACATTAGGTCTGTTCAATGTGGCAAAAAAAAAAAAAGCTAAAAAAGCTGCATTAGTTCTCTGAAGAGGCAGCTCGTTTCTCCGCGTTAAAACTCAAATATAACTTTTCTTTCTCCAAAATTGTCACATTTCCCGACTTGACTCGATAAGTACGTTTTGATTTTTGACTACACATTCCAGACGCACTCGATACAGTAAAAAAGTGGCATAATTAAAATTTTAGTGCAGGAAAAATTCTGTGGAAAACTGGTTCTCAGTTTCACCCGGCGATTTCAGTTCTACGTAAACTTTGTGAGATGGAAAAAGTCGAAAGCTAGCAAATAAATAGAAAAAAATTGTTGATCAAAAGGACATGCGATATTCGGGAGTGAAATTTTTATCGAAACCTTTTTTCCAAGGTGACAAAATCCGACCATTTTTGAGAAAAAAAATTTTTTTTTTTTTCTTAATTTGTACACCGGAGAATTGAGTAATCTTTTCAGAGAACAGATGCCACACTTTTCCAAATCGAACAGCCTGTTTAAATATAAAAAAATAAAGGGGAACCATTTTTAGTCGTAATTCGTAAAAAAGTCCAATATTGTAATTTCATAATTTACTAGTCAAATCGCTTCATCTCAAATAACATATTTCCTCACTATGTTTTTGAGTAAAAGCTGAAAATATAAATCTATGTAGGAACATAAATGAAGACAAATCGATTGCTGAATCTTTGTTTATTCTCTCAACGAAAGCCGATTTTCAAGAAAGGTGTTGAGTAATTTTCTCAAAAAAAAAAAATTAGGCCAAATAGGTTTGAAAATATCTGGTCTGATAATTCAAGGTCGTAAGTTTATCCGATTTTAATGATTTTCGTTGGGTAACTTTTTTTTTCAAATTGGTTTAGAAGAAATCGTGACATTAGGCGTAACTTTCGAGTTGATAGAATATAATTATTAAGAAACGAAATTTTTCGTAGTCCTCAAAAACAGACGAAGGTTCATATTCTCGGTGAAAGTTACCGTTCATTCTTCCATTAATCGTATGATAGGTATGCTAAATGCATCAACCAGTAATGTGGAATGACCTACTTTTCGCGTTAAAAATAGTTTGACTATACGCGTCATGTGCTTCCAGCAGTTTCTAACTTGTCTGCGATATTTCGTTTTCTTTTTATACGAAAAGTACGCGGATGAAGCACTTGACGGATTCGAATCTTTTTCAGTTGTCACATTATACGACAAGCTTACGCAACAAAGCTCTACCATTCGATATCTCCCAACCCCTTGGCGACTCCTATACCCGCATTTCGATTGTAATATTCGTTACGGTATTCGTAAAAAGAAAAATTACCATATTTTTCATTTGTTTTGCAGGTACAGCTTTAAACGAAGATTCCATATTTGGTGAGTAGAATAAAAAATTACGTTACTACGTACGTAGTTACCATAAAATTGGTGTCATATAGTGATAACCCGGTTTCGTGAAGATACCAAGGTTGCTTATCAGAGGGCTGTCTGAGCATTTACTCGTTTTGAGAGGCCTACCGAGGAGTGAAAAAGATATCGGCGCTGGAGTGATTCGCGACCAATTATGCTAAAATCTGTTTTTTGTTTTTTTCGAAAAATAATCCGTTCCAATGTTACGATACCGTAGCGCACCTGCGAAAAACTAGCGCGTTAGGCGAAAATCGATTGGACAAACGGCGAATGCAATCACGACGTCAGAGTGTGAGAATTGAGCGAATGTCAGACCAGCTGTGAGATACCACCTGTCTGCGGTGGCGCAGTCGACCACAGTTGCCACCTTCGTGCCTACGGCCGATCATTGTCGTCAACATTCGAAAGAATCGGTGAATCGAGAAAATGAAAAGTCGTCTCACGGTTATTCGAATCACTTCGGGCAGTGTTTTCTCTTATTTTCGCGTGCGGCGAAGAGCCACCGCAGCAGGGGCTACTGATGTCATGTCCGGTTCAACTTGTGGCCAATGGGGTGCGTACCAACGGCCGCAACTAGCAAACGTGGCGTCACAGTTGCATTCTGTCCGCCAGTACGTTCAGGGAACGTTATTACGGCCGAAGAAGGAGAAATTCAATCGTTGAGCCGAATCTTCGAGTAGGCGACTGGCCGGGCCCCCTACTCAGCCAATGTCGTCGTTGCCGAAAATTAACCTTTAAAATGGGAAACGGATAGACCGAGAGTTGGACGAATGCACCCGAAGCATTACCGTAGGTAGGTACGTACCTATCTACTATTTACATATCACTTCTTGTTTACTCCCCCATAGTCTGTAGGTACCTACCATCATCGAGTCCAGTTTTGTCCACATTAACGGTAATGGTCCCTGCGTGGAGGAAAAATATCGCAAAACCTCATTAATCGTTCGGCGAAAAGCTCTTCGAGCGCAATTCAAACGTTTTCAAAATTTTATTTTTCGGTTTCGCCGACGACGCAAATGAACCGTACAGCAGTTCAAACGAAATAAAATTTAAATTACGTCCGCAAAATAACGAATTTTCACCGATGTTATTGAACAGTGTAGCGGCGTAAAGAGAAGGAAATAATTAATAGGTACTCGTATTTTCAGCTTTTTTCTTTTTATTTTCTTTTATTTTTTTTTTTAATAAACCGACTTTTTTGTACGTAGATACGCGTAACTAGAATGCAGGTACGTCGTTCAGCTTTAAACGTAATGTAGACTCGGTAATCTACGTTTTACCCTTTTTTATTTTTCGAATATTCGAAGCACGCACGACGATCATCCGTTCCATTTTGTACGTATTTTTCTTAGCTCCAAGTGGGTACCGTGCCGCCGCTAAAAGCGAAGCAAATAAATTAAATCTACATTCGAAACGACGAGAAGGTAATTTTTTTTCGGAATTTTTTATTTTTCCAATGAAACTGTCTGCCAGATGTGAGACGGTACCTAACGTAGGTAGGTAATTAAAAGTATTACCTACCTAGTCCGCGTAAAACGTTTCAAGATGGGCTTTTCACAAAATAACGACGATAACGTAGTCGCAAAATTATTATTATTTTTTTTCCAGCTTATATTTTGCCTTTTTTTTTTTTTTTTTTTTTTGTGTGTGTTTCTTTTTAGGCAGGATTATTATTTTTCAAGACGGTTTTATTCGTTTTTCATTTATTCTTTCACCTAATTTACGGGTTTACCGGAGCTTTCAGCTACGCTATACCTACGGTCCATAATATGCACTCGACTCGAGTGAGGTTTACCGTGTTTGCGGTGCGTTGACTGCGGCTGGAGTCGAACCACCAACCTTACGGTCGCAACAGCGAGGCACGTAGCCGTTGTGCCGAACTGCGCCACACTCGTCGATGTTTTCGAATTAAAATTTTCTGACAAAGACACGCGGTATGCAGTACGTAACTCGCGAATTACGTCGTTTATTGTTTGAAAATTTTAATCGCGTTACTAACTGCTGTTGGTATCGCGAACCGGTAGACGTCGCAAAAAAAGAGTGGAGCAAAAAAGAGCAAACATTTGCAAGGCGATGGGTACGAAACGCGAACACAAATTGAAACACGAATGACCGTCGGGAAGGGAATCACCAAGTAAGTTACTCGCGTAATTTTTTGTGGAGGACCTTTTCACTGCCACTCGAAGGGTGCTACTCACTCGGTAAGAAGGTAGTGACAACTTTGGACGGCGTGTTACGTCTAAATGTTGCGGAGCAAAATATACAATAATATTATATTAGGTACCTAGGCTACCTATGGTATGACACGAATCTGTAACTACTTACAGCCCGAAAACCGAATTTCATTGTTCCGAGAGGCCTTCGGACCGTAAAATTTTTCAAAAACAGCCAATATTCGTTCGATATAATGATTATATGATTATAATATATAGCTTTTTTTGGTTACGGGTGTTTGGAATTTTGGATGAGAAATGTCGAAAGTTAGATTCAATTTTGAAAATGTTGTATCCGACATTTTTCGTAGAGAATACAATTACGTAACTTAAATGAAAAAAGGTTAAATTTAAGAAAATCCATAATTACGAATTTCAGATTGTTCCTTTCAACTGTCATTTGATTGCACTGGATTTTTTTTTTTTTTTTTTTTTTTGTTATTGTCAGAAAAGTTTGGTCGTTTTTTTGAAAAGCGTGAACAACATAATATCATGGTGGTTGAATACTTCAAGTTTGCAGTAAAATTAGAGATGGTACAGTCGACGGGTAGGCATTTCAAAACTGATCAGTCGAAACAAGAAAACAAAAGCGGTAAAAGTAGTCTGCCCTAAAAATGTGGTCTTACTTCTATGCGACAGTTTTCAAGAAATTTTCTATTATTACGATGAAGGTACTTAATTAGCCTACGTTTTCAAACGCACATAGTAAAGTTCTTGATAACATTAAAAAAAAAAGAAAAAAAAATCTCGACTGTACAAAAAGGGCACGAATTGAACAAAACACGAAGAAATGAAGAAATACGGTCATTACGATGAATTTCTCCCGTAGCTCAAAGATATTCTCGCTTATCTCAACTTCGTTTTCCATTAAAATTATTTTGCTTTGTCTCGCAGCAAATTTTTCTTACTACGCTAAGAGGCAAGGAGATGGTGTTGCAATTTTTTCCGTTAAAAATAAGTAAAATTATGTACGAATACCAGGCAGGATTCTCGAATCGCAAACGAACCCCAGAATGATAGTTAACCCAGGATGACTCCAACCCCACCGAAAAAGAACAAAAAACACGAAAAGAACCTTCGGCCTCATTACATCGCTCAGTTTTTAAGAAAAAAGTATTCTAAGCCGAGAGAATATCGAAATTTGGAATCCGAACTGAAACAGTTGAAATTTCCGAATAATAACCACTGGTAGAGTGTTAAAAAGTTTGCACTGCAAAGGTCTATGCGGTATGACCTTTAATGTAGTAGGTGTCGGGTTCTGTAGTTGCTTAGTTCGAATGTCGAAAAAACTTCAGCGACTACTCAATTAACCCGAAATGGGAAACCCTTTTTTTTTTGCCTACCCTTTCACAACAAAGAGCATTTACTCGAAATGGTGCGTGGCACTGCTAAATTCGCTATTTTGCGCAACTCATCCGCGAGTGCCACGTAGTCGCATTTATTAGCGTCGCAGCGCTCCACCCAAAGAACAAAATGGTGCGGTTTAGCGAATTGCGTGGCTCATCGCACACAGAAGCACGCACTCACGGCACTCGATGCATGCGGTCATACGAGAATCGTAGTCACTAACACGAATGAGTATGACTCCTGAAATGAGCATTTGAAGGGGTACTTGCGGTGGTGAATGCAGTTCGCCGATCGCACTGCCTATCACTACTTGCGCTTTTCTGGCTGTAAATAATAGCGGCGCACCCAAAGTACTTATAGAAGCGTAGGTACTTGGAAATTTTATCGTTCAGCAAAGGTTTAACCTTCGTTATTCGCTTGGAAGGTCTCAAAATTAATCTCGTTCGAGCGTTTGATAAATGAATTATTTTTTTATATTTATTTAGTTTTCTAATGGTGAACTTGTCGATAACGAGGACGACATTCGCACCTACGATTTCATAAAACGTGCCCGTCTATCCTCGAACGAGTGTCAGAAACTGTAGGTAGGTACCTATTTTGTGAGAGAGACGGAAGATAATGCGAAACGAAACGATCCAACGTTCGAACACATACTTGAGTCAGTGTCGAAGTATCGAGGTGACGAATAGCAAATGATGAAAGAAATCGTACCTACCCACCAACACAAGTACGACGTGTTCGTATAGTACGATACAGAAATTGATACCAAATAGGGAGTTTACAGAGGGTTGAGAGAGAAGAAAAAAAAAGAAGTATCTTAATAGGGTAGGTAGTAAATATTTATGTCGAACTGAGAATCGAGCCGCAAGTAAACGTGAAATAAAAAAAATAGGTACATATTTTTTACCCAGTATTTTTCCTTCCAACTTTCGTGCGTTCGAAAGAACAATTTACGACGATAAAGAAACGACTCGAATAAAGATAATATAAATGTTTGGTTGTACAACATTCGGCAGGAAAGAGTGAAAGAGTGAAAGCGAAGGAGAGAGAGAATACCGGCTCTAAGCTCGTCAGTTTTTTTTTTTGTTTTTTTGGTTTTTTTGGTTTTTTTGGTTTTTTTTGTTGTTTTTTTTGCGTTTCTTTTGCCTCTCTGCTGATGTGATGAAGAATTATTAAGGGTAGCCAAGTTGAAGAAATCACCTTCGAATAAGATTTCTTTCCACCATCGTGAATGACAAAACATATTTCGCACAAGTTATAAGAAATTTTTCTCCGACCCATCGTGTGTTATAATCCTCAAAAAAAAAAAAAAAAAAAGAAAGAACGTATGGGTTCGGCAAAGTACGTTACTCACAATTCGTGTAACAATAAAAACGAAAAAATATTTTCACGTTTAGCTTCAATTGATGCGGAAAAATTCGACGAAAGATTTTGCTCGAGTGTTGCAAAGAAAATCCAGTTGGCGTGAAAAGTAAAAACTCGTCTGTAGGCCACACAAACCCGAGATTTAAAAAAAGAGAGGGAAAAAAAAGGGTTCGCAGAGGTGATCTTTTTTGGTTGGACGAGCTTGAAGAAAACTTTCGTAGTTTACTGGTTTGTGGTATGCGAGGAGGACGGTAAAATGCACATTTCACAACTCATCGAACATTAGTCTATAATTATGTCCAGGTCCAGCTGTGTGCCCCACAGTCCCGAAAAACCTACACAACAATCATCATACGGGGTAACCCAAAAGTAACGAAAGTCAAAAAAAAATTCCATTAAATTGAAATTATTATAATTTACGAATGACGTATTAATGTTTGGCACCAAAGACGTGTAACTAGTTAAACAAAAATGATCTCATCCCACAATAACGATTGAAAAAGACATATCTGGTTTTTTACTCGCGCAACAGTATTCTTCGGCGCACAATATTTTCCTTATATTGACGCTCGTTTTGCATAAAATTTTTTTTGCAACACCCACCCCAATCACAGATGTTTTCGCCCGTGTTAACTATACGTGAAATAGGAGATTTCACGCGCATGTCGAGAAGTAAAATTTTGCGCATGCGCAGCTTGGGACTTACTCATATTATTAAATCACTGTCTTGGCTGTGGATGCGCGCAATGTCTTATCCAACATTTGCTACACTTCCGGATTTCGGGAAAAACTGATTGTCAAGTTGTCACTAGACGTATTTTATTTCACATAAAGATTCTTCAGTCTGTATTTAAGTTTGAGAGCTGGAATTAGTGCTGCTCGCAAGAGGATATAATTGACAAAATTTCCATATAATTTTTTAATTAATCTTCAGCTGTTTGAAAATAAACGAACGAACAAAAACGCACATTAATATAAAATTTGGCGGTTTTTGGAATCCAGAAACCTTTCCTCATTCACTCGATGTTTCCTCAGCTACTATTTAAGTTAAAGCTGAAGTTGACATTTTTTAAAAGAAGAAAAAATTTTCTCGAATTTGCTTTTCATTTAATTTTTTAATCATCTTCAATTACATAAAAATAAACGAAAGAAAAAAATGCAAATTAATCATTATAAAATTTGCCGTTTTTGGAATCTAGAAACGTCTCCTCTTTTAATCAATAATTCTTCAACTGCTATTTAAGCCATAGAGCTGCGGTTGGTACTGCTGGAAAGAAGAGAATATTTAGTCTACTGAAATAAGTTTTTTTTTTTTTGTAATTAGGATTAGCGATTTCTCCGATGTTGCCAAGTGCATTTGTGAGTGAATATTATGAAAATCGTATATATTGAATGTTAATTTTCGGTTTTTGGCTTTTATTTTTTTTCAATAGGACCCATTAAGCTACAAAATAAAAAACAAAATGAAATTGTTAAAAAAAAACTCTAGCGCAGCAAGCCTTGCTAGAAAAAGTAGGTTTTTGAGAAAAAGAATTATGAATTTTGTCCAAAGAGTAGAAAGACAACTGTATCAGAACATACAGGACATCAAAAACTGACATAATCAAAACTAAGTGTGGCCCAGTTGGTTAAACTCAAAGACAGAAATCTGATAATTCAGGAGTATAGAGTTCGAATCTGCAAAACAACTGGGGTGGGTGGAGAAAAAACAATTGACTTTTTGAAGTAATTCTGCTTTTCTGAGGCTAAAAAGAAATTTTTCCGTTTCAAGCTTGAAAAATGGATTTTTTAAAGCTGTTATCTGAAGAGTAAAATAGAGAAAATTACACTGAATGACTTGTAACTTGGAAAAAAATTGACCAATTGAAACCAAAATTGGTAGAGCTTAATTTTATGTCAAATGTGCTGTGATGATTGGATAAAAATTGCAAGTTTTAGCGAGTCAACATCAAAAATTAGCCCCTCCATCGACCCCAGGGCATAAACCATAAAATCAATTGCAACCAAACTTGAAAAGGTATCAGAACAGATTTAAGTTAATCTCTATACCAAATTTCGTGGCTATTGTTTTGAAATTGCGTTTTTTAGAGCTATAATACTGCCAAAACTGCAACATAATCGCCCATTCCTGATGTACCGTAAAACCAATTTTCCCCAAATTCGAATGGTTTCTGTGGAATACCTTGTCGTGAGAGATATTCACACTAGAAGGTCTTCAACCGTATTTGCGTGTTCTGCCACTTCATACGATTAAGTATGGGAGAGCCAAATCCTCAGCGAACACTGGCAATTTTTGAGCCGGTTCTGAGAGTTTATATACAGGATTTGGTACACGCACACAGATACACATGCATACGTATATGTACGTAATTACGTCATGCGTTACGTCGTTTCTTGTCTCCGTTGAGGTGATAAGAAACGACGCAGTGTGTTTGGTACCAGGTCGTGACATTACCGAGATCGTTATCAGGTAATTGATCTTGGCCCGTACAATGTATCTTACCTGTACGTACGTACAGGTACGAACATACAAACGCACCAGTGTAAATTCGTTTAACATCATAAAGACGATTATTGCCAGCCTTTGGGCGGCGACTGTCGTCAAGGGGTGCGAGCCCCTATTACCTCATACGAGTAATGTCCCCACAGCTACTCCCCCCAGTTTTCACGCCGCAAAAATGATAAGTCGCGTGCCTGGGGGGACTTATCTAGTCTACTGCTGTCTTTGATCCCTCTCCCATTTGGCGAGGGCTGAGCCTACCGCGGCTCCTACGCACTCATACGATTGTTTGCATGCGTCAAACTGGGCCTGGTAGGCGTCCCTGCTGGCCTGTCCCCTTTGTCTAGGCAGTCTTTGTGGTGGAGCCTTACGGGTATATGGTTGGGAATGGTAGGAGAGACGAGGATCAGATGGGGTTATGAGCCTTGGCCTTTTGTACATCGGGGAGTTCGAAATTCCCCGATGGCTTATAGGTCAGGCTTAAGGCGGGGGAAGGGCATGGTCTTTGCACCTCTTCCGCCGGATGTTGCCTTCTCACCTCCAATTTTGCTAGGGCTGAAGACTCCGGGGGTGGGCACTCCACTCTCGGTGTCTTCTCTGGCGATTTCGGGGGCGAGATCAGGGCAGGAAGGGGTGCGGACATCATTTGAACTATGTCCACAGCCGAGGTCGTATCCATCAAGAGTTTGTTTTCAATCCTTTCAATCTCCTTTTCGTGTTCCATCTGTTCCTTAGTCTTCACAGGCTGAGGTACGGGTGGAACTACAAATTGGAAGTCAGGGGTTGAAAACAACGTTTTGGTTGGGGATGACATTTTAAGGAAAAGGAAAACAGGAAAAATTACGAGAAAATATGAACAAAAAACGATAGAAAATTTTCGGCGTGTCACAGTCAACAGCAGAAAGGTGAGTGAAGAACCTTGCGAGAATAATTTCAATCGCAGCTTTATTCCAAGTCATTATCTCATTTCAGACATGTTCGGAGGGGATAGTGCATTAAATATTCTTTAGCTGAAAAGTTTTCCAGTTCAAATTGGTTAACTACAAGCAGAGTTAAGCATGTTTGAATTTTCGTACTTTGAATTTTGTATTTCACAAAGGAATGCACTCTTCGTTTGTGACGTCACGATCTATTGACTATTTTGTTATATGTATGTTTGTCAATAGAAACACGTTGCAATGTTTTATTCCGTATCGCACGTGGATTTGTTTATTCGTGTCGTGTTTTATTTGTACGCACTTTTTTCTCTGCTTATCTGAGGAATTTCTTTTGTTACGAATATTCCCAGATTCTCGTACGTATTTTTATGCGGGTTTGTATTTTCCGCTGCGGATATTAACTTCCGTGAATATTTTTACTTTCTCCTTGCTAATCTTTCGGATTTTCGAGTTGGAATCTGGTTTTTTCACTTTTTACTACCTAGGGGCCTGCCTCTTTTTCGTGGGTATAAGGGGGCCGACGGATCATATTGTATTTTGACAATCTCATCACTGAACTTCACCGTTTTCTTTATTTTTATTTTTTCTTCTGGTGAATTTGTGATTTATCACCTTTTTCGACTAATTTGTCCTCAACTTTTTGTGGTTGTGTGTTATTGGACTGTGCAGTCTGTTTTTCTTCTTCTATTTTCCTATCTGTCTTCTTCCTTACTGCTCTTTGGAGCATTTTTCTGTCGTCGTTTATAAGGTACGCAGGTTTCAATCTGTCAATTGAAATTGTTTTTTCTTCACTTGCGATTAGTATCACGAAATTCTTGTCATCCCGTGATACAACCTTATAAGGACCGGCGTATGGTTTCTCCAACAAAGATCTTATTTTCTCGTCTCTTGCAAACACATGAGATGTTGTGGCCAAGTGTTTGGAGACATAAATCTTTGGTTGGCCATGACGAGCTGCCTGTTTCAAAAAACTATTAGCATCAGTCCGTATGTTTTGGACGAGCGTTTTGGGGGTAATTTCTTTCGAGTGGGTGAAAAAGTTCCCTGGTAGGCGTAACTCTTCACCAAGCGCTAATTGCGCTGCAGAGTGACCCGTGTCCGTTTGAAGAGCAGATCGAAGGCCCAAGAGGATGGTTGGTAGTATGTCAACCCATCTCTTGGTGTCGCAAGCCATGATGGAGGCTTTCAAAGCTCTGTGCCATTGCTCAACTTTACTGTTTGCTTGAGGATGGTAAGCTGTGGTGTGATTGTGTTGTGCACCAAGCTTCTTAGACAGCTCTTGGAAGAGCGAGCTTTCAAATTGACGAACCTGGTCCGTGATGATGACTTCAGGTACGCCATAGCGGGCAATCCAGGTGTCGTATAACCTAGCAGCTACCGTAAGAGTTGTCATCTCATAGAGAGGAACTGCCTCTGGCCATCGGGTTGCTCTATCAATCATCGTTAACAGGTATCTGTGTCCTTGGGATGGGGGTAATGGACCCACCAAATCTATGTGTATTGTTTTAAACCGCTCCGTTTGTTTGAAAGATTTGAGAGGCAAATGAGTGTGTCTTCCTACTTTGGACTCTTGGCAATTCAGGCAACTGCGAGACCATTTGTTGCAGTCGGACTTCATCCGAGGCCAAACAAATCTTGATGCTACTAATCCAGCAGTGCATTTTAGTCCAGGGTGCGATAGATTGTGCACACTACTGAAAGCCAATTTGCGATACTTTATCAGCAGGAATGGCCTATTCTTGCCTGTACTAATGTCGCATGTTAGTAAGACATTAGTACCAGGGATTTTCCTTTGTCTCAATTTGAGAGCTGTGTAATCGTTCGACAACAGTTCTTGCAATTCTGCATCCCTTAACTGTTCTTTAGCTATTTCAGCATAAGGTAATTGAGACAGTGCCAAGATGGCTTCGATCCTACTAAGAGCATCAGCTGGAGTGTTGAGTTCTCCACTTATATACTGGATGTCCGTAGTCAACTGTCCTATGTAGTCCAATTGTCGAGCTCTTCTCTGGGAAGCTGGTTCTGTCTTTTGCGTGAAGGCATGTGTTAGGGGTTTATGATCTGTATACACAGTGAAACATCCACCCTCTAATTGGTGCCTGAAATGCTTCAACGCAGCGAATATTCCCAGTAACTCCCTGTCGTATGTGCTGTAGTTCTTTTCGGTTTTTGATAACTTTCTGGAGAAGAAAGCGAGTGGTAACTTCTTGTCATTATCCTTTTGGTACAGTGTTGCACCAATAGCAAAGTCGGATGCATCAATTGCGACTCATAACAGCAGACTTTCATCTGGGTGAGCTAGTAGAGTTGCATTTGCCAGTGTTTCTTTTATATTTTCAAAGGCTTTTTCAGCTTCTTCTGTCCAATCGAGTGGAGTCTTATCTTTCTTTTTATTTGTTTTTATCAATGCAAACAGCTTACTTTGTTCGGCTGCAGCATTTTTAATGCAACGTCTGTAGAAATTCACCATCCCCAAGAAGCGTCTGAGTTCTGCAACGTTTGAGGGTTTTGGGAATTTCAGTATGGGCTCTACCTTGGTTTTCAAAGGGGAAATACCTTCGGTCGAGACTTGATAGCCGAGAAAGTCAATCTTGGTCTGTTTGTATAAACTATTTCCAACATTGATGGTAAGTCCAGCAGCGTGTATACGTTGTACGATGGTTCTTACATTCTTCTCGTGCTGTTGCTCACCGCCTTCTGAGCAAATGCATATGTCATCCAAATATGCATAAGCAAACGGCAAATCCATAAACAATCCATTGATAAATCTCTGGAAATTTTGTGCAGAATTACGGAGTCCAAACAGCATTCGAAGGTATTCGAACAAACCAAAGGGGGTTATAACTGCTGTCTTTGGGATGTCCTGTTTGGCCATTGGAATTTGGTGGAATGCCCAGTTGATGTCGATTTTTGTAAACATCGTTTTACCCTTCATATTCGCCTTGAAGCCCATTATGTTTGGGACTGGATAGCGGTCAGGAACTGTTTTGGCATTTAAGGCCCTGTAGTCTCCAACGATTTGCCACTCTCCACTGGCTTTTTTGGTCATGTGGATTGGGAAACTCCATGAGCTTTTTGAGGGGTGGCATATGCCTTCCCCTATTATGCTATCATAGTATTCCCGTGCTTCTTTGAGTTTATCAGGCAGTAGCCTGCGGGCTCTAGCATGGCAAGGCTGTCCTTTCGTTTCTATATAATGAATGATATCATGTTTATAGGTCAGATGCCTGTGAATCGATGGTTGAGTGACTCCAGGATAGTCTGACAGAATCCGTAGGAATTGTTCGTCGACTTTAGTGCAGCTGGATATGTTGGTGTCCAGTTGGTACGCTAGCATTTTGCCTTCCACCCATAGACCAGTATTATTGTCTATGATTTTTCCATTTTTGAGGTCGATGACCAGGCCGTAGTGTGCAAGAAAATCTGCGCCCAGGATCGGAGTTGGAACATCCGCAATTGTGAAGGACCACGTCATGTCTCTTCGCAAACCGATGCTTACTTTGCTGGATTCTATTCCGTAAGCTGGAAGGTTTTGACCATTCACAGTTCGGAGGTAGTATTTCGGAGGAAATGCCTTTTGGTTCTTACTTACTGGCAAAATGCTCAAGTCAGAACCTGAGTCTATTAGGAAACATCTCCTGTTTGTCCTGTCCTTGATGAACAGGCGGCGTGAATACTTTTTCGAGGGATCTTCAGCCGCATAGATGACCCCTCTTTCTAGTTTGACGACTTACTATATGTTTTTCCCCACCATTGGCATCTGTTGTTGCACTTGGTGGTTTCTGCGCCAAATCTATTGTGAAAAAAGCAGGATTTGTCGTCCCAGTTTTGAGACCGGGGTTTGGGGGACGATGTTCTTCTAGGGGGAGTTGTACTCTGACCCCTGGTAGAATTGCTCTTACGGTCTCTTGACCTAGATTTCCTATCGTTGTTTCTGTTATTGCTCCTGCTTTTCGAGCAGTTGTTGCTTCTACTATTTCTTGAGTTGGTATTATTGTTTTTCTTTTTTACTTCACTAGTCAGCTGAGCTATCTGGGCTCTAAGCTGGGCTAGTTCTCCAGTCTCCGCCGATACTGCACTAATTGAGGATGTTGTTCTCGAGTGTTCTAATGCGCTATCAGCACTCTTTGCCAAGAAGTCTAGGTCCTCGGAATTGTTGATTACCGTGGTACCTATAGCTGCCAGACACTGCACAACATGTTGGGGCAGTTGTTTGCAGAACTGGTTCCCAATGACTGAAGGTGATACTATATTGTCGGCCTTCTGTCTTAATTTGGCTATGAAGGTGGAGGGTTTATCGTCTCCGATCTTCATTCCACCCATAACATCATCAATTATTTGGTTTTGAGTCTTACCAAACACATTTCTAATTTTATTGCAGAACTAACTGTATTTGTCTGCTTCCACCAGAGGGCATTCCATGATATCCGGAATGTGGCGTATTATTTCTGCGGGCATGCCGCTACAAATGTGGGAGTACTTCTGGTCATTTTGTAGATTTTCTCTTTTAAAACAACCTTCGAGGAGAGTTAACCAGAGTTCCACCTCATTTGGTAAAAATTCCAGAATCTCAATCCTCCGCCTTTGGATCGTAGGGTTCTGCAGTGTCTGCATCTGCAACAGCTGTAGTAGCTGTGCAAGTACTTCAGGGGTCAGCTGTGGCTGACCACTTCCACCTGTTCCTGACTGATTTGATGATGGGTTTGTTGTATTTCCATTTCCATTCGGCATTGTTGTTTGCTGTACTTTGTTTTCATTTTTGGCAAAGGTTCCACCAGACGCCGTCGGTTGTCGGTCTGGGGTCGAAGGGTCGGAGTCTTGGCTCAAAAGACGACCACTTCTGAGTGTGCGAGCTGTTGTCTCGTTTGGATTGACTACAGCTCCCAAACGCAAGGCTTCTGGCCTCCGGATTTGTTTTTTTTTCCCGGAGTCTCAAAGACTTCAGAGTCTCTGGTCGAAGCTGGAGGAGTTGGCGGATGAGGGCAACTTTGTTCCTCAAGGTCTACTTTTCTTGGTTCCCTTCTGGCAAATATATTTGGAAGGGGGGGTTTAATTTCCCACTTTCAAAGTCTGACCTCTGCTTCGACAGCCAAAGGTGTCTAGGTCTGTAAAATTATTTGTATTACAAGCGAGTAACTCGCCAGCGCACCGCGCCTCATTTTAGAATTAGCGCAACGTGCCTAGACACCCACAACATAGCCAAAAAATCACGTCGAGGTCACCACTGTGGAATACCTTGTCGTGAGAGATATTCACACTAGAAGGTCTTCAACAGTATTTGCGTGTTCTGCCACATCATACGATTAAGTATGGGAGAGCCAAATCCTCGGCGAACACTGGCAATTTTTGAGCCGGTTCTGAGAGTTTATATACAGGATTTGGTACACGCACACAGATACACATGCATACGTATATGTACGTAATTATGTCATGCGTTACGTCGTTTCTTGTCTCCGTTGAGGTGATAAGAAACAACGCAGTGCGTTTGGTACTGGGTCGTGACATTACCAAGATCGTTATCAGGTAATTGATCTCAGCCCATATAATGTATCTTACCTGTATGTACGTACAGGTACAAACATACAAACGCACCAGTATAAATTCGTTTAACGTCATAAAGACGATTATTGCCAGCCTTTGGGCGGCGACTGTCTTCAAGGGGTGCGAGCCCCTATTACCTCATACGAATAATGTCCCCACAGTTTCATTCTCAATTCAATACAATTGTTTGGTCCAAATTTCGTGTCAATCAAACAGAAATTACGCCCTGTATCATGTTAACAAAAACTGGACATACATACATGCGTACATAAATGTATATGAATTTTCAAAAATGGTGCCAAAATAATTTTTGGGTGATGAAACGAAATACGTACTTACTCCCACCCCTAGGTCCTTCCATGAGCACGAGATTAATAAGTAGATTTTCGTAGAAAACCTACCTAAAAATGAGAAAGAGTTGTACAAAAATCAGCCAGGCTGGAGAGATTCTAACCTCTTATCTTCCACATGTAAGGCAAGCATTTAGCCATAGTACTATGTCTACAGTTGAAAAATTGCGAATACTTCTAATATTCATGTATGTTAGCCTGTGATTATAGTCAAAAAAAAGGTATGTGGCAACAGGGTTTTTTCTCATCTCCGTTACAAAAAGGAATTACACTAGTAAAATCTGTATTCTACCAAAATTTTTATCTATCCTTGACTACTTGAAAATAAACGAACGAAAAAACGCAAATTAACGGAAAATTTGCCGTTTTTCATATTGATTGACTCCATTTCGTAAATATTTTTGGAGAGAATTTTTTTTTAGGGAGTGTTTCAAAAAATAGTGTGCGACACTGCTTAGTACGAAGCAGGTTATTGATACTCGTGTGATTTGCATCACTCGCCTTCGGATCGTGCTGCAGTGAGGATCACACTCATATCAAAATCACCTACTTTACGCTCGTGTAAGTTATCACAAATAGGTAACTATTTCATAACTAGGTAACGTCGAAATTGTCAGTTAGTTTTACATCGATGTTTTCTGGGTTGCGTACATAACACTCTCACATGCAAGAGTAATAATTTTGAAAAATTCAAATTATCAACTTCATATGCAGGAAATGATCAAAGATCAATTTCAACATCTTTTATTATGCTTTATCGTTCAAAATATTTTGAAATGAAAATAATAATTTTTTTTCTTGATTTTTTTTATTTTAACTTGCCTTAATTTTATGTCACCCTTTATTATTAAATGCCAAAACTTATATTTAAAAATCATTTACAAACAACGAATGTAACTGAAAAAAAAAAAGCATGCTACCTGCCTAAGCTATAATTATAACGGTAGGTACAGAGACCTATTATCTATTGACGAGCAGTGAATGAACAGAGTGAAAAGTATAAAGAAAAATCGCTGATCGAGACTTCGGTAAGAAAATAAAAGAGTGAGGAAACAAGCATTTTATTAATAAAAGAAACCACTTCTACGCAGAAACAGAAATTGTTTTAATTTTTTAATTTTAGCTTTTAAGTTAATTCATGAAAAATACTACAACACAAACATGTTTAGGCGCGATTTGCTGTCTTATCAAATTGGAAACATGTTTTCAGGGTGCAGCCAGCTTTGGATATTCCAGGTGCATCTAATAATGAGTGGCTGTAGTAAAAAACTTAAAGAGTCACGATCTTCAGATCTGCTAGCTTTGCAAAAAATTTTAATTTCTCAAAACCACGCTCCATTACTCTAACTCCCGTATTCTTACATTTATGAATCCATGTCGGGTAGCTACTTTATTGGAGAAAACCTGCGAATCGGATGGTTCTATCACCGAGGCGATTTTTCATAACATTCTATTTTCCACTTTCAGAACTTGAGTACCGATATAATAATTGTGTAGACGTTTCTAGCCAAGACAAGATTGCTGGATGGAATTTAAATTCGATCTCTTGTTTCAAAATTATGATATCAGCGAAAATACGCGTTTCTGTATTAATTTCACCAGAGACAGGAAAGGTTCCAGCAGTTAAATAATCTTTGAAAAATATTACGCCTTGATGTTGATAACATAATTTGATTCATCATCGGATTTGAAAATATTAATTCAATCAATTTATAAGTACTCCTTCTATTAAAACTTCTAGAAATTCTCTATCATTACTAATTTGATTGGTTACCTATCATTCATAATATTTAATTGTTTAAAAATATGAGTCAAATTCGTGACTTCTTAGCTATCTTTTTAGGTATGCAGTGTTCCATATTTATAACTGAAAGAAATATATCATCTTTTGCAAGTATTAAATATCTTAACTAAAGAAAATCTGGATCTCCTAGCCATTAATATAATTTCCATTGTCCCAAATCACAAAGCATCTAATTTTCCCTTCATTATACGTTGTTTAGCATAAAATTAATTGTCTTAATTTAAAAATTTAATTTCATGACACCATTTATTGACTGTCGATAGGTTGAAATTAGGGCCCTCCTAAAAAAAAAACAAAAAAAACAATAACAACCAAAAAATGTTTCGTTATCTGTGAAATTTCTTTCTGAAGTAAGATAAAAAATGAAGCGATTATTTTATATTATAAAATCATCGTTCATTTGTATTTTCTGTAAATTTCGAATGAAAGATTTGTAATGGCCAAAAGAGGTGGTAATGTACCTAATTAGAACCACTTTCGGTATTACACCATACACGAAATATCACGTACTATTAAAGCAGTAATACTTCTAAAATAAATTCAAGTTTATCATCCACAGACTATCGTGGACCTTAACATTAGTTAGAGACTCAATAATATTTAAAACACATGAATGAGTTTACACATTTAATATAATAATAATTTGTACATCACAGTACATAAATATACGTTAATATATATACATATACAATCACAATTCAACAAGCAGGACTATCTGTTCACTAGAGACTTCTACAAGAGAGGTTCTAGGTACTTAGAAGTAGCTGTCGAGGAACTGTGTCTTATTCGACTGAATCGAGGGATTATATACTCGTTCAGGGTATGAAAACGTACGTGTCAGATAGGTAAAGTGAGGTAGGGTGTTGTTATTATAGGGTTGTGCTGACTCGTCGAGTACGCGAGGGACAGGTACAATTAGGTCATGAATATACAGAGAGTATATCTATATTCATAAAATCAAATACGGGTAATTTAGTGGTTGTTTATAAAGAGTTATAGGATTATTATTGTTGATAAATATCTACGTTTTTGGTATTCGAAAATGTGTGAACGAATATGTTCGTCATTTCTAAAAATAGACGAAAATATACGTTAGAAGATTCACAATTTTTTACAACCCCCCCAAAAAATCTCATTTTCAGGTAGTATGTCAAAAACCAACTCGCCCTCAGAAAATTTGAAATAAAAAAGAAATATTATCGATTCATCAAGTCCAGTATTCAATAAAAGGTCAAAAGACTCGTGATAAAAAATTTTAAGTATGATAAATGTAATAAATTATAATAATGATAAGAAGAAGAAAATTTGAGCCCGGCATTCGAATGAATAGATGAGTATATTGTGTAAATGTGTTTCAAGGTGGTACGTGAAGGAAACTTAACAAAAGAAAAATTAATTGAAACAAATTGTCGGAAAATCATTGTTGACCTTTGTTGGGAATTCCTTTTTTCTTCTTTCTCTCTACGATTCAAATAACTGATAGAATCTTCTCTTCTGCATTTCAAGTTTTTCTTCATTATTTTGCCAAAGAGAAAGAATATAAATATTGAATTTTGACAAATCGAAATGTGTCTCACGAGGGAAAACAAAAGTAAAATACTTCATTACTCGGGATTTTTATTTCATGAGACAATGAAATTATGAAATAGGTAAGGTATTGGATATAAACAACGGATACGAATTCCTAGATTATTAAGGGAGATTTTTTGGGGGGGTTGTAAAAAATTGTGAATCTTTCATTCGAAATTTACAGAAAATACAAATGAACGTTGATTTTATAATATAAAATAATCGCTTCATTTTTTATCTTACTTCAGAAAGAAATTTCACAGATAACGAAACATTTTTTGGTTGTTATTGTTTTTTTTTGTTTTTTTTTTAGGAGGGCCTCAATTTCAACCTATCGGCAGTCAATAAATGTTGTCATGAAATTAAATTTTTAAATTAAGACAATTAATTTTATGCTAAACAACGTATAATGAAGGGAAAATTAGGTGCTTTGTGATTTGGGACAATGGAAATTATATTAATGGCTAGGAGATCCAGATTTTCTTTAGTTAAGATATTTAATACTTGCAAAAGATGATATATTTCTTTCAGTTATAAATATGGAACACTGCATACCTAAAAAGATAGCTAAGAAGTCACGAATTTGACTCATATTTTTAAACAATTAAATATTATGAATGATAGGTAACCAATCAAATTAGTAATGATAGAGAATTTCTAGAAGTTTTAATAGAAGGAGTACTTACAAATTGATTGAATTAATATTTTCAAATCCGATGATGAATCAAATTATGTTATCAACATCAAGGCGTAATATTTTTCAAAGATTATTTAACTGCTGGAACCTTTCCTGTTTCTGGTGAAATAAATGCAGAAACGCGTATTTTCGCTGATATCATAATTTTGAAACAAGAGATCGAATTTAAATTCCATCCAGCAATCTTGTCTTGGCTAGAAACGTCTACACAATTATTATATCGGTACTCAAGTTCTGAAAGTGGAAAATAGAATGTTATGAAAAATCGCCTCGGTGATAGAACCATCCGATTCGCAGGTTTTCTCCAATAAAGTAGCTACCCGACATGGATTCATAAATGTAAGAATACGGGAGTTAGAGTAATGGAGCGTGGTTTTGAGAAATTAAAATTTTTTGCAAAGCTAGCAGATCTGAAGATCGTGTTTTTGTAGAGCAAGACAAGATTTAGTGAATCTCAAACTTATAAAAATCCTGCTCAACTCGTTCGAAGCAGTAGCTATGATTTTTAAATAAAAGAATTTCTTAGATAAATTTATGGTCCAAAAATCAGTTATGAATGGTAAGGAGGTAGGTGGGTATAATATAAAACATTTTCAGGATGCAAAAACGAGTATAGCCTATAAAATTTTCTAAACAATTAAATAGGTGGAACATGTTCGATAATCTTCTCGACCTTAATTCCGATAACCCTCTCGCATTATTACCAATCTTCGACAGGCAGTATTCTACCCTCCAGTTAACTTTCGTCGAACATCACAACTCACTATGCGCGTACCCGCGTGTTTACTCAATTTTCTTCCCCTTTTTTTGTCTCGCACTCATACGAGGAACTTGGGTACACAGAAAAAGAACATAGAGACACACACACCCACGATCACTAATCCGAAACCATTTAGAAGCATTGGACGGATATCACAATGCGGGACACGTCCTATATTTACACGATTGTGATACGTGCGCCCTATACGTAACAACGACTGACTCTCCGTACCTCCGTTCATCCCTCGTCTTTACCACCCCGTTTTGGGAGACGATTGTACAACATCGATACCTTCTCTCTCTCTCTCTCTCTCTCTCTCGATCCCTCTCTGTCTGTTTCGCTCTCTTTTTTTCTTCGCAGAACGTAGCTTGTGCGGCATAGAAAACAAAAGCAACACCCCTTTCATCGCCCCCCACCCTTTTCACATTTCTTTATGCATGTGCTCAACAAATGTACGTTGTTATCGCCTGCAACTCTACAAACACTTCGCCAAATAATGACCGCAAACGGTTGGGCTGTCGTGTTTGTGTGAAGTTTTCGATCGGTTTGTATGTAACTTTCATCCGTTACAACCCCTACCCCTCGCTACCATTATATGTCAATTATGTGCGAACAATACAGCAAAACACGAACCTACACTTGGTGTGAGGTGTAACCGTCGTCGTTGCTACCTCCTTCAGGTACCTATCGTTAATTTCGTCAAAAAATCATTAAAAGGAAACGAACAAAGTATGAGCCGGAAAAGCGGATTGTGGTTGCGTACCTACGTAGAGGGAGGAAAAAAAAGAAGAAAAAACTCATCGATTTTCACCATTTAAGAAAACAAAAATACCGTATAAATACTCCGAAACATACTTAGACGACGAAAGGTAGGTTGCACAGCTCATCTTGAGGATGAATTTCAGATCGAAAACACGCACTACCTACCTACCTAAGAAAAATAATTCCCTATTCAGATTTTCGTGGAAAGTGATCTTTGATGCGTCGAAAAACAAAAACGAAAAATTCTGCCTCAACAAAGTCTGCGCTGAATTATTTATAGCTCAAATTGAGTGAAAAATAATGGGTCTCTCTCAAATATACCTATTATTTTGTAGGTATTACTTTTGTTAGTTTGTTTGTTTTTTTTGTTTTTGTTTTCGAAAATGGATGATTTTCATTCGATAAAAGAGGATGAGCGATCCAATATTATGTATATTCTGGTTCAAAAGATCTATAAAGGAAACTCAAAACCCGGTGGATTGTCAAATTATAGAACTGCGTACAACACCGACTCGAGTACAATGAGATCATAAATTATGCAGTATGTTGATAAATTATCTAGGTAATGCTTAGCAAATAAAAAATAATTACAGGCCTTTTCCCTCCAGATCGCATCGGTTTATTATCAGTAATAATTTATCTTTTCTTCTTGAAAAACTTTAACTGTACGGCTTGTTGCATATCTCTTTCGTATTTACGGCACTCCCGAAATAATGTGCTGCAATTTTTATTCCAAACGAATTCTCGATCCAAATAAAGTCTGAAAACCTTGTAAACACGGTTTTACGTTTTCATCGAAAGGTCTGATTTAAAATAATTTGTTTCCATACAGAAGCTGCCTTTAGACATTCGATTTTGCCGAATATCAGATTCGGTTTTGATGAGAAAAAAAAATCCAAGTTTAAAAGGAAGTATACATTTTATGTCTCAAAAATTATTGCTGCAAATCACATGAGACTGTATAATATGTCAACCTATAAGTGTAAACTGTTTTTGGAATTTTCACTCCGCAATTAAGTCAAAACAAAAAAATTAAAAATTTTCATATCGTCAGGATACATTCGCTATTTTTCTATCAAATAGGCATACCTCACATGAGCCATATACACGATAGTACATTGTAGGTATCAATTTAAAAAGTCAGAATTATCAGACGGATGTAATTTGTCGACAAATCTGTTTGACGTTCAACTTGAAACTTTGAACAATTCTAGTCAAACAAACTCCACTAAAAAAAAAATCAGGTCTCTAAAATCATTACCATTTCAAAATTTTGACGAAGAAAAGTTTTTCTAGAAGAACTGGTTAAAGTTTATTTAATTTTTTGTGACATTATGGTTCTTTTAACGAGAAATGAGAAAACCATCTAGCTCCCTGTCAAATTCATACAAAAGATTGACCAGAATGCGTTCTACTTTTATTTTTTCAATCAACAAAAATTTTTGGCATAAAATAAAAGTTTCATTTTGTCTGAGTCGATTATCTACCTGTAGTAATTAATTAGTGCTTGTCACTTACTGTGGAATATCTTGTTGTGAAAAGAATATTCTCACCAGAAGGTAATCAACTGATTATTTACATGTTTTGCCACTTCATATGTACACAGTTATGGATAAGCCAAAACCTGGGCAAATACTGTCTTTTAGAGCTAGTTTTATGAGTTTATATAAGAAAATTGGCACACGCACACAGACACACATACGTACGTATACATATGTATATGTGTTGTGGAAAGTATTTATTGCTTTGACAATTGATAAGGAATGACACGATACATTCGTGTACCAATCTGAGACATCGCCGAAATCTTTATCTATCATATTTTCACTGGCCAAACATTGTATCTTGCTTGTATGTGTATGCAAGTAAGAACATACGAACAAACAAAGTGTATATATGTTGTAGAGTATAATTGTCGTTGATAAGGAATTCCATGATAAATTCTTGCAACAGTTTTATGTTGACAATTTGGCAACATCTTTACCTACTTTTCAAGCGGTAAAGGATCTATATTATAGATCGAATAAACTGTTCAAAGACATTTCAATGCAACTCGCATTATGGGGAACGAACTGTATACCTATGCGAAAAGAATTTGATCCTAAATTTGCATTAGATAAGCCTCTTGTAAAGGTTTTAGGACTCGTTTGGGATATGGATAACGACGTTATGTATATGCCAACACCTCAAGCTCTAACTGCCTGTTGGATGAAATGATCTTTCTTGAAGGTCATGTCTTCATTTTATGACCCTCTTGGTTGGTTCGCACCAGCTTTCATACCCTCCAGATCATTTATTAAAATACTTTGGTCTGAAGAATTGAAATGGGATCAGCCAATCCCAGAGAAACTACAACCTGTAGCCACTGATATCCTTAATGACCTTATGGATTCTACTAGGTATTGTCTTCCCAGACAATTGTATATTGGGACTTATAATCCTGATGCATGCCAACTACATGGCTTTACCGATGCATCTAACGTTGCATTTTCAATGGTAATTTACGTACGTTTTTACAATAAGGACTCAAATTCTTATTCTGTACGTTTCCTTATGGGTAAATCTCGTGTCACTCCCATGAGACCCATAACTATTCCAAAACTGGAACTTATAGCCGCCTTAATTGGTGCTAGAGGTCTACGTGCAACACATAAACCGATGAATCTACAAAATTCATGTACCTTTCTATGGTCTGACAGTAAATGTGTCTTGACATGGTTACTTGAGCGTAAAATTTTACCTCAATTCGTAGCAAACAGAGTTAATGAAATAAAATCCATTCCATCTGTTGACTATCGCTATGTACCATCCATAGAAAAACCTGCAGATATTGGATCCAGAGGATCTACTGTAGACAATCTCATGCAGTCACTTTGGTGGACTGGTCCGTCTTGGCTCCACCAAGATTCATCCTTCTGGCCAGAAACTGATTTACACATCATAGAGTCTCTGCCAGAACATACTGAGGAAGAAATTTCTAAACCAGTATTTTGTACCTTAAGGCAATCCTTGAGTATTTCACCAAAATTATCATCCTCAATATCTGTGAAAGCAGATGATACCTTTGATAATTGTCGTCCAGCCAGACGAAGAAGGATTGAAAAATCTCGAAAGAGACTTATCCCTCAATTCTTCCTTAATTCAGATAACTCTGAATGTGAAGTTCAATTGCCTAACTCTCAACCCAATCCTGTACAGGAAGAGGAAACAGAGATAGTCCAATCTTCACAACCCATTGACTTGTCAAAAAGCAATATGGATCCCGATAAATATCGTAATTCCTTTACGAGCTTTATTCATCCTCCTTCAAATACACCATTTGAAATTAACATCGAAAGATTCAATTCTTTGAAAAAACTTGTTAGGACATTTTACCAATGTCTGAAAGCAGTTCGTCGATTTAACAATCGAAGGATCAGACAGAAACGTTTGTTAAGTCCATATGCAATAATGAAATTTAACTTTCATTTTGTAATGCTTTGCTTCATATATGCCAATCAAAAGAAATATTTCCCCAAAATATTTGACATTCTTTTGAAGCAAAATCCTCCAAAATATGTTTCCCATGGAAAATTTCATATTTGTATGGATCCCTCTGGAATTTTGTGTACTAGAAATTACCTTCCAGTTATACCTTATGCAAAAGATATGCTTTCGCCCATATTATTGCATCCTAAGTCTTACCTGACTGAACTTATTCTAATGCATACACATCTTACCAATGTGCACACGGGTAGCAAGTTCACACTTGAGGATTTCCGTCGGCACTATTTTGTACCGAAGGCCTTGAAAGTCCTTCCACAAATACTCAAAAAGTCTTGCATTTTATGCAAAAAATCTGAGAATAAACCTTTTAAGCAACCGACTCACTCGTCCTTGCCAGATTTTAGACTTATTCCATATACCCACCCCTTTTCTTATACGGGTGTAGATATTTTTGGACCTTTTCCTGTATTCGACAAATACTTACCAAAAAGGAAAAATCAGTTGGCGACACCAACGTCTACCATTTATAAAAAATGGGTTCTTATTTTCACTTGTCTATCAACAAGGGCTGTTTATCTAATTTCGATTTTGTCTTTAACGACGACAGAAATTTGGACAGCATTTCTGACATTTTTTGCTGATAAAGGAACACCCAAAGCAATTCTGTCAGATAATGCGGCACAATTTCAGCTGCTTTTGGTATACCTACCGAATTACTGGACAACTTTTTCTGAAACCTCAGAAATAAAGGACAGTCTCGATACGAAAGGTATCGAATGGCATTTCATCCCGGCAAAAGCCCCGTGGTATGGTGGAGTTTATGAACGTATTATCGGCATTATAAAACAAGTGTTTTACCGAGTTCATGGACACAACTCCATATACATCCATACTTTTCAGGCTAGTTTGAAGGATATTCAAACTATGGTTAACTCCAGACCTCTTTGCCCATCTTCCGATGATAATGGTCAACATACGTTGACGCCTGCGCATTTTCAACATGCGAACTTAGGAACACTAAGTTTACCTGACGATCTGAATTTACTGGAATCAACTCCTACGGCTAAACAGATCTTAGATATGTGGAAATTGGATCAAGATTACCTTAATAAACTTTGGCTATCTTGGAAGAGAGAGTATTTACTTTATCTTCGAGACAGACCCCCGTCTGCTTTACCCAATGCATATCGTTCGGTTTCATACCAACCGCAGGTCAATGACATAGTTCATGTTTTAGATTACACATCTAAACCTGGCGTATACAAACTCGCTAGAATCACTGGTCTTGAGAAATTGCATGGTGGAAACATCAGACACGCGAAAATTGAATTCTCTAGTAAAAAAGAATCATCTCGACCACTGAAATTTTTGGCTCCGCTAGAGCTAAAATCGAAGGTTACTCAAAATTAGAAATAATTTTCCTTCTCCTTTCTAAGATATACCTGGACATGACATATGTAGGAAAGGTTCAAAAAACCTTATTTTTACTGTCTTTAGGGCGCGCCATAATTGAATACTATGCTCCTAAAAACGGTATACTTTTGATTTTTTGGCACCCACTCTTGTTGTCAAGTACCTCATGAAGGATCACGGGCAATTGGTGACAGCGCATGCACTCTTTCTAAGACATTGACAATGTTTTGCAACTTGCTAACTTCCCACTCTTCCTTACAGAATCCGTTATCTATGGCCAAATATAACATGTGTCTTCCTCTTCTACATTACATCCGGCAGTTGCTCAGAAGACTAATGGATTCTGTTATATATTTTTAGTTCCTACAGTTTATACTTTTTTATTTTTATATTAAATAAAAAACTTTGTTTGTACTTGTCATGTCAAATCTTTCTTAGATTTCAGGTCTATCTTCAGAAGGTAGTCTCCGAAGACTACCCTCGCACACTGCCCCCAGTGTCGTGGCTCCGCCCACGGGTCTCCCGCGCACAGGCGATGCGCCGGAGTACTCCCTCTAGGAAGAGGAGACATTGTTGTTGAGGCAACGTCAGTTGCGAGTTACGAGGCTGTGAGAGCAGGCGTGTGACTCCAACCAACTTTATATGGTCCCTTGGACCTTAAACCACACTAATTATAAGCTTCTACCCACTACAATAATACCCTTGATAAGAAATGATGTCTGTGTACGAGATGAATAGTCCCCGCAGTTATCAATAAATTAATGCGATAAACATTTAAAGGTTTAAATTAATAATCTAGCCTATTTCACAACAATAATATAAAAATGTATTATTTACAAAGCTATATTTTGTTTCAGATGAACTGGTAAACTTGATTATAATATAAGAAAATATCTGCGAATAAAGGCACAAGGGTTGGTGGTGAATCGGTGCCATGTGCATATAAGAGAAGCAAGGAAAATCATACAAATTAGGAAGAATCACGAATGAATAAAAATATTCCGGAAGTTGGAATGAATAAAGGTGTAGAGAGTGGAAATAAGAAGAGAGTGGAAGTTAAATAATGATTTACACGAAATACAAGTACTTGAAATAACGAAATAACGGAAAGAGAGTGATATGTGTGAAATGTAAATTAACAAATGTGAGTGCGAGGGAAAAAAAAGAATTTCAGTTGAAGAGAAAAGACTCGGGTCAGTTGAATTGGAAAAAATATAACGTGAACGATGAATGTTCACGAAAAAGAGAAAATAAATATGTAAAATAGGTAGGTAGTATAGAAATATGGTAAATATTCCAACAAAATTGCGAATTTGAATGAAATTTATCGTAACTTCACCATCCTCTAGAAAATGAGGTTTTCAGTAGTTATAAATATTCCAATTTTTAACAAGTTATTAAACTTTACCTCGGAGTTCTTGCTGATTTACCTCAACGAGGTGCGTTGTATAGGTAGGTACGTCAAAGACAGACATATATGACCTTTAAATTAGTATCGACGAAATTTCGGCATTTCCGCTGACGAGTTTGTTAGTCAAAACCCTCTGAGCAGGTAATTTGTGTCCGAGAATTCAACGTGGGCTTTACCTATCTTTCACACGATTCTACTCTTACAAATCTTCCTCACGATTTCAACCCAACTCACGTATAATATCCATCCTCTCCTTCAACCAATCATATTAATAGGAGTTTACCAAATAGGTACAACCTTTTTGAAGGAAATTTGTTGAAAAAAACTATAATTTTCTCGATCTAGCCGTTCACGTTGTACAACCTTTATTCCAGCCTATGGCAAAAAATAACCTTGTCATCGCAGTATAAAGGCATTGAGAAAAAAAGAATAAGATGAAATTTTATGTGCAAAGACAGCCGAACAGATGGTTCGTAAAGAAGACGTGATTAGATTTATAAAAAAACAAAAAAACAAAAAAACAAAAAAACAAATTGACATTATTCTCGTCACTAATTCATCGTTATATTAACTTGATGGTTAGGTGATCTTTCCATGGGTGAGGACACGAATAAATGAGTGTTTTGGGTTTAGGTGGCCAACACGACAAGTCATTAATTAAACACTCGTTCGATGTTTCGTCTCAGTTTTCATTTTTGAATCCACTCTCAGCGCCACAAGGTGTGTAACCACGAAGCTTCGATTCGACGCAGAAATTTGAGAAACAATCGTAAGTAATTTGGTCAGCTCATACTTCCCACATAAGGCCCTTAATCGTTTTATTTTCTGTTTTTAATAGGAATACGACGAATGGAGCAAAAGGTGCAGCATAATAAAGGGAAAAGAGAAATAAAGCAGAAAGAAGAAAAAGGCTCAATTTCGGCGAGTTTTGCTTCGACGTTTTTATTATTCTGGGCAAGAAAACCGATGACCTACAGTGGGAGAAGAATTTCTTTCTTCTTTCTTTCTTTTTCTGTCTCTCACCACCCAGAAAAAGTTTTTTTTTTTCAAAACCTCCCCTGAATATCCAAGTTAAAACTAATAAACAAACTTCTTTGCGATTTTCACATATTGCTTCTTCGATTTTGTTTTCAAAACATACGGTAAGACCACTGAACAAGATGGGTGGAAAAAAGGAAAATAAAAGAACGAAGGGAAGAAAAAGGACACCGTAGTTTTCGGACAACTTTTAGGAAGCCAAATTGCTAATTAAAGAGCTTTAACAACTTTTTAGTGGAGAAGGAGAAAGAGTTTTGTGAGTTTAACCGAAGTTGAAACGAAGGGAGAGAACCACATGATGGGGAAACAAATTAAATAAATTCGATATTTTTTCAAATTTCAGGACATTTAAGAAGTGCGAATGAATTGTCGAAAAAAGAAAATATTAAGAAATTTTGTCGCTATATCGAAAACAACAATACGTCTATCGCGGAAAATGACATTTCTTTTTTGTCATTGAATTGAAATTTTGTTGGTTTAAAACCGAGCTTGCCATTTGGTTCCTTTACAATGCGTT
Source organism: Ericerus pela (assembly GCA_011428145.1). NCBI lineage: Eukaryota > Metazoa > Arthropoda > Insecta > Hemiptera > Coccidae > Ericerus > Ericerus pela. The sequence continues at coordinate 1,653,873 of WOFM01000467.1, forward strand.
GCTAATAGAAATTTCAAATGATGGGTTGAATTTTTTTAGCTGCCACCTACCTATCATAGAATAATTCGATAGCTGTTTCACATTATTATTATTCACTCAAAGTGAAATTACAATTCAAATTAACTCTAGCAAGTGCTAATTATTTTGAAAAACCAAATGCTATTATCAAATTTAATTGAATTTATTTACCAGTTGAAAATATGAACCTGCATGGAAAAATAATTCTTCTATCAGAGGATGCGAGAGTGTTAAAAAAAGTTTGTGGTTAGAATCATTTGAACGAAATACTTCCAAATTATAATTCACCTTCACCACTCATCGAAACTACGTTCACACCTGCAAACATAAATTTACTTTCATTTGCGTTCGTAAACACAAATACTCGAATTGAGGGCGATGAACTTTTGGCTATTGGAACTCCAAATTAATTTCATTAGATTTCAGAAATCGTTAACCTGGCCCTCTGGATAGGCGACATATTTCGAAATTTTCTCAAGTCGAAAAAGTCAATAATAACTATCTACCTACCAGTTTCAAACACAGTTGATATCTTACTATCTAAGGCGAACTTTTCAACCTTCAAAGAACTAATTTAACTAACTGAACGAAATTCCTATCCGATCATGGTCGAAACCTTTCTTACATGCACCACATTCTTTGGACTATAACGAAATCAAAATGGAAATAGTTTTCCTTTAATTGAGAATTCTAAAATATATCTACACTTTCTTAAGCATCTCTCGAAGGATCTGTATTATTTCTAACCAAACAATTTTTTCGCCAACAATTTTTGTTGATTTCATTTTATTATTTTAACGTACCATCAAGACATCAAGATTCATACTTGAACTTCAAGGTTTCGCTTTAATTCTTCAAATTTTCAGCATTACAATAAATTCCGCGTAAACTTTCAAAATATTGATAACTTAAACATAATACTAAATGTAGGACATCGTTTCTAATTCACTCACTCTACTCTATAATTATATCATCGTATAGACATTATTACTATTATATTCTATTTCCAAAATTCCACTCGAGATCGACTTTGATGTAGGAGACCTATGTAAATATTTCCTCTCCTTCAACCTAGTGGATGATCATTTTCTTTTTCTGAATATTTTATAGATGTTCAGGTCAAAGTAACTTGCATACCATTCTACGCTTCTTTGATTTTGTTTTTTCAATTTCTCATTTGTTCAATTCTTTTAATTATAATTTTCACCTTGTTCCAAATCTTGACACGTGTCTATACTTCGCCCTTCATTTCATCGAAAATTAATTCTATTTCCTTCTATTTCTGTTTTCTTTCTCATTCTTTTCCTAAATTTTCAAAAAAAATATGAACACGAATAATATTTTCTGTTGTACTCTCAGTGTGTTCTTAATCTATATTGAAATCGCTGAAATACAATAGCCTACGTACACTTTTACTTCCTTCTTGATCCAAACTTTTTATTATTTCGTTTTTCTTTACAAATTATGAAACTACAAGGTAATTTCATATTTTTTTAGATCATTCTTTTTCCTCACCTAATCTAATTCCTCAAAACCATATAAACCATGGTCTCAATCATTGTTCTCTCAGTTCTGTTGGCATAGCAGTTCAAAAGATCTTCATCAGTTTTAGTTCTCAGTTTGGTTTGAAATACAGTCCTGAATTATAACAATTCAATTTCAGTTTTGTCAATCTTATAATTTAACTATGCTGAAGTACACTTCGTAAATGTTGTGTTCTGACTTACAAGATTTTCCTTCCGGAAAATAGTACTAAACTTATTTGAAATAGGGTGAAATTCTATAGATAAACTAATATCCATCGTTCGGTTCCCAGGTTCTGACTAAAATCAAAGTGAAATATTAATTTGTCATGAAATCATTTTCAAAGTGAAATTAATTAATACTTAACAAAAAATACAACCTGTTTATACTCACCTTTCAATATTTTGTTTGTTAATCCTCTTGAGTTACTGGAACCTGAAAAAAAAAAAGAAGAAAACAGACAGTTAAATTTTATAAAAGTGAAAAAATTGTTTTTTTTTAACCTGAAAGAAAATATTATTTTTCCTGAAACAAAACAGTCTGTCTTGTGAAAAATAAAATTAACTTACCTAAATATTTTTGGCTCAGTTTTCGTAACTTTTCCTGGTTCTTAATGATATTCAAAATGTAACAAAATTGAATCGCTAGAAATTTTTGATCATAATCTGAAAAAATATAGCTAAATCAAACTGGTTGCTTATCAATTTTCGAATCTGTATCATCAGTAGTCAAGTAGTCCTCAAGTTATTCAGCAGCACTCCACAGTTCTATTGTGTCATCGAGCAATTTCTATAAATAAAAAACCACCACATCCAGTTGAATTTATTAATGAGATCCTATTATGTATACTTGGATTCAAGATAAGTGAGAATACTGCTCTGCTGCGAGTTAGATGGTTTTCCCATATTCCATCGGAGCTGCACCCTTACGAGCCCCAATGCCGTGAACATTTAACTCATCTTTGTCGGAATATCAGGGGATGATGATACATGAGCGTAAGCTAGAAAGTATACAAAATTCATAAATACAATAAAAATTTCCAGCAAAAAATTGATATGCACGTTGCACCTTCAAGTTAGCGAGTGAGCAGAGCTGTTACATGAAACATTGGGTAGTAGGTGCCTACCTATATAAAGTACCTAAGTACTATATAAAATCGGCACAAATTAAACATAATAAAAAACCCAAGAATGGGACGAAAAGTATAATTACAAATAGCAGACAAAACGTACAAAGCATAGGTGGGTATTTAGGCAGATACATGTTTTATATTCGGGGCTAGAGGGAAATTAAAAACAATTCTAGCCCACTCATCAAAATTGTACGTACATCTCCTCGGAAATTGGACTTACACTTTCACTTACTATACTCAATGCTGATACACACTGAAAAACCTCAGACTCAAAAACAAATTGAGTATCGTATCTCCTCGGATACGAATAGGCTACTACAATCGCCACGGTGTATCATTAACATAAAAAGGCTATCATTTTTTAAACAAAATTTATTAAAATTATGAGAAAATTCAAACAAAGGTGCAGGGTTCGCGCTCCGGGGAGTAGGTCGTGTGACATGCCCCTTTGGCCCAAGTTGTTGTAAAAATTGAAAGAGGTGGTGACTTTTTTTTTTTAATAAAAATTGCAATTTTTTGGGTGATTTGTAAAAAATTACCAGTTACAGTCCCTTAACAACATCGCTTCGTGCGGCCTCTGGAAAAGAGAATGAATTGATTGTCGTTGGTTTTTCCGATCAAATGTCAACTAAAACTCAACAAATAGGTAGATAACCAACCCTAAATGCCTAATGACAAGTAGAAAAAGAAAGTAACCAAAAACCTGCGAATATTAATCACATTTTCTGCGACATAATATAACTGCCAATACATGAAATCGATTTGAGAATGATGCAACTTGTAGCTAATTCGATTTCATTCAACGACGATCACGGCTTTCTGAAGTTTACAGTGAAAAATTAGCTGAACGTAAGTAACCGTAGAAAATCATCTTAACAATATTTTCTACTTTTAAAATTGGTCAAAGCTTCAAAATGAATTTGAGTTTTCTTGAATTGTCTCTTTCACTACTTTTGTTTTTGAATTACTTACGACAAATTTTATTTATTTTTCTCGAAAAAAGTGATAAAAAGTAGGTAGCTACCACAGCTGCCTTGCGAAGTTTTTTCAAACGTAGTCTGATGTAGGATTTTAGTTTTCGTGAAAATCACGACTATTCCGTGGCCATCTATACTCTCTCTTTCAATGAAATATTTTCTCTTCGATAAGGACTTCTCTTTTCCACCGCCGCGAAGAAGAAAAAACCTTGGAATTTACCAACGTAATCCTACATTTATACTTCCAATGGTAGACATTCTTTAGCTCAAAATATATACAGCAAAAATTTCTCTTCATTTATACCATTTTTTTTTTCATCGTCGAATTCTCGGTTCAAAAATGAAATATTCGGGTTTACGATTTACGAAAATATAATACGATTTGAAAATAGTTTTTTTTTCTTCTTTCACCCCAACTGTACGTCGAATCTATTTTATTCCCAGTAGGATTATTATTTGAAATTCTTTGACACGGCGTCAGCTTTAGATAACTTTTTTTTATACCTAGGTATAGGTATAGGAACTGTAATAATCTAAATTTTTGAAGCAGTCAGATGAAAAATGTCGATATGGTACTCGTTTTTTTTTTCTTCAAAAAAACCGATCGAATAAATTGGGGCGGTTGTTTCTCTGCTTGTATCATAGAGTCCTCGAATTTTTCATTTTTCTACACAAAGGTTGCTACATATTCGTAAAACAAAATAGAATAAATCAATCGTCAGATGTCTCGAATGTTGTTAGTGAAGCCTTTCTGCTTGAAACATCATGTGAGATCCTGTTTCCACCAAAATTTTGGTTCCTTAAATTTCTATCTCGTCTTCAGTTTGAAAACCAAAGTTAATATTCAGTATCTATAAATCGATTTAGTCATTAGCATAACCAGAAAATCCATTTAATGGAGCATATTTCTTCGCTTCGGAAAATAAAGTGGATTTTTTCCAATTTTCTGATTTCATTTTTTTGAAAAAAATTGCACTTGACACTCACAGCCGTATTATGCGCATGGTTGTATTACTTTCACACGCAATGTTATCGTCTCCCATTATTAGTCTAGTCCTTTATCAGATTTTCTTTTAGAATTTTCAACAAATCCATTACAGCGATTATTATGTGTTCATTATATTATGAAGAGATTCTTAAAGCCTAAACTTCCTTAATTCCGCTTATATTCGAAGTATAATAGGCACAGTCTCCATTGAACAATCTCGCACGAATTTTTTCTGGCCTTTAAGCAGCATTCCTCATCAAAGACTATTTTACTTTAAATCTAAATACATCAGTCTTCACGGCAAAAGTTTATGCAATTGTAAAAAGTCTTCAGTATGTACACACGTGCTTTCTAGAACCAACAAATTCCATCATTATTTTTTCTCTTTCCTAAAGTGTTTTTATATGTGCGAGGGGGTTTCTCGTGTGGGCTTGACGGATGGGGGCTCCCATGGTTCAATTTCCCTGCAAGTTGGGCTTCGAGAATGCAAATTTACTGAAAATAGTGGAAATTCTGATGTAAGTGCACAAACATTCAACAATATCTACAAGCTTGTTTAAGCTATGTAAACGAAAATTCTGGTAGTTATCTCGGGCTTATTTTGACTGTTTTTTTTGTAAATTACAATTGGGACCTGGTTTACTGGTGAAATATTTTCTCTCTTGTATCAAGAATGCGAATTAGTAAGAGAAAAGGGTAAGCAGGTGGGTTTTGTTAACGTAGTCCGCTGGTTGGTATTCACCTTCATCGATGTAGGTACCACATTTTTTTACACCAATTTGACTGATATCTTTACATGTTTGAATAACATCGTGGAAATTAGGAAAACTACACATATGGGTATTACTGTACTGCATTTGACGGTTATTTGGACCAGAATTTGTCAATGGTAGTTTGTTTGAATATTTTTCTCTATATATACTGTAAGTGTGTGTGTAGATCTACACGATACCACACAACAGCAGAAGGCGAAGCGCATTCTTCTCATAGATGTGTGTATATCTGAGCCTAGCTAAGTATGAAATTTGGCAGTACGAACAAAACGTAAAGCTGTGAGCTCAAAAAGGTAGTTTGTGGACTATAAGTTCATTGGCCCGCTAGGTGATTGACAAGTGTGTAACACACTCGTTCATCAACAATCACCCGTTGCCACATATACATTTGTGTCAGTCCGTACAATATGGTTTTGTTCTGTAACACTGGTCTACCAGGTCATTTTCATTGTCTGCTTCTCTTATGATTTTTCATGATTCACACAACAGAATTGCATACAATACTACAGATCATTAACATACCTACGTAGGATACCACATCCATCAATTTCTATCCATCTCACTGTGCTATCTGTTACAACGGGTCTATCAATGCGATTTGACAGCATATTCCAAACCGCCCACAATTCTGTCTATTCTCATCACAACCTTCCTCTCACAAACCAAAATATGCATGTCCTTCGAATAATTCAGTTCCTAGAATTCTTCAGTATTAAGTAGCTTAAACACTATTGATCCATTCAACCACCTTTCCTCCGCATCTACCAAGGTCATATGTGTCAGGGCATTCATCTTTTCACTCCCTTAAAGTTTATGTCATTCCATCTCCTATAGATACCCACCACAAATATCTCCCTTCGAAACGAAATCTAATTCACATATTTTTTGGATATCTACTACTTTTTCCACAAATTCGCAAACTCTTCTCTCAATTCTCGTAAATTAACACCACCCTTGTTCTTCGTCATCACATTTTATCCGAAAAAACGCATTCCAAGCAAGGTATCCTTCCTACAGTGCCGTAATATTACCGTTAAAAAGTAGCCACTTGAATCCTTCTACTTACTCTGGTTAGTGGATCGTATAGTTCTGTTAATCTCAGTCATATTTTTTGTTCAACCAATAGTTTAACATTATGCAGCAATTTATCTTCACTTTTAATCTTACATCATTTAATTAAGACTGACGCACCTACACAGTCGTACAGATTATCAGAAAAAATAAAAAGTAAAAAAAAAAATTATTTTTTTGAGACAGAATTTGGCAGAGTTTTAGAGTCGATTTAGTGAACTGTCTTATTTTTTGATGATGACAATGAGGAACCGTTTTAAAATAATATACCGTAACCATTGTATACAATCAATATGTCTGACATGGATTGTCACCGCAAGGTTTTCGTTTTTTACCCATTTCATACCATGTTACTAATGACCAGGTCCAGTTGACCGAGAAAGGTATTTCCAGGTAGATATGGTTAGCCACGTTCCACGATAACAGTACTGTTGTAAGGCCTAATTGCCGCAAAAAATAAACGCAGTCATCACTGTCATAGGATGTGGATGCACGTATAACGCAATATAATTATATATTATGCGGATACGTAACGTGTGCAAAATCGATATGCATCGGGCAAACCTATAAGAAGAGAACATACCAGAGACATCCAGCTTAAGAGGTTTCCAATACCTGATCAAAATATACCAAAGATAGAATGTTCCGAGTTGGGATATGAGTTACAGTGCATGTGTCGCAGCCTGATAGTGTGCGTGTATTCGTCCGGAGATGTTTATTTTCACAACGAAATATGCCCATCTTTGGATGCGCACAGCGTACAACTCAAATTGTTTCTTTTCTATTTTACCTGTTTTTAAACCACAGTGCGTATAGAGCATTGAAAATCTCTTCGGCCGTATGACTCTGGAATATACTTGCATTAATAATGCCTACGTCAACAGTCGTTACAAAAGAATGGAATGAAAATATCTGAGAGATAAGGTAAAATAATTCAATTGTAAATAGCACATAATTACAGTACCTACGTTAATTATTGTCTCGCCTTCTTGACTATTCGGAAATTGAGAAAAATTTTAAGACCTAGGCTACCTATAGAAAATGGTGTACGATTAATGATTATGCAACCTCAGATTTTTTCGTCCATAGACCTTCATCTCGAAAGGAGTAAGAAGACCGCGAACAGCCTGACTGAAATTTTTTACTCCCAATCCACTCGCAAATGTTTTGTTTTCAGAAGTGAACGCACGAGTTCGAGATCTGCATACACTTTTTGTAGAGCTATTTTCTGGGTTTCGCAAGGTGAAAATAATAATAATACCTACGTTGCAAACGGATCCAATGCGCCAGTGTTTTTCCCATCTCTGTGGTCCCAAAATACCCATTAGAATTTTTCACTCGCCGAAAGTGGCGAAAAACGCTGACTTGCAACGTTCAAAGTCCGATTGTATTATTCATAAACGGATAATGATTTTACGCTCGACATAATCGTTTTCCACCACGTTGAACTCGATGTATGTATTTCATATTGAGAAAAAAAAAAAAATAGGGGAAAAAAGAGAGAGAGAATATTTTAAGTTTGCAATCGTTCACTTTCACAGACAAAATAAAGGTGAAAAAAAAAAAAAAAAAAGCGGAAAATCGCCCTTTACCTCATTTTCACTTTCTCACACAGTGGCATTTCCATTACATTGAACTCGTAATGTTAAAGGTGTTAATAGAAAAAAATCCGCATCATTTCGATACTCGACCCCTTCAACACTCTGTCACCCCTTCAGCCCCTTTTTGCCAGCCATTTTCGCTGGTTCGTTCATTTCAAACTATTCGTTGAAGTGAATGCACATTAAAAGCTGAAAATTTGTTTTCTGCAAACACAGAGAGGATCCTAAGCTGTTTTCTGTTTTACAGTTGTTCTCGCTGACAATATCATCGTTCAGGGAGGAGGAGGAGGAGAAGGGGTGAGGGCGAAAGGTGAGGGAAAGAATGAAAAAAAGAAGAGAAGATGCACCACGCTGTTTCGAATATTTGTAGATACTGAAATTTTTGGTGAGCGAGTAATTAATACGAGTACGAATGTACGTGTGTATGTGTATTGTAACAATGCACGAGATTTAGAACGTCAAAGAACAAAGCAAAAATAGTGAAGATGGCGTTGGGGAGACAAAGTGACAGACGAAGACGGAAAAGCAGAGATAAACAGAGAGAGCGAGAGAGAGTAAGGGATTGAGAAAGAGGAAGAGAAATTGAGGGAGTAAAAAAAAAAAAAAAGAAACAAACCGCGTTGTTCTACGAGTTACTTTAATTTTCTGGAATAGGAAAAGCGAATGCCTTCTGATATGATAAAACTCATCAGTGAGAAAATCTTAATGCTTTTTCGCTGATAAACGCGTATTGTTCTCAGCGTGTCTTTTCGAAGAATAGTCTTTAGTTCTATTTTTCGAAAAGAGATAAAAATCTTGGGAAGTATTATATCCTCTTGAGAAAGAGATAGATAGACAAGGAAAAACAGAGAAGGAACAGAGAGGGAAGCGAGGAGAATGACGCAAGATTTTTAGGATGTTTTTTTTTTATTTCTGTTTTTTTGGAAACTTCCAGTTTTTTTCTATCGAACTGTAAAGTCGAATTACGATTCAGGTATTTCAGTTTAGAAGGCGGATGGATACGTAGGTACCTAGGTATACACTCTTATTTCGTGGACTAACCTATTTGCAAACTTTCGAAATAATAAAAAAAAAATTCTCAAAAAATCAAACCAACTTTTAAAAAAAGAATGAAAATACGTTACAAGGAGAAAATTAATCCTTTTAAGATTTCTCCTGCACAATTTAGTGGAATTACTTATTGAAGCTGGAACTACTTTCGTTTATTGCGTAGACTAGTAATTCATTTATAAAATGTCAATTCCGTGTAATTTTATAAATCACTTTTCAATTTACCACCTACTTCAATTAGGTATTCGAGCAAAACATTCCAGAAAAAATTTTAAAAATTAGTTATTTCCTCTTTTTAGCTCATTCTCATTATGCTATCGTTGAAAATGATTTTACTGATAGACCCGATGAAAACATTCTCATCACGTTTTATTAAGAAAAATAATATTGATATAAATATTATTACAACTTTGGTGCTAGTCTAGGCAAACAACGAAATGTAAAAATCTTTTATTATAATAGGCTGGATTTTTTTTTGTTGAATTGTTGGTAATGTTTTTACAAATAACATGCTGAAAAGTCCATCTCCCATCTCCCATTCCTTGTGATAAATTTTCAAAGAGGCATAAATCAACCAAAGAAATGGTTTTTTTTTTTTTAAATATATCAAAAAAAGTGGCTTATACGTAAAAAAGTTTCAAATAAAAGTAATTTTCCTACTAATTTAAAAAAAAAATAATTTTTTTACTATTTTTAGCTTAAGCCTAGGTACCCATCCTCCATGGCCACATATCTTCCGCAAAGTAAGGTAGGTTCTTCTTCACAAAGAATATTTTAACATCCAATTTATCAAGTGACGTTCATTTTTCAGCCCATAGTTTCTAAAGAAGCAATATTGTATTATTTTAATAGCCATTAGGTCATAAAATCGATTATAAAGGTTCAGAGATTGCTACTGTTTATCCCAAAGAGGTCTCATATTTGTGAAGATCATGTAATTTCGAACGCAGTGGAATATTCCTAGTGTAGCAGGTCTAATTTTGACCAAGAAGAATTATTCCACGAATTTTGTACTGTGAGGTTACCAGAACAAATAGAAAGAAAGAGGAATTGGGTCAAATTTTCTAGATTTTTCGTGCCGAATTCTGAAGAGTGAGTTTGTTTCTGAACATAATTCGACAAAGTCAGAGAAAAAGGTGGTGGGGAAAAAGACCCAAAAATTCTATTGTTTTTTCGTTTTGAAAGGTTTGGTTACCACAGCCTTTAAATTATGTTTTTTCATATATCTGATTGCATTCATTTCGGTTTTTCTTTAAATTCGTTTTCATTCACATTTAAACACGTCTGACCGCCAAAAAAGAGGAACAAACAGAGTCCAGCATTTCAATCCACGACCATATTGAAATATAATTCCAAATCACCACACCGTGGAAAACCTAATAAGGGAAATATAGTAATTGGCAAAGGCTTCGATAATTTAGGTGTACGGATACCAAAGCAGCTCTATCTCACCACTGTTAGGTAATCTAGAAAATCGTACAGTGGAAAAGGTATGCCCATGCGTAGTGATCCCTGTCTAGGTCCGTTTTCGAAGCTGTTTTCAGCATTCACTGGATTCACGATAGTGTCGGACAGGTTTTCGATTCACAGAATCAACAGACCGAAAACAAATGAAAAAAAAACTTACTGCCCTTGTGCTGAACGATTGTGCCCGCATTAGGGCTTCATAACGATAACACGCATTTTCTTCCTTACACCTGGGTATCCACACGTGCTTTATAGTTAATTGTTTATGACCGAAAATCGAAAGTAATTTTGTTATTTTCGTATGGTGCGTCGAAAACAGACTCGCTCTATAGTTCTATACGAATCAAATTCATAATCTCCTTCCGTTTTTTCTTTCGAATCGTCGGCTAAAAACTTATTTGATGCGATGACGAATTTCAGCCACCTCACTGATTCGGATATTTTAAATGACATTCGGCGTTCGTCGAATCGTGAAAACAATTTCTTCGGGTTATTCAACTGTTTCAGGATTCGTAGAAAAAAATTCGGCGAAAAATCAAAATTCTTCAACATACCTTTCGAGGTTTTTGTTTTCTTGCTCCTTTCACTTGATCGAGCTTAATTTATTTCATCTTAAGTGACAAAAATGAAATGATTTGGCCGTTGGTTTATGGTTTTTGAAAAAATCAAGTTGAGCATTTTTAGCGTTTATTTATTCATATTTTCAGCTTACCTGGACTATTTTATTTTATTATTTGTATTTTTTCATCTCAGTTACATCGTTTCATCATAAAATTTTTATTCAGAACTGTCATTTCGGAACCTTGGAAAGAGATGCTCTCTAATATTTGTAACTTATACGGATAATGGATCTTAAATTGCATTTGTTCTTTCAATTCCGAGTTTTTAACAACAACCTCAAAAATCTGTTGATAATTATGATAACCATAACATTGAGCATTCAGCCACAACGAACATTGTTATCAGTGACAGCCTTCCCACATTAAAAATTAATAAATTTTTGTTTCATAAAATTTTGTTTCGTCTTTTTTCATATCAATTTTTGTTACTTCTGTTTTTGAAGTTACCGCAAGTAGATAACTAAAAAAATTTCATTTCTAAAATTTGAAAATAAAAATTGTAAACCTAGTCTCGAATAATCCTTGTTTTTAGAATGCAAGACCACAACACTATCATATTAGAGTTAATAGAGCAAAAACAATTATGTGTTATCCTAGATCTCACACTTTTATGTTGCTTTTGTATCTTATTTCTTATAATACACACGAGTAAGTTGCAATTTGCAACTGAGAGTGGCCCCATTATGTCGGATTTGTTACAATTAGGCACATCACAAATTGCACAAAAACTAAGTTTGAAATGTAGCTCAGCGATATACGGCGGATTAATTTCAATTTATGGACCACACACAACAGCTAAGCGAAACTACGTAAGTTTCTAAAAAACATTATTTTTCCAAGAGAATTTTAACAAATAGAATGCAAAGAAAATCAAATTTTACCAAACGATCAGGTTTAAATCTTTCGTAACTTCAAAAATTCAGAGACATTGGTGGGAAATTGAAAAATTTTGCACGTCACTTGACAGACATTTCTGTAGTGTGTGACCTTCCATAAAAAGGAACCAATATGTGAAAAAAAAAATAAAAAAAAGTAGCTCAGCTCAGAAAATTAACTTCGCTATAGTGTGTGACGAACCTGAAGATAGGCTTAATGTGCAACCGACTGTACAGTTGGACAAAATTAAATACGTGTTAAAGCAACCTACGAAGGTAACAGTGCACTATATTTTCTTGAAACAAAATTTCCAAACCAACGGAGCAAACCAGCAAAACTAGCAGCCATTTTGGAAGTTGAAGAATTGTAAAATACTTTTTTGCCATTGCTGGTTCTGCTGGTGCGTCTGGTTTAGTCCTATGTATGGTTTGTTGGTTACTGTTCTTTGTACTGCGTAGACGTAAGTACCCTTATGGTTCTGTTCAAAATGCTTTTAAGCAGTTGTGGGTTGGTAACGAATTGAAACCATGAACGTTAATTTGTCACTATTCAAATCTGATAAACTATTAAATCGCAATATTCGTTATCATTAAATACCAAGGCCTACCTATTTCAAAATTTCTTAAAATAATAATTTAGACATCGTATTGAAGCAGCAATGTTCAATTATTTGTCTACATTTAATTTTTTTTTTCTTTTCTGGACATTCTCTTACCCTTGGTCTACCAATGATCCACACCATTGAGGTATATCTGTTAGATTCGCAATTTTTTCTGCAAAAATTCGTGAGTTCGCGAATTTCAACAGGTAACTAAATTTCCTAAACTGATAATAATTTCTCTCTCTCAATGGCTGTTGTGTTTGTTATCCCGGATAGTTGTGAACAAACACACAAAATAAATACGTGCTTTAACAGAACAATATTTTAATACTGAATTAAAGTCACAATATACTTCGGTCAACACCTTGTCACAATAAATTCTTATACTTAAATAACTTCGCTCTCTTCGCGGATAATCGTACGTAATAATCTATATGTATATCAGTATTCTATCTTCAGTTGTCTCACCTCTACATAGGGTGGACTTCTAACTTGGTGGTGTGTAGGAACACCTACAGACTTTAGAGTTTAATGTAGTAGAACTACTTTGAAGCTCTTCAGAAAGGCAAGTGAAGTTTTGGTGTAAATCAATTTACCAAGTGACTTCTTTTTGTGCCATAATATTGTTTACTTTTGCAAAATGTACCTCAGGTACATGCCAAAATAGTGCTGACAGTTATGCTGATTAGTTGAACGTCTGCATAACTGTTAGCTCTGTTAATTGGGTTACTAACGGAGGTAACGATGAATATTTAGTAGAAATATTTGCCGTTAATTTTTGCGGAGTATTTAGGTCAGCGAATATGTTCGTCTGCCTAAATACGACGGAACAATGGCATACGTGTCTTTGAAAGAGGGAAATTTTTATTTTTACCTGTCTTATCTCCAGCCATGGTGGTCCGATGCTCATCCTAAGCGATAAGTCCCATCACTCTCCATTCTACTTTGTACTGGTGTGGTCATATCTTTGTAATACTTATATGCGAGAATTTATACGGTGGTATCCAAACAGGGTGGCTTCATTCATAAGAAAATCACTCAAGTTGGAATCACAATATTTTTTGAAAGGACAAAAATCCGACCAAAATTTAATAAAACAAAAAATGTATTTATTTTTTGAGTGTCCAGATAAGCCAGAATCTGGAACTCTGCAGTCCTCTACAGGTTTTTCCACAGTTCCCGACCATTATAACCAATTATTATATTTTATCCTGCCACATTCTCTGATTTTGTTTTATATATTCCTTCAGTGCACATTCATTCCCTTCAGCAGCTTAACCCATTTTAAAATATTAACAAACCATAGCAATTCACAATCAACCATTAAAACCACATGTTAATAAACCAAAAAATGTTATAGTTATAACTCTTACCTTATTTTCAGCTTAGACTGCATAACTATTTACTATGACCTCATTAGTATTATTTAATGTATAATTCGCCAACCAGAATATCTGCTTCCACAGATGTTGATTATACCTTCTTAAGTGACCGTTGTTTTCCGAAGAATTAAATTTCTCTGAACAACCTGTTAACCAATAACGTTGATATTAACTACCAACTCACAGATTGAAATTGACTACAGGAACTTGAAAATTTTTTCAGACCACTACAACTGAATTTTGCAAAATTATCAAACTTTTGATAGTGTATCAAACTCACCTGCCAAAAAATGTTTGATGTCCGAGAATTTCTATTTCAAAAATTTTCAACAAAAAAAATAATTATTCCTCTAATTTATATTGGGAGAAAAATTTCATAAAATTATTTTTTAATTGACTATTGAATAAATTTATTTTTGTAACAGATTTAAATATCTCACAAACACGAAGTTCTTCCTCTAGTTTCTAATTTTATATTACTTCAACGGACAATTTTTTAACCACTGCCTCATGGTGGATGATGTGAATACTTTAAAAACTCAATAAGGCAACCAAAGAAACTGCTAACTTTTTCAAACAGAGAAAATTTGCGAAAATTACAAGTATATTTTTATTACTTTCCTGTATTCATAAAGGAAACACAAAAAGCAAGGAAACTACTCAAAACATCGGATTATAATTATACCCATATTTTCTTAGCTAGAATTTCCATCGACACTAAATTTTTTTCAGAAGTTAGTGAATGGGGGCAAGGACAATAAATATGGAAAACAAAATTCTTTTATTAAGGGAAGTCAAGGTAAAGATGTTGCCAAATATTCTGTTAAAAAGAGAGAAAAATAGAAAAATTTCGGATTAAGGTAGTCAGATAAAGATGGAGAAAAATTGTTATCGGTATAAATAATTTTAGATCTTCAAGTCCCCCACTGAATATTTGAAAAAAAAAAGAGTAATAAAATTCAGAAATACAATTTAATGAAACGGAAGCAGTTCTTCTATCTGGGCCAGTAAATATAATTCCTAAAATCATCGATAACATTTTCTTACGTATCTTACTCAAAACTAACCATAAAAAATTACAATAACTACTCTAATTACCTAAAATGTCTCATTGTCCAATAAGATTGGAAGAATATTCATGAGAAAAATGCCAAGGTGACAAAATATTGTATTTTTGAGGAGAAGACGGTAAAAAAAAAAGAAAAGAAAATATTTCTATTACCAAGATCTAGTTAAAATCGTGAATTCGTGAAGAACACAATATTAAGAGAAAAAATTCAGCAAGTGAGGCAAAAAATATCTTCAAAGAGAAGGGGGAAGGATATATATAGCTACAGAACGATTTTGTCAGTAGTCATAGAGCAAAATTGTCCGTATGTTATTTTAGTTTCTACAGTACCTTGTTTTTACTTCGATTGCTTCTTCAAGTTTTGCAATTTGATTATAAATGTTTTTTTGTTTCCTGAAATGATTAGCTTTATTGGTATAATAAAATCCAGATATTTAGAACTTTGCATATTTTTATTAGTGTGATATGCTAAGCAACTTTTATGTAGGTAAAACATTTGGGCTGGTCATGATTTCTTTAAAATAAATTTTGTTTCAGAAAATTTAAAAATTTACCACAGCCATAATGGTTTGCAAAATTCTTAAAACTGTCAAACATCAGGGGTCATCAAGAACTGAATTTTCGGCTGGGTATCCAAGCACACCAGGCATTTAATCCTTTGCCTATTGGTTCCAACTATTTCAATTTGTAACGTTGCACATGATATCTTGAACGCCAGAGAAGGTAGGAGGAATTTTAAGTTTTGTGAGGTGGAAAAATGTCAAAATGGATGTCGCCAACTGGGTTGGTTAATGTGGCGAGTCACTACGTTTATTGTTGATGACGAGTTGGAAGAGATAGAATTGTCATAATTAAAATATAAGTTTCATGAGAAGGTTGAAGAGGAGTAGAAGCAGGAGCAGGATGAAAATATGAACTAAATTATTTTCAATGTTGCTACATACATTATTCCCTAATTTAGTAATTTGTTTACTTCTATGGCGTTAAATGTGTCTACATTTTGAATTTCAGCCTTATCGGCTGCAAATTACAACAGTTATCATATGTTGACAAAAAATTCGCATATTCAGTACATATAATTTAAAGTGTTGTTTGGGTACTCGAGTCTGACTCAACGAAGAAATGTCCAATGACCTAATTTTTCTTAAATTAGGTCAGAATAATGTTTTGTTTGAAAATGTTTTACGCAAGTTTCATAATTTTTGAGATTTTTTTAAAAAACTAATTATTTTTAAGAGATAAAACAATTAACCCCAAAGGTGATGGGAAGGACACTGCCAACAAAAAAAGTAATTCGCTTGAATAAAATGTTTTTAGTTTTTCTTGTTTGCTTAGATTACTAGTTGCGGGCTAGCGATTAATTTACGCGAGTAAAATACGCTGCTCAGTGCTCCACATCGAAACTGAATTTTTAAACAATAAAAAGGCTTCGAATTCGAATTTTGTGCCAAGCCTACGGAATGGTGATGCAAAAAGATTCGCATCTACGTTTGTGCAACCAATTTTAAAATTGACACGCGCAGGGCTTCAAATGCGAAAACTTTTGACGACTATTAGGCAATATGCAAAATTCTCGCTCACCTCGAATGAGAAAATAAATAACAATCTGCTAAAAGGTGAAAAAAATGTACTTTTTGCAGACATTCATCGACGAGAAACTTTTTGAAGAACGCCAACGGCTAAACGAGTGAGCGAATATATTTGCCCTCTCGTCGATTCATAAATGAAACCTTAAAACTTTATTTCTGTTCCACGTGCGCTCATTCGCATTCCATTTTGCAAATAGCACCGACTATTTTTTTTTTCACGTTTATTTGGTGCTGGTTATGGGAAAGGTGCTTGTCGACAATCAAAAAATAAAAATGAATATTTCTTACCGGCGCATCTAAACATAAAATATTCTCTCGAAGCTTTTCCAAACAACGACTTAAGATTCCACAAAGTTGCAGTCAACAGCTGCTCAATACATATAAGTAGGTACTGTGAAAAATTTTCGTTTTGTGTACAAACAGAGCTAGTTTCACTTATCGGGCACTAAAATAAAAATATAAAAATCCATTTTTGCCATCTATAAAGTGAAGTATATTAGTATGTGTGGGAACTATACATCTCGTACGCACGACGTCATTTCTTATCAGATACATTACATTCAAAATCATAAACACACTTTGTTTGTTTTTACTTGCACATACAGGCAAGTAAGATACAACGTTTGGCCGATGACAATATAATAGATAAAGATCTCGGCGACTTCTCGGACTGGTACACAAACATATTATGTCACTTCTTATCAATTGCCATAGCAATGAATAAGAAATGACGTACTTTCTATAACACATATACATATGTATATGTACATATGTGTGTCTGTGTGCGTGTGCCAAATCCACTACATAAACTCTCAAAATGGGCTACAAAATCGCCTGCGTTTGCCTTGGATTTGGCTCTCCCATACTTACAATATATGAAGGTGCAGAACACGCAAAGCTGTTGAAAACCTTCTACGTGTGAATATCTCTCACGACAAGGTATTCCACAGTATGTATTTTATTTGTTTTTTACTATTTCTACATTACACCAAACAATATAACGAATTAGTAGTCTCGTAATATTTATTTATTCTTGCCATATCTTTAATTATATCGACTATAATTTAATAACGTGGCTCCTGTTCCCTTCTTTGCCACTCCAAGATATGAAAAATAAAATAAAATCATTCACAAGCTTGTACCAACTAGTTCATAATCCATTAATTCATTTTAATTTTACTGAATTATATAAATATATGGAAAATTAATTTTCTCATTTAAAAAAAAAAGAGAAAAAAAAGAGAGAATTGATCATTGTTTCGAAAATAATTCTTCTGAAGTTACAAATGGAAAGAATTTTTTTAAAAGTCAATATATCTACGAGTTGGGGATATAACTTACGTTTATTTATAGTAGAAAAGTTTCAATCGAGAGAAACATTTATGTTCCTACGTGGAAGGTAAACTTGAACTGAAAATTGGAAAAGAAACGAACAGAAAATACTTAGAAAGAAGAAAAAAGTGTTTGAAAGGCTAACCGACAGGTACTATATTTTGCGCACAATTTCTACTGATTAAAAATTATCGAGTTACATAGCTACATCCTACTGTCGGTGGAAACATTTCAGCTTTTCATTTTTATTTTCATTTTTTGGCGTTTTTAATTCGACTCGCTCAACAATAGATACGTATCGGTTACGTTGGCCAAACAATTGTGGAAAAAAAAAAAGAATTGTTTAGTAAGCTTTTCGTAACCGTCTATTATATTGGTCCCAAGTTCGTAATAATGCCATACAATATTATCTAACTTTTATACCATCGCGTATACCTACGTATAAAATACGTATGTGTGTGTGTGTGTGTGTGTGTGTGTATACATATAAAATTACATATTATGTATATCCAGTAGTTATATTATTTTAACGAAATTCTCTCCAACACGTGGCCGGATTTTATCAGGTAATAACTATTCTTCGCCTCCAACACCACAAATTTATACGAAATTTTTCTGTTTTGGATTCCGAGTGGCTTTTCCTTCTTGCCAATAACAAACGCGCTAACCAAAAAGTGGAATTTCCACAGATTCGAAAGACGCTGGTTAACAGAAGCATATATTATAGGCTAAGCTCTTCACACAAAAATTACATTAATCGACTGTAAGCTCCGCTCAGACACTTCAGACTTTTGTGAGGGTTTTCTTTTTTTCTTCTTTTCTTTTGGTTTTTGTTTCCACGTTTATTTGTTGTTGTTAGCCTAGGATCTGTTTTTATGTGCTCTTTTACAGGAGAGACACGATATAACTCTACCCATGTCGGTTCAATGTACAAAAACGTGGTCTATAATTACGCGAAAGCTGTGTGTGACACCTACAGTCCTAAAGGATTAGTTGACGAAACGTAGGTATCGAGTCGTCGAGTATGAAGTAAGTAGGCAATAAATTTCCGTTAATTCGGCCCCGTTGAAAAAGAAGAAGAGAAAACTTGCGTAAGTCGATATCGAACAATTTTTGACAGGAAAATTAAATTTTTCGTCGCCTTTACAAACATGGAGATTGCGTTTTCACTCATAACAATGCGAGTAATTTCATAATATTGTAACAGATAAGGCTGATGGCAGCATTTCTATCCGTCTGCTCGGATGTGGTACCGTAATTTATTAATTCATCAAATTTTCGTTCATCGTTGGTACCATTTATAAGCTATTATAGGTAGGAACATACAGCGTCGTTGAAAACAAAAACAAAAACAAAAACAAAAACAAAAACAAAAACCCTAGCGTAGGGATACTTTGCGAGAAAACACAGTTTGTCATTTTTTATCTGCAATATTAAACAAACAAATAAAAATAATATAAAATCTAAATTAGTGGGAGGCAAAAAAGATGCTCGTAACTCCTTGCGCCGTAAATAAGAAAAAGATACTTCGAGCAACACAATCGAATTACTTTTTTCCAGCAATGTTTTATTTATGATTTACATTTTTGTCGAAAACTACCGAACTAGTAAGCACCACAATCGTACCAAATTTGCACTCACGTAATGAAAATCTATTGTGAAAATTTCAGCCCGAACCATTTTGTACATTCATCAAAATCCCGGAAAAACCAATTTTCCTGAATTTTTTCATATTTCAGTTTTCTCATAAATTACCGAAACTATAGGAACCAAACACCTATCAGACGTGGTCGTATTATGATAACTACTTTTCGTGAAAATTTTAGCCCTATCATTTTCGTAGTTTTCGTAAAACCGCAAACCAAAAATTTGGACGATATATTATGTGTGCGTCAAAACAGTTAGATCAAGTGGGAAAATGGTTTCATAGGTTTTAATTTTCATCACCCCCACTTCCAATCTCTCCATCAAGCCAATTTTAATACCTGTTTTGTAAGAAAACTAGGTAAAAATAGCGAAGACATCAACCTTATTCTACAAAAGAATTTTTTTCTTCTTGGTTGAGAGGAAGATTTTAGGACTAATTTTATCCCTTAAATGCATGATTTAGGCGATTTTGACGAAAAAAAAATTTTTCAGATATCTATTGTCATCCAAAAAACTATAAAAGTAATAAAAAAATCCTACCTTCAAAATTAACTTGGTTCAAGATGAAAAAGTATTTTGTACCAAATGAGGCACACGTGCAACAGATGTATGAAAATATATTATTACAAAAAAATTATTTTCAATGTTGTACCTATTTAAGTTATGTTTTTTATTCAGGCATTGAAATACATCGCCTTCATCGTATTTTCTTAAACTTTTCTAATTTCAGTTTAGGAATTTACATAAAGTACGACTATTATAGTTACTATAGGCCAAAGGTATTATCAAATTTTTAAATATTTTTTTCCTTAAAATACTCGCTTTCACAATTTTGGTACGATTTTGACTGTTTGTGGAGATTTTGATCAAGTCAGATTTTTAAAGGGGGTTTCCCATTTATTTTTTAAATAAAGCAAGGAGGGCTTTTTTTCATGTTTTCTCAATATTAACAAAAAATTGATATTAGGGATATCAAAAAAAAAGACTGTGTAAGCCCAAATTTTCTGATTTGATTTCAGTTTTAGAGCAAACTTCCAAACGTTTTGCATAAAAATTGTGCAAAATGATGAAAAAAATCGTCAGTAAATCCACAAACTTTTGTTTTTTTGGTACATGATGGGCCAGAGATGGAGTAAACAGTTTTTCAACCCCAAAAACACTAAAATTGTATATTTTTTTATAGGTCCTTAAGTTTCTTCTGATAACTAGATGTCATCACTAATCAACCCACAGATATTTTTTTCATAGAGCCTATAACTCATTTAGTAGCTGACATTCGGTGTTCGGAAAAATTGTAAAAACAGCTGATAAGAAATTGGACTTCAATCCGTTCATTCTCTTATATTTTTTTATTGGGGATACGGATGAAGATAAACTCGGTAAATATGTTAAGAAGGTGTGCTAGAAATAGAGCACAATACAAATTAACGAGTAGTCTATAATTTTTTAATTATGTGTGCCAAATATGGCACAACATACATTTGAGGGTTGAAAGCTCGGTAAAATTTTAATCCGTATATATTGCGCTTATATTTTTTTAGCCGCGTAGCTGGAGATTAAACTGTTATGGCTAGAAATCATTCACTTCCGGTTCGTTAGAATCTTTATCTCAGATACTGTGGCCAGAAAACTTCTGGAGAAATAAGTTTGTTTTTTTAACTACACGCGCACTGGTTCGGGCCCTAATTAAGCGAAATTTGTAATTAAGTATTTGATTTATGTTCGAGAAGAACCCAGATGAAAATCTAGAAAATTAATTAGCGATAAAGTTATTCTTCCAATGGTTGCTTAGTGGAGTACAATTTCTTGAACCGGTGCGATTAGGGTTTTAGTCGGTGCACTGATTAGGTGCTGAGCCTTGCATTTGAACGGTTTCTGACTCGAGACCAGTCGCAGTATGCCCTACTCAAGTGAGCGGAAGCAGTCTAGTTCAATGATTAGCTTAAAACGAGTTAGCTGAGCTGTATGGAAAAATTAATGTCGATAGCCATACAGCCAGCATGAAAAGAAAAACAGAAAAGATAAGAATTCAGTTGAAGTAGCTACATGTGATCGAAAATGGAGAAAAATATTGCCAAAAACAATATTTATTACGAATGGCTTTACGTATGGTCAGAAATAATCCTTAGCCGACTGACAATGTTGCTCCAAGCACTCGAAACATTAGTATGGCAACCTCCTCAAATACCACACCACGACACAAGTTACCTTTATCCGCGATACGAACAATAGTCGTTGCAAATTACTATCAGCTTTTTCATTTCACTCTTTTCGCTTGTTCGACGACACAATGAGCAGAACAGAAGAAGGTGAAAAGATTTTATGCATGGACCTACGTCATGGTTGAGGAGAAGTTTGTTACAGAAATCATAATTTATGCTTTCTTTCGAACTCGTCGAACAGTCGACTCCTATCTCGAAGGAAACTTTCGGCTGGTCTGACTCGCATTTTTTCGTCGTCATTCTTTTTCCTCGCCACAAACTGTCACTCAGTCTTAATAATACCCTCTTGGCGTGGCAATCAAATAAAAGTGTTACCCAAAGGCCGAAACAACTCGAACATCTACCAAAAAACTCACTTTCCGCCCAATCTACAACCGAATAATTACCGCACTTTACAAAAACAAGTCACGTTATTCAAAATAGCTCGAGAGAAACAAAAAGAAAGAGAGAGATGGAGAGAGTGAGAAAAAGTGAGAAAAACAAAGGAGAAACATGGCAAGAACCAACAACCAAATTCAAACCACTCGTTGTGTAACTTTCCTCTGTTTTTTTTTTGGTTTTTTTTAACCTCTTGTTTTGTTTTTCCTTAATTTTTCACGTTCATTAATCAACGTCATTTTCATGAAATAGGAAAATTTCTAAAAAAAAAAAAAAAAAAGTGACCGTTGTTTTTTTTCGCGTGTTTTGTTTCGATACGTTATTTTTTTTCTACTAGTGTGCAAAGTCCTATTGTTTCTTCGGGAGGTTATAGACATATTTTTGTAACTAAAAATAAGCTAGCTACCTCTTTCGGGGGGAGGGTAGGTGTTAACTGACATTTTACATTTCTGTCATCCTTTCGTGGTTGAACAATATCAAAAGACCATCAACTCGATTCAGTAGCTCACCGGATTCCGCCTTCACGTCACAGAAAGACGAAACAAAAAAGAGGGTGAAAGGAAGGAGAGAAGAAAAAAAAGAAAAAAGGAAAACAGAAACATGTCGCCTACAAAGTACGACACTACAAAAAGGTTTGAATAGGCATTCAGCTAATAAAAGCTAACGTACCGTATGTAGCCTACTGTGTATTCTCGATGTAAGACCTACAGTTGCTATAACCTACGATACATATGTAGAGGTACGGGCACCTGCACCTACCTACCTTTATTTTGCTACATGAAAATTCTAATTCAATGGCATTTCGCACCCTTTACGGAGGTCCGTATTCGTTGTTTGAAGAATTTAATCCAAAAATAGGCATTTCTAAAAACGTTACCTATCTTCTGTGCATGAGTAATATGTATCTGGCTTCTTACTTCCTAAATCTGTAGGTACCTAACTACAAATTATATTCCCGGTAAAAAAAAAATTCAAAATTCGTGATGTTGCTGGTTGGTTAGTTTTCAAGTTAGGTACGCACCTACTTAACAGCTAAGATTAATTAGGTTTTCTTTCCACTATTCAGTTTACAAATGTGCTCGATCTCGCTGAAAATAAAATTCTTTCCTCATTCCGGTCGTTCTTATCGTTTTGTTAATATTATATTTTCCTGCGTTTCTCAAATAAAATACACTTACAAATCGACTACACACTGATCCGGACAAAACAGAAATGAATCCGTCGATATTTTTCGGATGTATCCACAGCTGCAAATAATTTATAATACCTAACTAAAACACACTAATATTAAGTTCTTCTGTATTCCCTCAGGCACATCAAATATTTATCGGATGCCTTCACATTTATCTGATTCGAGAATCAAAAGTGATTGAACTAGGAATGGCATCAATCAGTCACTTACATTATCGGTCATAAAAGGCGCATTTACAATAATTATATTCGAGTATACTTGCGTTAATGACTTACGCTAGGCTCGAGTAAAATATCAAACGGGTTGAATATTTATTCTCAGTTTTGTTTACCTCTACTTGTACAAAATTTGAGTTTACGCCAGTTTGTGAAGTTGCAAACGCACCTCTGGGAAGCTCAAATTTAGTGGGCTGCGTTAGAAACAGCAGTAGCATCAGTATGTACGAAGATTGTTATGTATAACGACCTTCAATCATATACAAACGTTATTGAAACGCCAAGTCGCTCAAAATGTCGAAGTAAGTGTCTTTTCCTTGTTTTCCATTGTCTACATGTTCGTGCGTGAAACATGTAAATTCACATTGTTTATACATAATTACCTATTCGAGGAATGTCCTCTCATATGTGACCCAACAAATATATTATGTTTTCACTTCTTTTTTTCCCGCAATACCTACCCGCATTCATTATGATTAGGCAACGTAAGTTGATTTTACATTAATTTATTTCTTGCTAAAAACTGAAACGTTTAGGTATTTATTTTTGGGTGCGCTAAAATGAACCACCATAGAATAATTCAAGAAAAGCTTGTAAAAGTGACCTTTGCTTCTATATAGTTTTTTTTTTTTTTTTTGGAATTTTAGAAATCGTAATCACAATGTTCCAGCTTATTTTCGATTAATATTTAACAATATTCGATTTCCGAATTTTTCACAATTTGTTTGGGCTGGGTCAGGCCCATGATGTTAACCAGTTGATGAAAATTCAAAATCATTGGTGAAGTACAACTTTTTAGGACAGAAAAGGGTCATGCAGGCCTTCGTGGAACACTACAAGACGCTTCTTTGGTAAAAAAGTAAATTAAAATAAATTAAAATACGCGATTACCTCCGTGGCTATACTCGCAAGGAAAGATTGACGTGTTACAGAAAATGCCAATCCCTTCGACTACAGTATGGTACGGTACTGGACCAGCAAAAATAATGATTTCTTCTTCGACATGCCGGTGCTAAATAGGCAACCACACGATGTGTCACTAGTCACGATAAATACCATAAACCACTTTCATGCACGTTATCCTTGTGAACTGAACGGATGACCCTGATCAGTTGTATTCTAAATCAGTGAACTCAGTCGAAACATCGAAATTAAACGCTAGTTACCTGCTTTGGTGCCGTCATGTCTTTACAGCAGGAAGTAAATTGGGATTACCGAGCTTTACTGATTCAGTATCTACTATATATGCAGCACAGTCAAAGGCCAACCCTGAAACATAATTAACTCGAACCGGGAAAGTGACGTGGTTGTGTGCGTGTGCAACATCCACGCATACTGATAATCTTAGCTTTTTGTGAGAAGAAAAGGTATTCTGACTAGTTTCCATTGGAGATGATGTGGTATTCCAAGGGGGTGGCTGCATCCAAAAAATATTTTTCACAACCCTTTTTAGTATTCCAAAAATTAGAATTTCAAACTATAAAAAAATAAAAGGTTTTGAGCAACGATAAGCTAGAATTCTGGAACTCAGAGAGCTCCCTCTAATTTGGACCTACAAATCATCGTAATAATTTCCTTATACAAGTTATATTTATTCTACGTCATTCTCTGTTCATTTTTCACCTAACATCCACCAGTTATTCACTTTGCTCGGTGAGTCAACCCATTTGAAGGTCTTAACACATTCTAAAAAAGAAAATCATACTTTCAAAATAATAATCCACAATTTAATATTAATTCAATTCAAGTTGTTTACAACACTTACCTACATATGGGTTAAAATTCTTATTCAAAATATGAAAATAATTGTTACTTACGATAGTCGACGTTGGTTTAGTACAAATCTGCAAATCCATGAAGATTTTGTGGCCCAACGAACCCCCAAAAAATTGACCAACTAGAATTAATCCCTCGCTGTGAAACTGGCTGGAATCTTCCTGGAGCACAAATGTTGGTTACTTTTTTAAATTCTTGGTAGTTGAATATTTGACCCTTAGATACTGATTTGGATTATCCGAGATACAGCAAACACAAGTTTTTGAATTTAAAACTTACAAATTTTTGTTCGAAAATAAGCCAACCTTTTGAGATGCCCGACCTGTATTTTTCCCCATTAATAAATTACGTCAACTCCCGTCTCTGGTCCCCTGTTTTTTCTTCTCCAAAATATTATTCCCCTTTCTACTCCCGAATTCGCCCGAAACATTTTTTTTTTGAATTATTGTACACGTATATTTTTTTTTCGAAATAATTTTCTCCTCACAGTCCACAAATTCGCCGAAATA
Source organism: Ericerus pela (assembly GCA_011428145.1). Taxonomy (NCBI): domain Eukaryota; kingdom Metazoa; phylum Arthropoda; class Insecta; order Hemiptera; family Coccidae; genus Ericerus; species Ericerus pela. Next base: position 1,679,882 of record WOFM01000467.1, read on the forward strand.
TTTTTCAAATTATTATGTACGTGTTTCGTCGAAATAATATTACAACTTCTCGCCTACGTATTTTCTCTCGTACGCGGCTAGGCTACACAGTTTTAACATGTTTAGCCTGTCCGTATTTTTATTATTCGCCACTTAGCCTAGCCGCTAAATACGTACGTTTATACAATAGCCTATGTTCGATACCTGTAATTGCTTGCCTAGACTTCGGCGGTCCGTTCGGTTGCTCGCCTAACGGACCGAAAAATACGTTAAAGTTTGAATTTGAAAGCAACGGCCGAAATAATTTATCTTCTTCAACAGGATTGGCTGTAATTTTGTAGTGAGAGACGTGTACGAGGCGATGCAATTGGTGGTGAGTTCTGGGGGGAATTTCTCTCGATGCTTGGCGCGATCCTTACATTCTTAGCCTATAGTTAGTTGAATTTTAGCAGTCGGATCGCGCCGTGTAGAGGTTTTTGCCTCGAAAGTGTTGGTTTTTGGCCACTAAATTTTAATTCAAAAAATTAGAAAACTTACTCGGAGGGGGCTTCCCTCACCGTTTAATGTTACCAATATAGTTCGCAAATTGTGTGTGTAAAATTATCCCTAGTTTTATGGGGTTTCGTGCCTAATTTTGGAGCCATCGAAATAATTGAAATTTGACACTCTTCTTTTAATTTTGTCCATCAGGGTGGCAATTCGTAAGTTTCTTTTGTCAATCGAAATCAAAATTACTTGACCTTCAAAGTCAATTTCGAATCCGGGTTAAATCTAAATTCGAAAAGGCCACAGAGGGGTGCAGAAACCGCACCTCCATAGTGGTCCTACCTGCAACCAGATTAAGTAGCGGGAGCAGAGAAGAGGATTCAACCAGTTGCTGTTTCCACAGTACCAGTGTTCGTCAGCGGGGCTACAACACCCGGGGCAACGAGAGCATCCAGGACCACATCACCTGAACTTGCATCGCCTCAAGGCCGCTGCGGAGCTGTGACGAAGGAGCAGTAAATATATGGTTTTTCTTAATTATTCTGTTTCTGTAACTTTTATTTGGGAATTGAAATTATTATGATAGCCTAATAATCAGGCATGTGGTGGGAGGGGGGTGGTTGGTTATTCTGGCAATTGGGGTGTCAGTTCTAAAATGGTGAATTTTCCTTTTCTTCCTTTTTGTCTTTTCCTACACTTGGCCATGCAGGAGTTCCCATACTCTACCTGCCTTTCTGTGGCTCTCTTTTTTTTGTTTGTTGTTTGTGTTGTTTCTGTGATTTTTTCGGACGTCACACTTTTAAATTTTGTTTTGCGAATTTATTTGGAATTATTCGCATGAAAAAATTTGATTTTGATTTTTAATTTTCTTTGATAAATTTTTTAATTTTACGATCACTGAAATTTTTGATACTTTCCTTAAGAAACAGGAAGAACTCTTCGAAAATACAATAAATTCTAAAAATGGTTACTAGAACATTTCAGTTTACCCAAAAAATGTCAATTTTGAAAATATTTCACAAAAAATGTTGGCAAATGATTATAAAATAACCAATTAGACCATGGCGTCGGTGACCACTGTACTTCATTAAAATACATTGAAACAGCACTTGCTTCGGGTATAAATTTAACAAACCAAATAAAAAATGTTACTGCTTGACTCAAATGTAACTACAAAAGTAGAAATTTACGCGATTTGCATTTCTTGCACAGTCGAGAATACATTGGAAATGATTTTAAAGAAGGTTTTCTATTTGAAATCCACTTATTAATGTACGTGTCATTAACATTGTGGGGACAAGAATAGGCAGATTCCTCAAAAAATGATCCGAACCACGAATCATGAATGCTTTATAGCAGAGTGATTCGAATCATAAATCACGAATCCTTTAGAGCAAAGTGATTCGCGCGAATCATTTTTCTACGAATCACCAATCCTCAGTCTCGAACGTTAAATAATTCTGTTTGACCTTGATAGAAGAAAAAAGTTCCGAACATTCCAGTACTTTTTAATAAAAAACTATTTTACTTGAGAAAGTGAAAACTAAAATTTCTCTGAAAAAACTGTTTAATTTTACGAGGATAAAATTCACGAATTTTTTTTATAAAAATTACCAAATTAAAGGGAATTTTTCGGGAATTTTCTGACTGAAGGAATAGGATTCGTGATTCGTTGTTCCGCTGTTTGTAAATAAATGATTCGAATCACGAATCACAAATTCTTTTCAGTCCCTTAGAACAATTTGAATCGCGTTTTTTTCACGAATCCTGACCACTATTATTGGTGGTGGGGGTGGGTACGATTTTCGTTTCAAAACTCAAGCAAAATTATAAAATTCAATATTTTGTCACCACGGCACAGGTCACAATTTTCATCCGATAGTCACGAAATTTGAAAAGAACATTAGCACTAAGCCATGAACATGACCTATCGATTTTATTGAAAGGATCAACTTTAGGGTACTTCTGGAATGGCTATTTTATAAAATTTAAAATGTTTGACCAATAGCTACGAAATTTGAAATATATATTCACTATGACTTATTATAACTTGCTATAAATTTTGGTGTGGATTGGCCGCACGGTACTTAGGTACGGCTATTTTCATTTTTCTTTTAACTCTAAAATTTTCAATTTTCAACCAATAGCTACGAAATTTGGAAAAAATGTTTACTACAATTTATTAAAACATGTAATGAATTTTGATGTGAATCGAGCGAACGGCGCTTCCGGTACGACTATTTTCGTTTTTGTTTTGAATATAAAATTTTTAATTTTCGACCAATACGAAATTTGAAACAAATATTAATTATGATCTATTATAACTTTCTCTATGTTCTGGTGCGGATCGATCGTACAGTACATCCAGTAACACAATTTTTGTTTTTATTTTGGTTATAAAATGCTAAATTTTGGACCAATAAGAACGTAATTCGAAACAAATATTTATTATGATTTATTAATAACTTTTTAGTGACAACCTAATTTTATAATTTTCGAAAACCTACTTTTTCTAATGGAGCTGCTGCTGCGATAGAGCTTTTAAGTAAATTTTTTTCAAAAATCTACTTATTAAAATTGCCTAAGTATTCAGACCCAAGGGTGGTAGAGGATACGTTTTTCGTTTCATGATCTTCTGAGAATTTTGACACTATTTTTGAAAATTCTGTTTTTTATGTACTCATTTTTGCGTAGAGTTCATTTCCAGGAGTAATTTTGATCGGATGATTTCGAATTTTGAAACACATATTCGAATTCACTTAAGGAAAAACCCTATTGTTCTTGGTCTGAATCGGACGCATAGTTCGTCTGGTAGTTCAGTTTATATGTATTTTGTATTGAACAACGTACTGGTCGATATTTTCAATCGATAAGCCTAAAATTTGGCATACGTATGTGCTTTAGTTCAAGGACAGTATCTACCAATTATGGCGCGGATAGGTAATTTTCAAAATATAGTCGCAAAATTTGATGCAGGTATTGATTCAAGGTATATCTAACTTGATTCCAAAGTTGGTTCCTATTGGTATTATAGTTTATTCCCTGGGGCTGTTGGAGTTTCTGATTTTTCATGTTATCTCAATAAAAGTTGCAATTCTCTTTGAATAGTCACGAAATTTGATACAAACAGTACTTCCTGTAGGATCAGACCTACCAATTTTGGTTTTGATTCGTCAATTTGTTTTCAACTTTTGTAATTTTTTTTATTTTACCTCTCTTTTTCCCTTCTGATAATGGTTCTTAAAAATTCATTTTCTATCCTTCATCGAGAAAACCACTCTTTTTAACCCAAAACCATTAAGATCTCAAAAAAAAGTCAATTTTCGCCCATCCTCCACGCGCTTCTATACATTATATTATTTTGAATACGGTCACAAAAATCTCCGCTAATATTTTCGTAACCAAAACGTAGACAGCTGCACTATTCTTCGTTTTGCAATGAAAAATATTTTAATTTTCGTTACTACAAGAAAGAAAACCATCGAATTATTTCTTAAAATTGTTCTTAGAACTCGCAATAATTTTTCATTTTACAAAAAAATAATATTTTTTGACACATTCATAAAATATTTTGAAAAAATGATGCTTAATCTGTAAATTATTTTATCGAATGCATCGTATTTGTGGGATATTGATAATTTTTTGCAAAATATATAAATATTTTATGCTTACTTCACTGGAAGAATTTTGGTGATATAGGTAATTTTTAAACAAAGATCTACTTTTCTCTGCCAAGTTTACTGCGCAAGAGTTTTTTTGTGTTTAATTTTCATTTTGTTAAATAACCGTACGCATTTCGTTTTTCATACAAAGGTAACTCTGCTAAATTCGTCATTTTTCATACTATGATAACACTGCAAAATTCGCCGAGTCCGGGGAAACAACAAATTCGGTTTTGTTAGTGTGCGTGGGTTGAATCATGTATATAATCAAATACACACCCACATTAACAAAACAATCGTAATTTTTCATTTTGTTTACATTTTTCACTTTTTGTTGCATATGACGTCAACTTTTTATTACGCACCTCAGATTAAACATTTCCAATGTTAAATTTTTGGTCAAACGGTAGCTTTTATAAAGGTGGCTAATCCCAAAGTGAGCCTCAACAATAGAAACAGTGCTTCATTAGACAACTCCTTATTTTTCAGAAGAAACTAAAGACACGCGTTTTCATAATTTTCAGACAGAAAAACTTTTTTTTCCTAAACTTTAATCCATTGTATTGAAAAAAGATGGGTAAAGCCATGAATATTTGAGAGGAAATAAGCCTGTCATTTCATTCTAGCCCAAAGAGTGAGATGGTATTATTTAAAATCTATACTGGAAAAACAAAGATGATAAATCATGCCAGAATTGATGTTATTTCACAATAGTATTGGTTGTTGACAATGTTTAAAAATAGAAACACCATCTGGCTCAGAAGTTCCCTTCAATTAGGTCAAAGGCTAGAGGAGTCAAATTCGATGGATCTTCTAAACTGACAATATAGATTTAGGTGAGAAGAAAATATTCTAATTTTTATCTGTATGAAATTATTGAAACAAAGAGTATTTGGTTCGAGATCAATTTTGAATACATTTAGGATGAAAATGTTGATTAAATTTTAGTACCCAAAAAGAGAAATGGAGAGAAAAATGTCTGGTATAAAAGTTTAAAATTTTTTGTATTTTTGGAGGATATATTTACCACACTGGAGCTGCTCTAAATTTATACTCAGCGGTTATATTTATTTTCTCATATACTAGGTACTGAGTATACTTATGTACATTGAAGTCGAAACATAATCTACTGACGATTTCCTCTATCAAGGATCAGGTAATTAAAGCTTGCTTCAGCTGGTTATCTCACCAATCAGAAAAATTCCTCAGTGTTTCAATGTTATTGTGTCAAGTTGAAATTTATCTGATTTTTATTTTTCTGATTATATGAGAAATTTATTTATTTTTTGTATGATTTTTTGATATTTCAAATTTTTCATGTATTCTCCTGGTTCTCGCATTAGTAGGCTAACATTTTTTTTATATGAGCTGGTTTTAGAGATGAGAGGGCTCGGGAAAAGATTGTGACTATTAGCAGCTATTGAGGTTATCTGTCAAGTTCATGTATCTATATTCTGAACTTTGGTTCTGTCTTATCGAGTTTAGGTAGGTACCACCTGGATGATTGATATTCTGTGAAACCGATTTCGACAATCATTGGCAATGTGGAGAGTGCGAATTCTGTGTCATTTGTTGAATCATTTCCTCAAAAGGCAATAGCTTGGAAATCAAATTGAAGTTCGTTTAATAGGTTTAGGGAAGCCTGGTAAAAGAATTTTATTTCGCCAAAAAATTCCGAAAATTTTCCAAAAATGTTTATTTTCCAATAAAAACTGTAGAATTGTAGAAAAAATTTTAATTTGAAGTTTTTTGGTGCTACTTTCATTGTCTGTTATAGGAGAGAATAAAACTAAAATGGCAGGCAACTGAATTAACACTAAGCGTCCATCTTGTTAATTAACTGATGAACGACAGAAGATCTACCGAGCGATCCAAAGTGTTTCCCGATGGGTGAATTTCCTTTCTATTGCGAAGTTCGAGCAATTTGAATTCTGAAAATTAAGAAAAATTTGAAGCAAAAATTGAGTTTTCTGAAAAAACTTGGTAATTTCTAAAATAATGGATCTAGATCTATGGGAACGAGCTCGTTGAATTTCTCACTAAAAAATACATAATTTTCAAATAGTTAATTGGAGAATTGAAGAAAACATTGAAATTTAACGTTTTTTGGTGCTTTTTTCATTGTCTAATGGTTTCACTTTTGTTTTCGCTGAATAATGCCAAACAATCCGCACTCTAGTGATGTGTAATTCTATCTCTTACCAACTGGGCTGTAATTGTGTGGCCTTTATTCGGTCCAGTCAGCAACCCACCTCCTCGGATTTTTAAAGACAGTTTTCACTAAATTAATTCATTGATTTTTAGCGCACTACCACCCACCCTCGTTAAACAAAAAATGAAAAAAATGATTCGGTAGAACGCCTTCAACCATCTCAAAAACTCTCCAACATTAATTTGTTGAAGAATATCGTTCATCTCTTGCGAAGACTTTGATCAAAGAATTAAACAAGTATATATTAATAAAAAAGGTCCAAGTACCGCACAGCTCAATTCCGAGTTGGTATTATTATTATTCCCTTCAGTTTTATAGTTGCCAATAAATTTGACCCAAAGTGACGAGTGCGTAACTTGATTTTATTATGTATGGGTACGTAGATACGGATCCTCATAAATCGATCTTATATTATTGAATTTTTTTTTCTTTTGTATCATTGAAATAGAATAAAAATTGAGCCTACATTATAGGTAGAAAGTTATTTCGATGTTATATTACGTAATGGATAAAATTCATCAAATTTTCCTTCTACAATGACTCCATATCACCGAAAATAAAAGAAAAATATTTTCATATTAAATGGAACGGAATTTATATTTTATACTTTTACAGGCGTTTGAGAAGAAGAGAGCCAAAACGAAACGACGTTAAAATTCTTCAATTTTAATTTTATTTTTTTTTTACTTTTACACTCATCGTTGTCTTATAATTCTTGCTCTTTTAATTTTCATAAGTGGGGACTCATTTTCTAAATTAAAACACCGTAGGTAGGTACGTAAAAAACAAACGAACAGGTAGTTGACTGTTGTAACTGTAGAAACGTTTAATGCGAATTAAATGTACCGAAGGTTTTTTGCTCTATAATTCTTTTCTAGTGGTCGCATTTCTTTTCTTTTTCTTTTTTATTCTCCATTTTGTTTCGTTTCATTTGAGGCAGAAGTAACGAAAACAGATGCGTCCGAATTACGTCACCTCAAAATTATAGTGCGGTAACATGTTGAATACTAAGACCTGCGAGTATAATTACGCAAAAGAAAAATATATTACAGTTTACTGTCTTTTTAAGTGAAAGTTAATTTTCGAGTTGAACGTGTGGTTGTGGCATCGACGCGAATAGAATATTTCAAAAATTCGACGCTTAAACGGCGTTTTCCGTTCTAATTGGTGAGAAAAATGAAACGAAACTCTTCTTGTCCTTTCGTTTGTCTTTTTTTTCTTCCTATAGAGGGTAGCTAATATAGTTTTTCTACGTCATCGTAGGGACTTCATTAGGGTGTGCAAAATAATTGGGTTGGTGCAAACTTTCGTCACTGGTTGACTTCACACGGAAGCAAGAGTCGACATCGACCAATTAGGGTGCAAAACAACAGTTCCACTGTGAGACTGTTTATCCACGTAGACTTAGTTAACGTAGCATCGATGTTTTTTGTCGATGATATTTTTTATTTATTTATTTTTTTTTTTTTACTTAAATAGTCGCCTACCTATATAGGTATTATAATAATTATTTGTTTGTGGGAGGAGGGAATGAGACGGTGCTGTTTCCATATCCCGTGGTGATACGATATGCAGCCCATTACACCACTTGTACAGTCGATGGTTGTGTTGAAGAGTGCTGCTTCCTCGCCAAGAGACATTATTTCGATGAACTCCAACTGGCGGTTTGGTTTTGCTTACCAGCACCTCGTCGTGCGATTGATTTATCCAACGACTAATGTATACGATTGGATTTACTTGCGGATTCAGTCACCGAAGCAATAAGAAAGCTAGCTACCTAAAAGAAAGACATTTTTTTAGGTTATTGTCGCATAGTGCAGAGGTTCTGAAGCTGTGGTACGTGAGTGATAGTTAGATTGTACCCCAATTTTGGGGTGAGAATAAAATTGTTTGTAACTATTCTTGAATTTTTAACAATTCTTAGTGTTGGTACCGACGTAACTCCGACAAATGTAAATACATAAAAATATTCTGTAAAATATTAAGTGGTACGCCAAGTTTTTTGAAGAAGATAAGAGGTACGCCTAAAAAACTGATGAGAACCGCTGGTATAGCGGGTGATCACGCGAGGTGAATAATTTTTTTTTTACTGCGAAAAAAAGGATTTCTCTTTGCCGTTCGCGTGTAGTGGACGGTTAGGTGGGATAGGTAACTATTTTCAAATCAAAGGACAAGTCTTTTTCGTAATACGTTTGAAAGGGAAGGAAGAAAAATAGCTAAAAAAGCGAAGAATAATGTTCATTCCCTCATTCAGCGTAGGTTGGCATCATTGATAGCGCCACTCCACACATCCGCCAGTTCGTTCAATCTCTCATCAGTCAATGGCGGGTTAATTTGGGTGGTATTTTCCAAACTCGAACGTCTTACTTCGGATGTAATGAATCTGCAAGCTCGACCAGAACGATCCTTTGCTTCGACTCGATTCAACTTCCATAAAAAATTTCTTAGAAAAACCATCGTTTTGCGCCTGTCAACTACTCCGCTGGTTACCCGCAGTGGTTTGCAAAACCATTATGCCCAGCTACCTCCACGGTCAATAAACGAACCGAACGTGAGTTGGGATTTTTTTCAGTTCCGTAGGGTATCATTATTTTTTTGAGTTAATCGTCGTATGGTCCTTCCGAGCGCATTTTACGTACGTTCGTGTCGTAAGCACGATGCCGGAAGGCCTCCTGTTGTTCCTTCACTCAATTGGCTGTGCTGGATTTGAGTAGATTGCACATTAAGTTTCGGCAATACGCTCGTTTCCTTTGCCCTCCGTGTCTGTCTTAATGCCTCGTTCATTTTCCGTCGTGTCACTGTGACCATTCACCGAGGGTGAACCCCATAATTATGCCTCTCCTTCCACCTCATTCTGGGATACTCTTCTGGCCAGTCCTACCATGCCAAGTGTGCCAATGGAACACTCGGAGAGCGTAGGGCTGAGAGAAAGTCGGAACTGCTACAGAGGTTGATTGATCGAACGATAGGCGTGTATTTCGATAATTTAAATCAGTTACAAAATTTGACCGGCCCATAGGAGCGCAGTATTTATACGAGTTCCCTCTTACGCTCTCGCCGAGCTGGATGAGAAATTTCCACCACATTGTTGGGCGGGAGCTTGGACGTCGATTTCGGTAAAAAAAAAAAAAAAAAAAAAAGGGCTACGCGTGAACCTTAATGTGGTGCGGGGTTTGCGTGTTTTGATTCGAGGTAACCGACCCACGTCCGTAACAAGTGTAAGGCAGCAGGTCATTGACCTTGCAAATTGTAGCCCAAACCGAGTGTGAAAAGTTCGCGGATGGACGCGGTGCCTGACAAGCTAACCCCGTCGGATCGCGGATACGGCATACACCGGAACGGTGTCCTTGCCCCAAATATCGGATCAGAAACCAGTTTCACAAGAATGTCGAAAAGTGAACGACATTCGAGGAGAACAGGAAAAAGATGAACAGTCGTCGAGGGCATACAGTCGTCCCCTGGAGAAGTGAGTGCGCGTACAATACTGACATGGCGTAACAGATGAGAGAAGTGCGGGAACATGTGCCGCGGTTGTGAGGGTATCTCTTCGAAATCCTCAAATTTAAACCGAGTAAGTAGGTGTCACCTCGTCGATCATTAATCGAAACGAAACCGTTTTTCTATGCTTTCAGGCGCATCGACGATTCGCGAAGATGAAAATTTCACGTAGATAACTAAAACTCTGGTGGCATATAAGAATATGCTGCAAGACGTTTATTATGAACAGAAATCCAATCAAACGTTAAGCGACACAACCGAATACTATGAAACCTACGAAAACAAATCGTCAACTCCGAACAGCTACGATACCGAGCAAGGAATTTTTATACATTGGTGAGTACAGGCGTCCATACGGACGACCTTATTTTCTTTTTACGAGCCTATAAATTCAATTTTCAAGCAAACCGTAGACGAAATTTCGTTATTTTCCGACGCGACGCCAATAAATTATCAGCATAACGAAATAAACGAAATTCGTCCTTTTTTTTTCCTTTTTTTTTTTTATTATTATTATTATTATTTTCACAATACCTACGTCGGCAATCGCAACAAATTCTGTTCTGTTTTGCGACTATTTTCGCGCAAATTACATTTTTGAAATTAGTAGTCGGCCATTTATTTGGCTGGGTCGTTTCCCTCAACTCGGAGCACCTAACAATAAAAGCTTAGAATATAAATAGCAAACGTTAAAAAATGCAAAACGTATTTCCAGTCGAACGATTTGCGTTCGAATTGTTATCTTTCTTTCATTGGCTAAAATGACGATAATCTCGCTGACTACCCCCCCCCCGTTTCTCCTGCGATGTGATCCTAATGGATGGTCCCACATAAAATAACGCTCGTTCGTCGACGAAGACCGTTGATGGGAAACCAAAAATTATTGCTTGTAACACCGTAGGTGGGTACGGCGCGTGCTACAAGCGAAACTCGCATCTCGTGTCTGCGTTCGACCGAATGCAAAAACAAGTGCTACACTTGCGGTCGGAAAATTCTGCAAAGGTTGGTTTCCATTTCATCTATCGAAGGTATTATTGTTTTAGTTTAACGTCGATCCCACTTACGCGACGCGGCACAATTCAGAAAATTCGTATTATCTAAAAAGACCAGTCCGAATAACTCTATCAGTTAGTAGGAAATTGTGAGACACCTGAGGCAAGTGATACCTTACGCGAAGAGCAGAACATACTGGCGAATTTGTCAACAGGGTCGGTAAATTCTGTCTATTCTAAGAAGGAAAGTTTTTTGTGGTACCTACCTACCAACTGAATCACTGCATCATACGGTCGTGTAGTCTATGCTCTACGAGGACCTATCTTTTGTTCGTTGTGCCCAACCCTCACGGCGCGTTTAAAAAATAATTATTTAATTCTCTGACGCGATGAAGGTTTTTTCCTGGAAAATGGTGCGTATTAATACGATTTCTAGGTGAATAAAGAATGCACCTCATCGAATACCCACGCTGGGAAAAAGGTCTTTTAACTCGCAACTTCTTATCATATTCGAAGCACGAAATTTACAAAGAAAATCTGGTCTTTATGCGAAACCACGTGAGTAAAGAAAATACGACCGATGGTTTTGTATTTTCACTAATTTTGTTAGCGATCCCAAAAGTATAGATAAATAATTTCAATTACGCGTGCGAGTTACCAAGAAGTGTACCATACCATTTTACTTTTTTTATCGTACAAATATTGTTTTCTATGTGGTAAATGAACGTGTATGTAGGGAAGTAGATACGATATATATATATATATATATATATATATAGGTATATATACCTGTAACGAATGAAATAAAAAGCTAAACCACGAAAGAGAAACGGATACGACTATCTTCCCTCGACGGTGTGCTATTCTGAGGTGAGAAAAAAGTTGCAAACTGAGAATGAGATACAAGTTCAACCGTATATTACGCGAGTCGAACCAGTTTTTACTTGAAAATTGAATCAAATGGTAATTACATAATATTATATGTTTTGAGTTACAAAATGGAAGCACTAAATTTTATAGCCTATTTCCATTCGAGTGTCCACATTTGGTAGGCATGCCAAACCAAAAACTTTAGAACTGCGCGAAATTTATAAAATTGGTACCTATTCCTTTTATCGATATTAAGATAGGTACCTGCCAGAAAAACCAAATTTACGTCATTTCCTTCGAATTTGGTGTAACTTGCGTCATATTCTTTTAAATGTTTTTCATAAAAAATTTCGCATATTTTTAACTAGATATTAAATTTCAACAAATTTTTAGAATAATTTCATTCACCACAAATGGAAAGATCGGCGAAACTTATCTTCCAATTATTATTGAAATAACATAATTATTCGGTCGGTGTTTCTCTCTATTTTTAACAGCATCGAAAATTTTGGTTCACGTTAGAGAATAAATGGAGGACTGGTAATTTACCATAATAGAATTTTTAAAATCGGTAGATGGTCGGTCAGATAAGCTAAAAGGGTGGATAAAATAGAAAATCCGTCACGAGTCCCTCCACTCGGAGAATGCTCCTCGAAATACAAATTGTTTAATAAAAAGTTATCATTTTTATCGAGTTACTTATATAGTGTTGAATTGAAACGAGCAAACAAGTGGAGGAAATTCAACAGAATTACCCAAAACTTTTGGAATGGAAATTCAGTGTCAACAACTCCATATACATTATTAGCGGACTTTTTGACAATGCGTACAGCAGAACTCTCCAATTATGAAGGTCAAAGAAACAACATTCTATGACCTATCTGTGAAAATATTTTAATACTATTTCGGTGAAAACCAGACAGAGACAAGCAGTACGGATATAAAAACGTACAGACCGGTAAATGAGGAGTCAATCGCTGCAAATAGTCGATGTTGCCGGTTGGTCGCGTTTAACGAGTTCACGAATCGTTCACGAATCACGAACCGCCACTAGGAAAATGATTCAAATCACAATTCACCGATACAATAATGATTCGATCAATATCAAGGTTAAAATGATTCTATCAAAAACGAACGAATTACGCCCAGAACTGTTATCAGTAATTTGAAACTTTGAATAGAGTAAAAGGTAGATTTTAACATTTGTTGCAAACTTCAACCATTTGTGAATTCTATTGAAGCCAAGAAGTTTCGACCCGAATCATAAATCACTTTCGTACCGTTCAAAATGTTTTGATCAAAAATCACGAATCATAATGACAATAGTAATTCGAATCACCAGTCGTTACGCTAAACTATATTCAAAATTAAAGATAAAGAATCGTACCCCTCACTTCCCAAAAATATTTGACTTATGCCCTTCAGAAAACGAAGATTGAATGGGCAAACAAAGAATTTAATTACGACAGAAACTATTACTCACTTTATAGGTGTGCATTTTAATTAATTTATACCTACACTTACTTATATACCTATTAATTTGTCTGAGCGCAGTGGCGAATCGAAGGGAAAAAATCTTAGGTACCTACCTACTAAATGCTTTGAAAAAACCTATTTTAATTACTTTACGTTTATGAGACTGCGAAGGTCCTGAAAACCTTTTTGGTAAAATTCTCGGGTCAAATTTTGCTGAGTTAGTAACCGTTAGACGCCATCACTGTGTCTGAAGGAAATTACAATGGGTATTTTACATTCAGCTGTCGCTAATTACAAAACATTAATTTTATCCTATATACTTACCTAAGTGAAAAGGATGGGTTGTTTTTAAACGAACTTAAGTGGGTGTACTTTTTTTTTCAAACGGGCAAAACATAATGGTTGCATCATACTCACTAAAATTCTAGTAAAACCCAAAAAGTGGTTTTTGCTCAGTGATGCTGTAAAAATAATCAACGTACGGTGTAATTTTGTTGGATTGAATTATTCTCAGCAGTGTAAACGAAACGTTTGCCATTTCGTGAAGGCTAATCCCAGACGAAAGACAAAAAGGAGGAGTTGGAAATGAATATTCGGTGCGACAACGCAGCCTTGGTCTGAGGGAAATGGAAAATTATTCCTTCCAAGTCTGTGAGCTTTCACACAACTCGTAACTTCCGCTTTTAAAGCTTTATTCGTCGGTTTAGACCAACCTTTTCCAATTGTAGATGGGAGGCTAAACTTACCGATAAAACTGTCCTAATTTTCTCCTGGAATTTTCTTTTTCATTTTCGCAGACGACGACAACATCCAGCTGGAGAAAAGAGTCGAGTGAAGCCGAGCACGCCATATTGGAAAATTATACCCTCAAATTGGTTACTTTCCATTTAAAGAACCATCGATGCATTCTTCTCGAGATGCGTCTCGCGTGGGTACTCAAATTTTTGGTACTTTCTTCTCGACCCAATAGCTCCACTAAACAGGTTTGCTCCCCCTACCCCCGTTATTATGCGATAAATCAAATCTAAGGAAGATGCCCATAGCTTACAAGCTGATGCTGTAGATACTGCTAGAATTAGGCAAAAAGAATCGTTTTCGTTTCGAAATGCGAGTTTTGTTAAAAGCTAGTACTCAGTTCTCGTCGGGTGTCACTTTTATTTTGAAGTGGAAAAATTCAAAAATTTCATATTTTTAAAAGAACAGCGTTTTTGATAAGAATGGTACACCACGTAATACTACATGACATTCCGAAAAAAAAGTACAGAGAATAAACATTTTACAGACTTTTTGGACATTATTATAAGTGTATAAATAAATATGAATTTTTTTTGTTTTTCAAAGTTTTTTGAGAGTAGATACACTGCGTACTCTCATGTCCGAGGTTCACTTAAGCATTGAGAAGTCCGAGATTTTGGACTCTAAATAAAAATTTTTAGAACTTGATAATGACGTCACAATTTAAAGACATCTTTTCAGAAATGAAATACAAATTCGGACATCATAATATCCGAATTCAAACTCATATTCAGATGAAGACATGACGATAGTAATTGTTGGACTCTGGGGGCTTGGAGTCTGTTGAAGTATGAAGTAGACGATTATTAATTATATTACCGGAGAATAAATAAAATAGAAAAACACAAGTACCGCACTAATAAATGAATTTAATGAAGAGAGAGATAATCACATGAACAGACACAACTCACAAACTGAACAGATAGACGACGCAACTGAATAGGAACTGGAGAATGACAATACAGTGTTACCAACTAGTGATTGAACAATAAATAATGTACCGACACTCACTCCTTGTTCAATTACGACGTTGAAAATATGAAATACATATGAAATGCATATTATATGATATATAAGATATAGTGATTGAACAATGTATAGTTATTAAAAAGTACATAGTGCGATAAAAAATAAAAATAGGAGAAAACATTTTTCATGAAAAACTCCTTATAGATCAAAAATACAAAGATCCAAAAATTAAATAACAATAAAACTGTTATACAATATAAATATTAGTTAAAGAGGAAAACTTTATATTACATAAATAAAAACCTCTTTTACTGAAAGAATTATATATATAAAAATATATTTAAAGAAAATTAAGAGGAAAAGGTTTATCATTTTTATTTATGAATTTATAGTATATTTATGTAAAAAGGATAAACTAAAAACCTCTTGGTCCACCAGTTGTGTAGAGGAAAATCCACAGGAGTAGATGAAAAACCACTACGATTTTATTTATATTTATTAAAAAAGGTATATCCAAAAAGTATAGAAAATATCATGAACATTTCATTAATTTGCCTTAAGCCACTATAAAAACTTCTTAATGAAATATTGTTCAAGATATATAATTATATATATGTATAGTACTCCATTATATTCTTCCTAAAATTTATCATATTCTCCGTTTGTGTTATAAGTAAAGTTATTGTAGGTTAGTGAGCTCAACAAATGTAAGAAAGAATAGAAAAATATAATATACAGAACTCACAAAAGACATAATTAGGAACATAAATGCAGACAAAAGAAAATATATACGACATCACAGGAAAAGACATAATAAAAAATCATAATAAATCTTAAGAATAATAATAATCAGGGGTTCTGGATCATTCTAGAGATCGCCGTTTTCGTATTGTTTTTAATCTGAAACAATATACTAGGTATTACTATCTAAGAAAATATGTGTGAGTATATGTATATATGTTTTATTTAATTTGTTAGTTATGATATGTGTTATTTATTTCTCTGTTATGAAATGATAGATGTTGTCCTTACAGTTTAATATTAATCTAGTAAATTTTTCAAAACTCCCAATAGGTAGTGGTTTAGTAAAAATATCAGCCTCCAGTTCCTCCGAAGAAATTTTTACCAAAACAATTTCACCAAGTTGTTGACTTTCACAATAAATTTGTGCAGGTAGAAATGAGATACCTATAATTTTCTCCGTTAATTCGGCTTGATTAGCTAACTCTTTGGCTAACTCACTCATCGCTACATACTCCGCTGCACACGTAGAAGTTGCTACTCTCCGTTGTTTATAACATTTCCACATTATTGTGTCGCCAAATAATTTAATTAAATGTCCTGCTGTAGATGCTCCTGTTTCAGGACAATCACCCCAGCTAGCATCAGAATATCCTATAATATTATCGTGTTTTCCATTATAAGTTAGACCTAGATTTTCAGTGTATTTTAGGTATCTGAAGATTCTTTTTAACTCCTGTATATTCTCTTCAGTTGGATTACCTTGACACCTACTCATTAAGTTAACAGCTAAGGCTATATCGGGTCTTGTTCCACCAGTTAAATATAACAAGCAACCGACTGCTTCTCTAAATGGATATTTCTCTCCTGTTTTATTTAAGTTTTTAGGTTCATAATTATTCTCATTCCTCCGTTTTACTTGTCTAGTTACCATAGGCGTTTTACAAGGTTTACAGTCCTCCATTTTAAATCTCCTTAATAATTTATTAATAAATCGTGTTTGTTTTAACTCCATTTTATTTTGACTCCTGTTTCTATTAATTTCGATACTTAAGTAATCCTGGGGAGTTCCCATATCAGAAAACTTAAAAATTTTCCTAAATTTTTCCTTTAATTGTTCAATCGAAATTGAACAATTTCCAGCAATGAGAATATCGTCTACATAAGCTAGAAGGATTATAAATTTATCTCAGTTTTTCCAAGTGAATAAACATGGGTCTTTTACATCACTATTTAAGCCTAACTTTTTCATCTCAGCTGTGAAAAGTATATTCCAGCTTTTAGGACTAGTTTTTAACCCATAAATTGATTTATTTAATTTACACACCTTGTTTACTCTTTCAGAAGGATTAATACCTACTCCCTCTGGTATCTCCATATATATAGGTCCAGTTATTTCTCCGTGTAAAAATACAGTTTTAACATCCAATTGGCAAATCTCCAAATTGTACTTATTTACTATCGCTAATAAATTACGTACAGTCGCCAATGGTGTTTGTGGAATACCTTGTCGTGAGAAATATTCTCACCAGAAGGAAATTCAACAGAATTTAAGCGTGTTCAGCCACTTCGTACGTAAGTACGGGTAAGCCAGAACCAGACCAAACACTGGCGATTTTAGAGCCAGATCGGGTGGTTTATATATGGCTTATTCACACACACACAAACACACGTACGTAAGGTAATACGTACGTCAGTGAGGGCGGCCAGGTCGCATCATCCCCTATTGTGATAAGAGATGGCTGGCCAGTTCATGTACGGATCGTGACATTGTTTGGTGATGTCACGATTCGGTACTCGTACATTACCTACATGTACTTGCAGGTAATTACGATCGAACGTATTTTGTGTTTTTGTTTAACATCATATAGACGAGTAATTAGCCTGCCCTTTGGGACGGCGACTGTCGTCAAGGGGTCCGAGCCCCTTTACCTCATACCAATGAGTCCCCACAGTGTTACTGGAGCATATATTTCCAGTAAACTGTGTTCTACCTTATCCTTAAATCCTCTTCCCACCAGTCTTGCTTTATATCTCACATCTCCTGTTGGCTCCGGTTTAACCTTAAATAACCACCTCGAATCTATTATATTTGGTTTCTCTTCGTTCTTATCAACTAATGGTCTATCAACTATAGTCCATACATCGTGTTCTTGGAGCGAGTTAATTTTGTCTTGAATGGCTTATCTCCATTGTAGGCTAGCAGATGAGTTAATTGCCACCAAATATGTTTTGGGGCCTCTTTCACTTCAGCCATAGCCATATAAACGAACTCGTCTAGAACTACATCAAGGTTTTCAGCTTTGGTCCATTTAGGATCTTCAGTATTAAAAGCTTCAACCTTTTGTCTCTTTTCTCCTGTTAATCGCTTTGACTTTCTCCTTTTTACTCCTTTACTTCCCTCCAGTTTATCCTCCGTTTCATTCTTTATTTCATTCTTATTAAAATCATTAAACCAATTAATATCTCCTTTTTCAATTCTCTCCTGTTGTTTATATTTATTCCTATACACTAGTTTATCATTAAATCTTACATCTCGCGATTCAATTAAGGATTTAGTTTCTAGACAACATAATAAATAACCAGATCGGGTATATCCAACCATTACAGTACAGATTCCCCGTCCTGAGAATTTAGTCTCCGGTTTTCTTTTAACCTTTGAATATGCCAAACAACCAAATCTCCGTAATTGATTAAAATGACGTGGTGCACTTGGTGCAAATTTAGTCAAAAATATATCATAATTTATAGATTTGTGTGGGGTACGATTGTTCATGTAAACTGCTGCTTTAACAGCTAAATCCCACATACTCTTAGGTAACCCTGAATCTGCCATTAAAGCTCTCACTCTGCTTTGAATGGTATTATTGAACCTTTCAGCCACACCATTATGTTGGGGTGTATCGGGTGGTGCTAATTGGAGATCGATATTTTCCTTTTCTAACACCTGTTTCGTATATCCTCCCGTAAACTCCGTTCCTTGATCAGATCTCAAATAACACACCTTAACATCTTTCCCTAATAGATTTCTAGTGCTCCGTATAAATGTTTCTAAACATTCCCCAACTTCAGACTTTTGTGTCATATTATATGCTTGTGCATACCTAGAATAGTCATCAATAAATACTACTATAAATCTCCGTTTAGCTGGAAATGTAGTGGGTGATATATGACCCATTACGTCAGAATGAATCATTTGTAGTGGGCGCTCAGCTCTCCACCTTGGTTGATTAAAGGGTAATTTTGTGAGGTTAGAGACTGCACGTATTTCACAGTCTTTTATTATTCCCGTAAATTTAACTCCTTTTAACTCCGGTTTAGTTTGCGCCAATTTCTTTAGATATTTTTCTAACACATGGCCTAACTTGTAGTGCCAGTGCAGTTCTAGGGGTATAGACTTATTCATTCCGGTAATGTCTAATATCATAGATTCGGGAATTTCCTCAATGTTAATTACTTTTTGATCATTCTCCGGGTTTTCATTGTCAATCATACTTTCGCCTTTATTATTATCATTTACTCCCTCCATTTTGGACTTTTCTAAATTATCATTATCATCTATATTATTATCATTATTATTATTATTATTATTATTATTATTATTCTCCGGTTTATTTTGTTCGGTTTTACTGTTATTATTATTATTGTTGTTTATATTATCATTATTACCTATATGTAATTTGCCAATGTTATCTGACATTTGTACCGGCAAACAATTCTCTCTTTCTCCATTACCTATTTTTTCACCTGTTTCTTCTTCTTCTACCTCCAAATTGTTTGCGGGTATGACGTCAGTAACATGAGCAGAATTCAAATGCAAGTGACGAGATAACGCAGGTGTCTCGTCATCATAATCCACACTATCATCAGCAAGATCAGTAACCAGTTCCATATGCCAAAATGGTTTTTTATATTCTCCAGAAAAATAGGTCACCGTCTGATCACCATTTACCACTCGAATGTTTTGATTATTCAAAATTACAGTAAAACCTAAATCTATCAATTTTTGTACTGAAAACAAATTTTCAGACAACTGAGGACAACACCTTACATTATTAAACCTAACCTTATTGCCAAGTAAATCACGAGTAAGTAAGTCACCGGTTAACTCACAGGACAATGTCGAGTCTACATTGGCACTAAGCACTTCTTCATTATGGGGTTTTTTATTAACAAGTGGGATAGAATTGGAAATAATGTGTTGAGTTGCCCCACTATCCGACAAAAATGATTCTTTATGTACAGGTTTACCTGAAGGATTATTCTGAGATGACGTCGAATTATCAGCGTCATCCAGATCCAACAGGGTCTCCTCCTCAGAAGTGACCATCAAAGCTGAAGATTGCTCCAAGTTTTGAATGGTCGAATAAGGTGAGGGGCTAGGAGGCAAAGGAATATTGAGGCATTCCTCCCAATCAGAGGTTACATACGTATGTTGCAAAATACCAGACAATTGAGGAATGTCAAATTGAACATCCACTACAATATTATCTAAAGTCGAGTCATTTTTCTCCGGTTCAGCCTTAAAATTATGTACTTCGACCAACGCATATTTAGCTGCCGTTTGATCATCAGTAATTTTAGTGTCCTTCACCTTTCTATCCACCATTTTACTTTTGCCACCCCGTCCACGCCTGTTTGAGGGTGCTCCTCTAAAAGGTTTAGCTATTCCTCCAGTCGGTAATTTAGGTTGTGGATTAACAAATCCACCCCTAGGTGGTGCAATACCACAATAGGAGCTACGCCCTCGATAAGACATGTACCTATTAGGCCTACGACTATTATAAAATGTAGGTCTATACCTATCATTTTGTGAAACTATAACAGGTCTCATCTTCCCTAACTTAGGACAAGAAGTGGCACTGTGCGTTGATGTAATAATTCCACAGTTGAAGCACATTCGGCCTTCAACTGTTGGGTTAGAATAAATGTTACTCAAATGACCATAACCCTGGCAATTGAAGCATCTAGCACCTGGACTAATTCTACTATTGTTTGTAACACCAGTTCGCGCATGTGATCATCTAATAAAAACGACATTGCCTCTCGTTGGTCCTGCCAAGCCACTATTTGAACCTTCATTTTGCCGTTCCATCTGTCTATTTGCATCGGCCTGTAAGATTAAACATTTGAGTTCTTCAATAGATAGGCCTACGTTATTAGTTCGTTTAGAAATAAAATTTATAGTTTCTATCATATTAGAACTTTTAGCCACCGCCATATAAAAATAACTCCGTTTTTCTTTCTCCGTCAATTCATCATTATCCTCATTATTTTCATAAGACTTAATTAATTCGTCAAAACGTTGGAAAAACTGTTAAGGCTTTTCCCTAGAAGGATTATATTTTAAAAGAGCTAATTCTTTGCGGTGCTTCTGACACCCTATGCATCTCACATCGCTTAAACTCTTTTAAAACTTAAAATTTCTATGGGATCCTTAACGTTGACAATTAATTTATGATAGTTGTCATCGATATGATTTATGATTATATCTCTAATTAAATTTAACCTAATTTCTTTCTCCTGTTCAGTATATCTATTTTCATCACCTGTTTTATTTTCTATTAAATTAAATAAATCCTTAGAAATCAATTCTGATTTCAGGTAATCAAACAATAAATCATATCAAATATTTTGAGTAAGTTTATATTCCCTTTTTATATTGTCCTTATTAAATAACACCTCCGTTTTCTTATCACTTTCACCACTCAATTAACTCTTAAGAGCATCAATTAAGATTTTCAAAAGAGTCCTACAACTATCATCCTCCTGTTCATTTTTATCATTATTATTTTTATTAGCTCTGTTTTCATTATTATTATTAGAAATGTTAATATTAGTATCATTATTCTCGCCGTTTATTAATTCACCTAAATCATTATTATTATTAATATTAATATTTTCGCCAGGATTAGTTAAATTAGGGTCAGGATAACTCAATGACTCAGTAATTTCCACCAACATATTCTCTAAAAACACTATCCTATCTTGCATTTCCTGAATTAAAACAGGATTCCTCAACCAAGCTTCCCTTTCCTGTTCCTGTCTCATGGATTGCTGAAACGCCTTTGCAAGTTCCATGGCAATACTCCTAACATTCGTCTCTTTTGAGGTAGACTGAATGTCTTCCTCATTCGTAGGTTTGGCAGCCAGCGCCTGTTGGGTTGCCTTGTTCACCATTTGCTTTGAAATTTTGGGAATTCTATATTGGGAAGTAGGTATTGGTTTTGCGATATGCTTAGGAATAGAAGTTTTAGGTACTGTGGTCTTGGCCTTAACAGACTGATCAAATTTCTTCCGAGGAGTCTCCCCTTTATTTGCGGCAGAAGCTTTTGGTCTACGCACTGGTGCCTCTTTCAATTGTACTTTTTTTTTAACTAGAAGGAATAATTATACATTATACCGCATTAATTAATGTGACGTCACATTATTACTCCCTCCATTCAGTAAATTATTTGTGAAAAATTTATATATATATTGCGACCTCGAAAGAATCGTAAGATCTCACCTGTGGTTCCTTTATTTTTATTCTCTAATAGACGTTTTTCAGTTTCTAAGTCGACCTCTACATCAACCTCCATATCCTCACTTATTGAAATATTTTTGATATCATTCTCAGAGATGTAAGGTTCGTCACGATCAGATTCGCTATTATTATTTTTGTGAACATTACGGTTGCTTGAATGTTGACTGCCGCTTTAATTGTGGATTCGCATGCCCGATTTTTCCCTGGATTTAGTTTTAGGCTTTCTACCACTTGCCATTTTACTAGGTAAAATATACAAATGATTAAGCTCATTGTAACAAAATATTGAATAAAGGAAGGGAAAATATATGGAAAATAAATAGATATATAATATTTGTGATAAAGTTTGGTTCTAGAGAAATAATAAATCCGGTAGGCTCTATTTGGGTGAATCAACACCAGGTCAATAATAAAAAGAAAAAGGAGCACAACTCATGCTTCTGAACTGTGGGTCACGAACTTCGCCACTCACAGCCCAAAACACCACCTCCTTTAGATACATGGAACACACATGTACCCTCCAAAGGCAGTTAGTCGACTGTACTTCCATCCACGAACGCAACGTCCTTCCATACAGCCTACCCACAACCAAAGATCGTGTGGATCGAGTACTTAAAAAGACTTTCCTTCTAGTATATTTATAAATTCACCAAAAAAAAAAAATATTTAAAATCCTTCACACTAATCCGTTTTATAAGAGCCGTAATGGTACTTGAGTACTCGATCCGTACCATTACATAAATATAAAAAATAAAAAAATAAAAAAATAAATAAATAAATAATTATATTCTCCGTTTTGCCATTTATCAATTTTATTGGGGAGACCAAATTACACATCACCATTTTTCTCCGTCATAAAAGAGCAACCGATTAAATCAGATAAAACGTAACCAGTAATTTCGATAACGACGGTCCCCTAACTATCGATATTTTATTTATACTCGAGTTTTAGAAAAATCATCTATATCGCTTCCTATTAAGGCACATAAAAAATATTATATCGCCCCTTCAAAAAAAATATTAATTATATTATACATGTATATATGTTTAATTATGCACGAATATTCGTAAGAGTATTCCCATTATTATTTATATTATCCTTTTTCACCAGTCCTTTTACTTATTCCTTTTTCTTAAATCCTTTTTAAATTTCCTCTTATATAATTATACATATCGATATGGAAGTGGAAGTCGTGATCGAAACTATTTGCTCAAATAATAATTAATAAAAGTGAACCAAACCTTAAAAACATCATTGTCTATCATGACAAAATTCCAAAGAAAGTAAGAAAAACTATTTACTGACTTACCAATCTGCTCGATATTACCAAAGTTTGATATAAAATCTTCTAAAAATGATGACAAAATGCGTGACCAACAGGAAAAAGATGAAAGTAAATACGAAAAAGTTGATAAAATACACGAAATAATTACGAATGTACAGAAAAGGCGAGAACAAAATTCGAAATATAAGACGAAAATGAGAAAAAGTTCGAAGGTTTTTGCACTAAAGCTCATCAACGATAATAAAAAATGCACTAATGCCGACTGAACACAATTAACAAGGGAAAAATACGATGTTTGCCAAATCAAGAACTGACAGTGACTGACTAATTGCGCAAAATATGAGCCATGAAATGAGCAATCCCCAATATAGCAATATATGTGTCATCAATTACTTCCAAACAATAGATCACCAATAAAAATCATTGAGAAAATAGTTCGATCACAATCCTAGCTTCTGATTGGCCATCTCTATTTCTTTTGTTTAAGTTTTACTCCGTTTCCCATAATTACTCATACGCCATTTACTATATATATATTTATTCATCAAGGGGCAATAAAAAATTCCCACATTATTACATTCATGTATGTTGCCTATATCCAACAATGAACGGAACTATCTTATTCATTGACACAATATACGTTTCACCAGATAAACTCCTTTTACATGTATTTGTGTGTGTGTGTGTACGTATAATTCCCATTCTCCTATCTATACTATTTGCCTTGTCACCGTCTACTACTACGTTTCTGTCTTCTCCGTCGACTGCCTCACCATTACTAACACACAAATAAAATAAAATACACATGTGTTTCACCGTCCGCCAATTATTCATTTTGCACCACTACAATAATAAGTTTCTCCGTCTTTTTTTCTTGTGTGTGCGTGTATACTGACGACAACCAGTATCACGCCACACAATTATATATATATATGTCTTTTTATTCTCCTCTTTCAACCTTCCTTTTTCTCTGTTTGGCTATTTTGAATAGAGTGAGACAAAAAAAGATCGCCATTTTAACTGAAGGGTTTTTACACCAGTTTACCGCCAATTCTCCACTCACCTCTTCTAATAAATACATATACATATCATCTCACCCTTTAACCGTTTTTATACACCTGTTTTTTTTTTATTCTCCAAATTAAAAAGATCGCCATTACATCTTCATTTTCTCCGTTTCAAATAAAGACTGACGACTTAAATAAATAAATTGACTAGACTTTACACCATCTCCGTTCATCTCCTTTCACCTAGAAATTTCTCCATTTAAATAACAAACAAAAAAGATCGATCAATTATATTGTACACTTTCTGATTTACACCTGTTATTTCGTCACCTGTCATTTAATAAAAATTTACGCCACATATCACCAATTAAAAATTACGCACCACACAATTAAAATTACGCATCATACAATAAAATTTTACCCCACACAATGAACAACTTACACGCCAGACAATAAAATTACACACCACACCATAGAAATATTACGCGCCTCATACCTTGCTGTCGACAGCCTTATAATCACGCCACTTACTTAACTATCACATCACCACTTAATTAATTATCACACCACTATTTCAAATTACGAACACCATTACGAACACTATTAATAAATAAATAAATTTCACATACCCATCTTCTTTTTGTGCCTACACCATACTTACAGAATTCGAGTACCATTACGTTTTACCTCTGGAACAGTTGAATCCACCTTCTTGCGAGGTACCCAGCTCCTCCACCATGTTGGACTCTGGGGGCTTGGAGTCCGTTGAAGTATGAAGTAGACGATTATTAATTATATCACCAGAAAATAAATAAAATAGAAAAACACAAGTACCGCACTAATAAATTAATTTAATGAAGAGAGAGATAATCACATGAACAGACACAACTTACGAACTGAACAGATAGACGACACAACTGAATAGGAACTGGAGAATGACGATACAGTGTTACCAACTAGTGATTGAACAATAAATAATGTACCGACAGTAATAAAATCCGATTCTTTTTCAGACAATTCTAACACATTTTATTTCAGTATCGTCTTCATTCATAATTCTACAATTTCTTACAAAATGATTTGGTTCGATCCGACAGACTGGCGCCATTGAATAAATAGAGATGAACACAAATTCTATACAAAGTAAAAACCCATTGACGGACATGAATGCAGCCAACTTCATACACTTTATCTTTTGCTTCTCCACCCTTTGTTTACGGTTTTCAGTCATATTATATTTTATTTTATTATGCTTTATCATTCATACACGTGCGCTTTGCCTATTATATGTCAACATGTATATTTGCTATCTTTCATTTTATTAGTAGCATATATATTAATTTCTCTCGCTTTTTATGTATTATCAACATCGCATGTTTGAAGGCAATTAAGC
Source organism: Ericerus pela (assembly GCA_011428145.1). Lineage (NCBI taxonomy): Eukaryota > Metazoa > Arthropoda > Insecta > Hemiptera > Coccidae > Ericerus > Ericerus pela. The sequence goes on from WOFM01000467.1 coordinate 1,705,774, forward strand.
AGACAATAAGTGGGGAAATCTTGCCGACAAAAAGAGTTAACTTGTAAAGAAGAATTCTAATTTTTATTCACTCTTCTTTTAGCAATACCTGGTACTATGTTCGTCTTTACAATGCAGTCGTTCTTGTGTAGGTGGATAATAGCAAGTCCAAGTCTCAAGTCGTATGTTAAAGTCCTCGCGTAAGCAATTATTAAGTGTACCATCTGCGGATGTAGATTCACTTCAGCTTGATCTACCTTGAAGACAAACTAGGATGGTAGTTCATATTCAGGATAGGCTCAACTGAAGACAAAAGACAAATTAGGAATGTTCTTTCGTCATGAAGGATTAGTAATGATGACACATAGGTCATTTCTAGTATTGTCAGTTTTCATATTCCATTTCAAGGTAATCTTTTAAAAACACCTATGATGTGAAGTTTCAGTCGACAATTCAATCAGATGGAGTTCCTGGTATCTGTTAGGAGGGAAATTTGGTGTGTTGAAGACAAATTTAAGACAAGCTTAGTTCAAGATAACTGCTTCGCTCTGTCAGTTAAAGGCCATGTAGAGCCTTCTTTTGCGCATAGTGGATTTGATTTCATCTATGTTTGTTTATTTTCTCACCTCACTTTCATACACCAAAAGCTCCAAAACCTAAAGTTTCATGATAGGAGTCTTTTACAACACACAACAACCATCACTTATGAAGACAAACAATTAGGTGAAGACAAAGGTATTTTCTGATGGTTTCCCCTACTTGTTGTCTGCAATAGCTTTTTTTTATTATCTTTTTATTTTCTCTACTGTACACTTTTCTTTATCCTCTTTGTCGACACTGTAATTCTTTTGTAATTATAGTCTTTGACAAAATAATTCTGCTGTTTGTTTTTGTAAGTTTCAAACCTCTTATGGATCGAAAACTTTGTTAGGCTCTTCTGTAGATACCCCCAGCTTATTGCTGATTAGTCATATTAATTTTCTTAGATATGAAGACAATGTAAGCTGTGTTCCATCGTGTCCAAAGAAGTTTAATTCAAGTCAAGAAGAATTCAGCCATAGGATATCGACAAAGTCAAAAAATAAAATACCTTGAAGTCATATTATCAAGCCCCTTGATTCAGTGTTTCGGCTGCATGATGCCCTAATTCTAGAAAATTGTGACGTCATTAGTATTTAAACACCACCATACATTAAAGGTTGACTTTATGAGCAAATCAGTTTCAAATGCCTCATGAAATAAGGCGATTGATTTGGGACGCCTCAGCATAAATGATTAAAAAAAAATCTTTACATACTTTTATTTTTTGGTGAAGGCTTGTCCCCTATGGTCCCCACCATTCCTGGTTGACTCTTCATTCAAATGAAATAAATAAATATATACGGGGTGTTCCAGTTTCTGTTCCTGATCCGCAAGGGTGTGATAGAACTTGTTCAGGGTTCGGACAAATAAAAAAAATCTCTTCGCATTAGGAAAACTGCCTTTCAACGTTTTCTATGCAACTTCTCTTACTCTAATACGTTTTTACCCAGTTTCTTGCAAACAGGGTACTAAAAATGACCTCATGGTGGGTTTGGGGGTGTGAGTGATGAAACTTTTTGGCTTTATGACAAAAGAAAACTGACGATACCATTTTCCCATTTTGACCTAAACTTTTTTTTACCTATAATAAACATTATGCTTACTAGAGAGTACCCAATATGCTGCTACGCAGCAATAATTTGCAAACCTATGTAAACCATAAATGCGTCCGATTTATCAACTAATCAATTGCACAATAAAGAAAAAAAAAGGCGTGAGTCCCAACGGGGACTCATGAAGAATTGATGTATAAACATAATAGTGTGGTTGTGAGCGTGAGCGTTGCGAAGACCGAATGCTAAGATGTTTACACATCGAAAAATGATATAGAGTTAGACTGAAATTGAAATACACGCATAGCCAAATTATAACTGTGACTATGGTCACATGATAGGGATACAGAAGTGGCTTTAATATGTATGAATAAAGGATAAGGTGCTCTCTGAGTGATCTGCCGTACTGCACTAGTGAACAGTACATTGAGAAAGAAGAAAAATTTCACGTCAACAAATGGTCTATATTCAAAATTGAAGGCCAGCAGAGCGTCAAAATTATTGAAAAATTCTTTCGAATGTTCCAGGATCTCTTATTAATAGGACGGGTTTAAGCTCGTTAAAAGAAGAAAAGAACTTCATCTCAGTTTATGGTCTATCCATAAATTCTAAAAGTTTGAAAATTCAGAAAATAAAAAATTCCCTCAAAAACTGCCTTTTTGGCACCATTGTCGTTGACGTCGTTTAAAAATGTTGTAAGCCACATCTTGACTCGATAGATGAATTGAAATGGTAATAATATTACACCTGATTCTATAATTTTGCCTTTCAACTTGCGGATATGCAATCACTCATACGCAAACCAAAATTCGACATTTTTATCATTTCTCAATGTACTTAATCCACTGATGCAGGCATAGACATGCGGTAAGGCGGTTCACTCAGAAAGCACACCGCGTAAATAAATAAATAAATAAATAAATAAATAAATAAAATAAGCAAATAAGTAAGTAAATAAATAAATAAATCGATAAACAAATTGTGACGGAATTTCCTCGCTTTGCTGATACGATTTGGTGCGGGCTGATGCGCAGTTATTTATGGCGGCACTAGTCGAGTATTAGCGCTTTGAAAAATGCTGCGTAGACGAATTTCTCTCCAAATCGATCGGATTTGCTCGTCTGTCGAGTATCGAGCCAGCAACTGCGCGGCAAAAGGAAAAAGGCTCAAGTAAAGCCGTGGGAAACGGTGGTTAAGGATGAAAGTGTAGTATCCTGCGGACGCGGATAAGACGTTCGGTACGCGTTAATTAATGCGTGCGAGCCTTTTGAAAGGGCGAGTGAAAAAGTTCTCACCAACGGATTCGCAAGCGCACTGTTTGTGTGGCACTTTGTCGGGTTGGGCAACGAATGCGCCGGAATGACGTTATCATCAGGCTGTGATGGGCGTACGACCAGCCACCCGGCTGTACTTCGGCGTGCAGTCTTCGCCGCCAAACTGCCAACGCTGTGGCACCAACCAATCAGTCGGAAGGGGAACGTTTTAAACGAGCAAATTGGCGCCACTATCTTACGAAATTGCCAATAAATTAAATTCGAATTTCAAGGGAAGGTAGGTGGCTGGGTAGGTACCTACCCTCGGGCGACGACGACGAGGGCTGAAACGGAGGACGAACATAAACGGCTGCGAAAATTTGTGATGAGCGATGTATGAAAAGATATTAGCCTTTTTGCTGGCGGCTGTGTTCGCTCAATTTATAAACGATTTATTCGCAATCATTTCCATAAATTATAATACCCGCCCCTTTCCAAACATATTATTACGCCTTCTTCTTTTTTTTCTTTTTTTTTTTATTCTTACGCTACTAATTTTTCGTCATAAGTTAGGGTGAAATGTGAAGTTCGCACTTACGTGAGATCATCGTCGATTAATTGCGCCAAATTCACGCCGCATCTGGCGAGCTTGTGGCTCCGGATTAATCTCCGATATACTTGCGCGAATGAATGGCCAATAAGAGCCATAAACTACCCTTAATACGTACCTACGGGTAATTCGTGCCGTTCGTTCGAGTGCAATTTACAAACGAGCACTTTAAAGAAAAGTAATAATTTTAGTGAAATGAAAATTGAAAAATGAAAAGTACCTATCCACTGGAAAAGTAGTCGATGAAAAGTAGGGAGGGACGAGCGGTAAAAATGGAAAGCTCTCGTTTAGTGTTTTACGACGGCTTAAATAACCTATAGTTACAGATTATACCTGTATCTACCGAGCCTTTCCTGACACGTAATCACTTCTAAATTAAAAAAAACTGTAGCGCATCAAGCCTCGCTGGAAAAAGTAGGTTTTCGAGAAAAAAATTAATTACGAATTTTGATGGTCACATCAGTTGTCTGTAAGTTCATATGCCTAAATTTTATGTTATGATCGTATGAAATTGGTTCATATTTGGCAGTATGAAATTCAAAAGCACTATTTTTTGAAATTAAAAATTAATTAAGATTATAAAGTATGGTAAATAATCATAATTATAATTTCAAATAGTATCGAAGAATAAAATAAAGTTTTGAAATAAAATAAAAAAACATTAGGATGTGGATAATTTTTGTAAAAACAAAAGTTCAGGAAAATTAGAAAAAAAAAAATTATGAAAAAATGTACCGATAATTAAAAACATATTGATATAAGATCGCAAGAACCAAATATAGAAAATTTTTATATACGTGGGAACCACCATACCTACCTCTATACAAAATACGTTTGCCAGTTATAGCCGGCAGTGAGATGGCTGCGTAGTTAAGTTCACTGCTCTTAGCTGGTAAATATGTAGGTCCCAGGTTTGATTCACCAAACTGACAAAACTTGCATGTGGTGACCCTTGATGTGTGCTGGACATGCAGGCACCCTAGTGATGCGTGGTGGAACTCACAACTCTCCTTCTAACTTGAGTTGCCAATAGATGGCGCCCTGTATAGCGGAAATAGAATCCATATAGTTAGAGTAAGACTGCGTGTATAGGTATATGAGGCATTTCTGGCTTTACCTAATCTCCCATAGCATCTAATGTTGTTCAACTCGTGTTGAATTTTTCAAATGGGGAGTATGTGGGAACCTCCATACCTTGTTCTATATAAAATAAATTTGCCAATTATAGCTGGTGGTGAGATGTTCATGTGATCAAGTTCACTGCTTTTAGCTGGAAATTTGTAGGTCCTAGATTCAATTCCCCAAACTGATAAAACCTACAATATATAATATATAAAAAAAAGCATTAGATGTGTTGATTATGATCTTTGTAAATGAGAATGACCTACAATCTGCGTAAGGGAGCATCGTCCTCTATAAACTTTTTTTGTGGGATACATTCTAATCTTTTGACCATTAAAAATTAGTAAATAAAAACAGAACTTATAGTAGCTACTGCTAGTACTGTCTGCCCAATCCGCACCAAAATTTATATATCTTGTTAAAATATATTAAATTGAATATTTGATATAAATTTTGTAGCTATTTGTTCAAAATCAAGCCATTTATAGACATAATAAAAACAAAAAAAGTGGTCCTGGAAGAATCATCTGGCCAATCCCAGACAAAGTTCGTAACATAGGTACTATAAAACAATATAAAAAATATTTGCTCTGAATTTTGAAATTACACAATTTAAAAGCATTATCTCTTTCAAAATCAAAACTACAATAGATTTTATGGAAATTCCATTCTGTTGATCTACATGAAAACTGGTAGCAAGTTACAATCAATTATAATAGATATATCTGTTCAAAATTCATCATTTTGTAGCTAAACTAAAATAGAAAAAAAAAATTTATTGCAAGTACCTTCCAACTGATTCGCACCAAACTGGGTAGCATGTTACAATAAATTATAATAAATGTTTGATTCAAATTTTGTAAATATTATTCCTAAATTTCGCATTTTATGACCAATATACAAAGAAAAATAGAGGTACCGAAAGTAGCGTCTGGCCAATCCACAACAAAATTAGCATACTGTAATAAATTATAATAAATATTTATTACTAATTTCATGGCTATTGGTGAAAAATTGAGAATTTTATAGCTAAAATAACAACAAAAACTGTGGAACAGGAAGTAACATCTGGCTGATCCGCACCAAAATCAAAAGATTTGGTCCATGGCTTAGTACAAATGTTCGTACCAAATTTTGTGATTATTAAACAAAAATAATTGTGACCTGTACCTCGGAAACAAGAAAACAGAACACATCACTATAGTAATTCCTTTATAAAAATTATTTCACAATATTATTTCACAAATGTATTCCATCATATTTGATGCACATGTGCCAATATCCATACAGCCACAAACGTACACGAAAAAAAAATTTTCTTTAATTCTGCCAAAACAACAATTCTACAGTGTTATCTGTATGTTATAAAAAATCCGGGGCAGCAAAAGCCAAAGCACCAAGAAGCAGCGCCTCAGGGGTTGTACTTACATCTATACATCTACCTATATATGGATATTTATATATATACTAGGAATACCATGTTTGCAAATATTCGCATCAAATAGATTATTATTTGTTAGAAATAATATTTTACAAAGATATAAAAAAATTCTGCAATTAATATAACTTAATTCGTCGATATGAAGAATTTTGGAATTTTATATGTAGCGATTAAATCGATGATTTCAGACCGAAGTTGTATATCAGTATATGAGAATTTTGAGAACTGAATGCAAAAGACAGCAATGTTTTGCGGAATTGCACAAGATAGCTGACCTAAGTTACGTTTCATGTTTATGTATACGTTCAAGATTCATATAAAAAGTTTTAATGCATGGCCAGGGGCCAATGTTTCATGATGTATTGGTATATAAACATTTGTTACAAAAGTATATTAGGAAATGGTCAATGGTTTTAATATACCAGCGTGCGGTAATAACGAGTACAATCAATACCTATGGCAAAAAGAATTATTTTGAAAAATTTGTAACAAACACCAATCTCCGTGGAAGGGCCTCATTTATTGAATTACAAAAATGTAATTTTGAATAATTATAATACGAACGTTTATAGATATTTACTTTTTGTATGGATGCTTATTCTAGCTGAGCGCACCTTCCAAGAACAAAAGAGCATAACTGTGCCTGGTACTTAGGTACGACAAATACTAAATTTTTCATACGAAGTTTACTTACGTAGCTATACGAATAATTTAGTATTCTGTAAACTGGACTGAACTGTACACGTATGGCTTAGCGCCGTTATGCTCGAATATAAACGGGGTGAATGATTGAGGTACATAAACTGTAGCTTACCATAATTAGTACGGTTGTAAACGATGGAAGACTTCCTACTTATTTCATTTCACTTACAACTAATCTACGCTGCCAAAACTGTTCGCGTAACAATAAACATGTCTTCAGGTCAACCGGTGAACATAGCACAACCCGCCCCCCTCCATGAATAACTGAAAGGACTTTCTGCCTAACACGAAAATCTTATTTCATAAGGTATGGGGTTTGAGTCGCAGAATATTTTGTGCAACTGCGACCCTGAATTCTGGCACTTCATTCTCTTACTTTTATCGTCTTCTATTTGGCAAATGTTGAGAAAAATTTTATTTATCTACCTAAAGAGAAAAAAAGAAGGAAAAACGCTCTCTAATTAAGCCGACCAAATTAAAACGGTTCATACTTAGGCTACTCGATGTTTTACACGTACCGTGAAAACTGTGTAGACTGAATAAAAGGCCATGGAAAATAATGGATAGGTATGGTGAAAAAACGATCTTGAAGATAGCTAATTTCGTGCAAATTGTACATTTAAAAAAAAAAAGAAAAAAAAAGTAGAACTCGACTTTATTGTCGACGCCCTTTCTACCATCCCCACTCGTTTGGTTTATGTGGCACTTGGCATATACCTAATTTGTAGGTATCTACAGTCAAAAAAAAGTCAAAAAAAGAAGAAAAAAATGTCAATTACAGCAGAATGTACTTACTTCGTGTAATCATTCGACGATGAAGACGTTTTGTCGTTTTCTCTATCGTAAAATGGCGAATCTACTTGACCTTGGCTCGTGATGCGAGATTACGATTTTATGAGCAGCAATGGTGTGTGAGGCATAATGAACGAACCCTTTTTATTTTCCTCTTCATAATATTTATCTTCCCTCGGACGCGATCATTTGATTTTTGAAGTGGAAAATCGGTTTCGTAATGGCAGATGGTTGAAGAAAAAGGCTAATTATCTTTCACGCATTTCAGTCGTGATTTATGTACATAATTACATCATCATAATCTTCATTGGTAAAATCTCCTCAATCCTTTTTACTGCTGGTAAACTACGATTAGGACACATCTCAACATTTTCACATCGTTTCTTTTCCTTTGGTCCGCCTGCTTTTACTATAAGCTTTTATTCTACTCACTACTGCCGATTGCGATTTTAAGTGCCAACCTTCCTCTACGAAATAATATTTACAAGGTAAAGCCAAAAAAACATAAATAAACGCTTATCCTTTAAAAACGCTTTTTTAACATAAACTTATTACCAACTTTTCTTCGTTTATAATAGAAAAGAGTAAATGTACCGATTGTGGGGAAAGTATATACCAAATATGGGCTACCATAGTTCCATAGTTTCTCTCAAACTATTAATACAGTTTGCCGGAAAAAAATTGCGAGCAGTTAGTAAGACTGTTCTATTGTAGATACAAATCAACAAGCAAAGTCAAAAGAACATGAATACTTTGCGTTTTCCTCTCTTTTTGATTTTTATCATTGTTCTTTTGAATTTTTCGTTATTTTTAATTCTTTTTTGACAAAATACTAATTGATATTTTTAAATACCTACGATCAATATCAACACAAATGTTGAACATTAGCGTTCTATTTCCTAGTATTGTCAATCCTATAAGTTGATTCATTTTATTTTCATCACATCCAAATTAAGAAGATAAACTTACTACGGAGTGCCAATTATTTGTGTTTAAAACGACAAATAATTGAATCAGAATGTTTTAAGTGGCATTTGTAACCTTTATCAGAAAGAATAATTGATTTTTATAACTCTAATTTTGATGTTTTGCATAAATTTTCAGGTGCCCATATTAGGTACATGGAGTATATTTAGAATAAAGGTACCCCATTTTAGGAGAAGGGGGTACCCCATTATAAGAACACCTTTTTTGGGAGTCATTATTTTGAGTCATACGGCAAAAAAGTTCATGTGAAATCAAAGAATGGACTTTTTAACATTATAAACAATAACATTAAGGACCATTGATCCTAATTCCTCCATAAATTTTAATTTCGAATGATTTTTCAGATTTATGAACAAATTTAAAGTTACGTGGCCCATATTCTGTACGTTTATCCTACTCATTGTAGCCTACCTACTTATCTATTTCAATACGTTGGTAAGTATTTCTAATGGCTGATGAGACTTAAATTCGAGAGAGAGTGGCTGGCCACCAAACTGAAAGCATCGTCTAATAGACTAAAAGTAAAAAATAATAAATTTTTAATGTGTTTTTATTTTAAAATGACTTCAAATAAAATTTCTGAAAAATATTCAAAATATAAGACATGGCCATTCTCTCATGTAGGTTTTATTGAAATTCATAAGAATTTACTGAAAACAAAGCGACTCAATTTTTATTTTTTAAATTATTTTTTACAACACGCCGTAAAGTAGAGAAATTTATGCTTGTTTTAGTGTGCGAAGTGATAAATTCGCAAATGTGATAGCCGGAGTAAAACAAGTATTTACTCTTGCCACGAAAGTCTCCCTGCAGACCTTAGATCATTGAGTATATCTCAGATTCAGAAACTTCGCTGTGCATGAGCATCGCGAAAAATAATTTTTACAACTCAAGCGCAAATGTGAGCATTTTTGACTTGTGCTACTGTACGAACTGCAGGCTGCAGGCTGCAGGCTGCAGGCTGCAGGCGAGTGCTTCAAACATCGCAACTCGTTGATAATTACTTATTTTGCACTCCTGTAGTGTAATATACTATTGAAAAACGAATTATTACAACTTGGAATGAGGGAAAAGTTATAACAGGTAGGTACATACAAGCGTGGGCTAAAATAAAACATTTGCGCGCACGTACAGATTTTTCAGTGTGTCTGAGCCCTCTCATGAGAACTTCGATAAATGAATGGTCCGTAAGTCAGCTGAGTACAACTATTTTGTGGAATTCTTTTCAAATTTTGCGTTCCATCCTACAAAACCTTCCCCTGTCCACACGAATCTTGGTCAGCGTGACACCCAACTGCTATAATTTTCATACCGCAAGTCTAAATATTTAGTACGTAGGCACGTAAGTATACTTCACATTAAAAATAGATCGTATAAATATCTTATGACCACCAAACAGACAATTTGGACATGAGAACTCAATTAAATGCCATTTTTCTTCGGCAATTTCTTGTTAGCATGGTACCTAACTAACCGAGGGCAGTGTTCTTTCTACAGAGGTGAAATTCAGCGCATATAATTGGTTCTAGTATAATCCGAAAAAATTATATTAATTTTAATTTTAATTTTAATTTTAATTTGTCCGTTTATTCTCGAGTTATTGGTGATTCTGGCCAGTTGTACCGAATATTTAAACTGTGGATGAACCAAATTCAACTTTATGTTACCGCGCATCTTCTCAGTCAAACCTAGAATATCCCACAGATTAAGGTTGGTACAACCGGTTCTTGGAATAATTTAGTTTGACTTTCGGTGAAGGGCTCCAGATTATCTGCTCATTTATCAACTCCAGTAAGCTAGAACGAAATGGTACTACCTTTCAGTGTAATTTGAGCGTTGCCACATTTTGTCACTATTTCTGTATGCCTGCACTTCGTCACCTCATAACGTGGACAGCCCTTTTTTGTTTAATCAACTTCTCATTCAGGCGTTCTGCTCATTAGCTGTTATATCATCTAATTTATTAAATTTTATTGAAATTATTGCAAATAAAATAGAAATGAAAATAATTATTCGTCACGAGGCAACAATCCATGGTACAACATGGACTAAATCGTTGAATGGTATAAATGAAAACCACTCGCAGAGATAAGCATATATATGTAGGCTGAGACGTAATTGGAACCAGAAAATTTAAAACAGATTGCGACATTTCTTTCTATTTCTAGACGATAGGCTTTTTTCTCCAAAAATTATTTTAAATATTAGTAAATTGTTGATTACTGGTTAGTGATTACTATGCCTCATTTTCCCATTTTCCAAACCCATTCGTTTTTAAACTACGAGTATTTTCACTCAGCTGTGGATTAGTAGTCGTCAACCTGCCTCATCCCAAACACCAGAGACAAATTGAAGTACAGCGGCAGCCCAAAATTCATAAAATCTTTGCTGAAAAAATCTACATTTAGGTACAGCATGTATATCACAAACAAATCTAGTTTAAGTTGAAGTATTAAGTGGAAAATGGAAAACATTTGTTGTTGGATTAAACGGTCAGATGTGTCCAGACAACAGCGGTAACTTCACAGTCGGTGCCAATAATTAAATTTTTTTTTTTTGATTTTGTGACTGATAATTATCGTAACATCGTAACTAATTAATTATATGCATCTTTTTGCCGAATCAATCCAAAAGTATCGGAGATTCACTGTGAAACAGTTTCTTAATTTATTTGTTTCGTTGTTTCGTATTTCATTTAATAAATCAATGCATTTATCTGTTTAGCTTCGACCTTTTTTTTACATTGGTGCAACTTGTCTCAGTGGGATACTTCCATGTTGTCTAACTTTAGAACTACTCCTAAGGACTTGTAAAATTTTTAAGCGTTTGAATGTAGTGTGAAGAAATGTGGCAATGTGCAAATTGCACTGAAAGATAGTACCATTTCATTCTAGCCTCCAGTAATAGTTATGAAATTTAGGCCATACTTGTAAATAATAGTGGATAGCAATACTGTGATAAGTTTGGTTTTAATTTTACAGTTAGTTCAAGAAGGAATCTTAAGAAGCCTAGAACAATTAATAATAATATCACACTAAATTACATTAAATCACCCGTAACTCGAGAACAAATCAATAATTCGTAGCAGCGAAAATTAATCGAATTTATAGACATTATAATTCCTCTCCTGTAACCAATTTTCACCTCTATTAAATAAAAATCCTACTACCTATATAATAGTCTTGCCAAAAAATGATATAAAATCTATTGTAACGCACACGTACCTTGTGTCCAACTTCCATCAAATTTTATAATGTCATTTCCGATGAAGAATCAGTACCAATGGACTCACTTTCTGCTTTAGTGAATGCGAATTCAAGCATATATATTATTAACAATACTTTATATTAATAGATAGTTACTACTCATTTAGATAATTAAACCTTAATTTCGCATTCAATTTTTAATTAATCAGATTTTATTTGAAAACCTACATAAAAAACATAACTTTCTTCATAAAGCAAACTTTATTGTTTCATTTTTTTAACACATTATAGAACATTTTCTTCTAAATACGGCTTGAGGATTAAATTTTTCCTAAGCAAAACCCGAATATTCCTCGACTAACAACGTACCACAAAAATTCATACAATTAACGCCTTTCAGTATGTGAGTATCTGCAACCAAACTTACACTACAGCATTCGATTCGCTTTGCAACGTGCTCGCAGGAATATTTTTGCGAAATTGAGCGATTGCTGTAATTTATTTTACGTCTCACCTCGTTTTGCCCACCTTTGTTCGCCATAATAACCCATAAAACGAGATAATCGACAACAATTCTCTTTCCCTCTAAAAGGCGAACGATTAATGGCCAACCCAAATCATCCATTAAACGATAAGACCGAACCCGAATACAATCGTTTTACACCTCGAGTGTATGCAAATTAATCTGAAAACGTCAAAAACGAAAAAAATTTCCGGTTTTTTTTTGGTAGATATTGCTTTTTGTTTTATTTTATTTTGTTGATTTCTTAGGAGGCGTCAGAAAGGTTTTTTTCTTAATTAACATCCATCACTCTTTTGTCTGTATGGCGAGGGTCAATTGAAAAGAGAAAATTTTAAACAAATAAAGAATCCACAGTAAAAAGTAAAAAAATATAAATATTCTTTAATTTTTATCATTAAAACAAATTGATTCTAATCACGCAATATTCATTTATCGGAACAAAATTGAGTGTTGGCGTTTTTCACGCTGGGTTTTGTTTTATAAGCTATGATTTTGTGAAAAACTTGTTAAGTAAAACTGAACACTTTGGAACGATATTATTTTGTTGACTTGTTAAAACCGTTTTGAAAAATATATCGGAATTTGAAAGAAAACGGCAAAGGGGTAGATTGCTCCATCGTGAGGGTTGACAGGTTAACATCTTTGTCTTCTCTTTTTACCCTGCACATATTAACACAAAACCACCTTTGCTGAAAAAGACATTCTATTTTTAGATGTTGAGATTTCTTCTCTTCATGTTGGCGCAATTAAATCGAGCTCTTCGGGTTGTCTTTATCTATGGTACAGTTAGGGTATTTATAATCAACTAATGCGCGAACATTAACACACGTTCAACGTATGAACGTATGTGGAACTACGAAAGTTTGGTAACCTATGTTCTAATAGAAGGAAACTTTCTCCTGCGGTATGAAAGAGGTTTTTAAATTATCTCCACAGCCCATTGCATTGTCACCACCAGTCCCACCCGAGTCAAACACTCTCCAAGCAAAACTCACCACCATTATAGCTTGCATAATCTTCACAAGTAGGATTACTGCTGTCCTGTTGAGTCAGCCCCAAGTGTCCGCGCTGTCTCAGTTTAAACCACCTGCGAGGAATTGAATATCGAGCTTTAGAGAATTTTTGCCTGTCATCTCTAAATTGTGTCATGTCTGAAAAAGTCACCCAACAAAACAAACAAACCAAAAGAAAGGCAAAGGTAAAAAAGGGTATAGATACCCGCATGGCCAAGTGTAGGAGAAGATATTGTAGAAGGGAAAGGAGGAAATACCACAACCAACAGAACACCAAGTAAACCAGGGAAACCAACCGCCCCCTCCTACCACATGCCTATTAGTTTAAGCGATTATTTCAAAATTTGGTTCCCAAATAAAAATAAACAAGTGAACATAACATAGAAAAAGTGTGTATATTACTGAATTTGCATCCACAGCGTCGCAACAGCCAGGAAACAATATGATCTCTAGAGGTTGTGATTCTGCACCAGTCCCAAGTTGATCCAACTGAAAAAGCCCGGCCCAAAAAGCCCCGCTGACTGACAATAGGTAGGCAACATTTTGAGCCACAGCTCCTGCCTGCTCAATCTTACTGATTATGTAGTATCATGTCAAAAAAGCAATTTGCGAAACTTCTGACAATGGAATTTAGATTCTGATTTTGGTAATTCATTTCTTTGATCGATGTATTCAAATCATATTTATGAAATTTTGAAATAACACACGATAGGCTGATGAATCGAATGCCTACACCAGTAGAAAGGTGATTTGTGTATAGGCGACACAATTCTAACCAAATTTTGGTAAGATGACCTGAAACCTTAAGAACAAGGGAATTTTTAACATACAATTCACAAAATTATTGATTACATTAGACATCACAAACTACTGCCAAAATGAATAAGTATCTTGAGAAAAAAAACTTGGTTTTGAAAAAGCACTTTTGGAGCCAATACTCTTACATGGTACGATTCAGCAGCGAAACATTAATTAATTAACTTGGCTAACTAAGTGAATCGTAAGTGTAGATATTGAAAATTAATCAGTTTCACATTTCCACAAATCGCATTGTTTCTAACATCATGCCACAACTTACAGGCAATCGACTGCAAAGAAAAAGATAAATTTTGGCCGCTGCAATATTCAAACGTTAATGGATTTTTAAGGCCTGGCAGATGAGCAACTGCACCGGCTGCAGGCTGCAAAAAAGCACCGCAAACATACGCAAGCATGAACAAGAAAATATACATATTATTATAGAAAAGCGGAGTAAAGCAGAAGCACACATAATAGCCAAAATCGGGGATACATTCGATATATGAAAAATAAATAAATATATATAAACAAATAAATAATAACGCCGAGCACGTAAAATCAATAAAATAAAATTATGTGGGGATCGAATGGGTGAAATGAGGCCGACATATGAAAGATGACGAGAGAAGAGTGAAAGACAAACAAAAAATTATTTAGTTAATAATTAAAACATTAAAAGCGGGTCAGGCATCATTGTTAGAGAAACTATATCATAAGAGGATACAACAAATAGCCTTAGAAACCAAGTTAACTAGAGTACAAAATAGGTACCTATAACTTCCGTTTTCGAGTGGACCATGCCATCATTGAGAAGGCTCTCATCATATATTGTGAATAATATGATCAGAGCTTTCGAGAGGAAAATGAGTGCGTTTTGTTCGGTGCCATATTTAATGGACATCCAGCAGGTTTTCGATCTCATCTGCCACATTAGTTTTCTACACAGGGTGCTCTCTGAGTGGACCGCCGTGCTGCATCAGTGGATAGTACATTGAAAAAAGAAAAAATATCAAATTTTGCCTTGTAACTTGCGGTATGCAACCATTAATACTCATGTGGTTCCATATCCGCAAGTTGCAAGGCAAAATTACAAAAACACGCGTTACTTCCTCCTTACGTCCATTGCGTCACGATGTGGGTTACAATTTTTGATTGATGATGATGCCAAAAAGGTAGTTTTTGAGAGAGTTTTTTTTTTGATTTTCTGAATTTTAAAAGGTAGACCATAATATTTTGTGAGTTCTATAAAAACGTCTCGGTTGATAAGAGATTCTTGTCTATTCAAAAATTTTTTTTAATAATTCTAATATTCTTCAGCTCCTTCAATTTTGAATACAAACCATTTATTAATATAACATTTTTATTTTTTCTCAATGTACCTACTATCCACTGGTGCAGTGATGCCGTATGGCGGACCACTCAGACAGCATCTTGTACACATATAAGATTAAGGTGTGTTTTCTAGGTAAAGAATGATAAAAAAACGACCTAGCAGTTACTGAAATTTGATTGAAAATAAGAAAAAGTTATCGGTTCTGCCTCAAATGCTGCCAAAAAAGGCGTAGAAAGTTTTGAAGGTGCAACGAAATAAGTACCTATATATGTTGCAGATACCCTCGGTGGCCGACCAATGCGTTTGAAGCTGGAATGTGGGAACATAAAGGAGAAAAAGTGAAAAAAGACGAGTTTGATAGGAAAAAACTGCAGGATCCTCTCGGCCAAGAACGAAAACCACATCATAATATATTCATATTCAATCTAAGACCTATAGAAATTTATGAAAAAAGAGCTATTCTACTCGACTAAATTACGTACCTGCCTACAGACTATCTTTCGCGTTCGAGTGGGTAGCCATTCATTATTTCGACGCTTGAAGAATTTTCAAAACTGAGACGAGAAAGAAAAAAAATTATCTTTTTATAGTTTTCATCCTCATCCACCATTCGCGGTACGATTATTCTGATACCCTCTAATTAAAATGTTATTCTCGAGTTAATGACCTACACGGTCGACACAAAAGACGCTCCGAGTAGGTACAGTGAGGCAGAACAAATAAAAAATAAATAAAAACATAAATACTATCAATTTCCTTGTTTGATAGATCCAGAAGGATATTGACGAATGAGAGAGAAGGCAAGTGAAAAATTTATCAATTTTGTGGCTGGAAGCGCAAGTACTATAATTTACGCGGATGGTTTTATTTCTCAATATTTCCTTCGATCCTTCTCAGTGACGTTCGTCTATCTTTAGGCAGGATCTTTTGTGATTTTTACGGTTCTGCTTTTTTGTCGTTTTGAAGAGGCACCGTTCTATAAGACGATGTTTGTCCTATTGCAGGAAATTGGGCACGGAAAAAGATAAATGGTGCAAATACGCTTATCAAAGACTGCTAAAAGAACAATGTAAAACTTTTTACAACTTGACGTCGGCGATTCTCGAGCCTATATTAGATCCCGTCCAAAGGTAAGTGCCCACTACGTAGGTGTGCATTAATCCTAATTTGTTTACTTTAATTCACTTACAGGTATAGATTTATGGCACGGGAACGTCGTAGGCATTGAAGGTGGGTATTTGGTTCCTCATTCTTACGCTTTATCGCCCCAAAAAGGTTGACCATAATGTGCGCTTTCGATAAAACGCGGGTAGTTACCTGCTTGTCAAAATGGCTCCTTTATGAAATTATCGGTGAAATACTCGTAACGAAAATACAATAAATTAAAATACATATTTCGAAGAATTTTAGAAAATACATACCCCGAAAAATGGCGTCCCTATAGTCGTAGATTACTGAAATTCGTTGACCCACCAGAGAGTGCAATAAGAACTGGAAAATCATTTGCGACAATAAATTGTATTACAGGTGCCGGTCGTCGAAAAACTTCTCATATTCATCGACGACCGGCTGATCTATCCGCTAGAATCGAAGGTAAAATTCCGCATCGGAGTTGAAGTGGCAACAGCGATACGTACCTTACTTAGGTACACAACCAACCAACACTGACGGCATAAGAATGGCGAATCGGCCCCCAAGCCATCTATCTTCGTAACCGAAAATTCCCTTCGATGCACTTTTCGTTTCCCCCTCCCACCTCGTGAATACATCACACAAGAAAATTCATTTTTATAAATAACTTTTTTTTCCTCAAATCCGATGAGGTTTATGATGTCTGATGAAAGTTGCGAGTCTGTCTAACATTTTAATATAACGGATATAAGTATGTACTTAAGTATATGAATTTTTATACTTTTTTTCGACGCAGTTATGACCTTCAAAAACAAGCCCAAATTTAAAATGAAATTTAATTTAATTAAAATTTAAAAACAACATTTTGTTTAGAAATGGACGTGTGCCATACCTACCAAATAGGGTTCCTCTACTGACGCAGAGTTTGGCTACTTACAACACAGAGCCATATTCGTGGACCACAATCCTTGAAAGGGATTTTGCCTTCCTCAGTGTAGAGATCTCCATTTAAATGGAGTGGCAACCCCGAATGGGGGTTGATATATACCAAGCTATGCTAGTACAGCCGTTGCGTCATAGATTATGGATTCTCATCGGTAAGAAATATTATAAGCGGGCGCCAAATGAGGAAAAACGAGGAGGATGGAAGCGGGAAGGAGTGAGTCAACTACATTTTTGAAGTAAGTTCAGCCAATTACAAATTAATATCGGCTGAACTGCGGCGAATCTTGGACTATGAACAAAATGTTTCGGTAGGAGGGGAGGCGTACTCGATTATTAATATTTATTGCGTTTGAACGTGACAAGGCGAAAGTGTCCGTCGGAGTTGAAAGAGTGAGACTGTACTTTATGTCATTTAGTTTCGTATCACATCTGACGTACCCCATGAAAAGAAAACAAATTGCGAAAATGTTGCCAACATCGAGTGTTCCCGTATAGGTACCTAACAATGATAACAACGATGATACGTAACACTTACCTACCTTAATGCACATACGTAGGCTATAATTATATCTAATATTTTGTTTATTTTGTTTTTGTTTTTGTTTTTGTTTTTGTTTTTTTTTTTTTGTTTTTTTTTTCTTGTCGATAATTGTTTAGCTACGAAGCGCTATGGAACCAAGGAGAAATGATAGCGGACTACGAGAATAATATTTTCGAAATTTACAATCAAGAATCGAATATTTCGGAGGTGCTGAGCTCGTATGTGAATGCCTCGGCGTCGACGCTGACGAACGCATCCTCGACTGAAAGTGAGCTCACTCCAGTTCTTCCACCCTTCGAATTATGGCAGACGATAATTATCACCATTGTGCTCGTATCCTGCATCGTGCTGACCGTCTCCGGAAACATATTGGTTTTGCTGTCGTTCATGGTCGATCGGACGATCCGACAGCCGAGCAACTACTTCATAGCGTCATTGGCAGCCACCGACCTGCTCATAGGTACGCACCATCCCACACCTACAGCATCCGTCATCGCGCCTCGCCTCCCAGACGACTGCTCCTCTATTGCCTGTATGTAGGTATAGGCCTACGTACCACATATAGCCAGCCACCTACTCGCTTGTTCTCTTGTCAGCACCTTCAAAACGTTCATACCGGGCAGCCACCTACCTGTTGCCACGGGTTGGCCAAAGTACTCAAACCGAAAAACGTTGACAGATCCTTTTAATTAGCGCTTCGTTATCTGTACTTCGGAAATAAGGCAACTGCCAGAATTTAGCAAGAAGGAATTTTCGGTTATTGCGGCCGTAGAAATTTATCTCAGAGGTTATTGTGCTTAAGGTACGGACACCCTGTATCGTTGAGTCATTTGATATTCTACTTTTAAAGGATACTTTCTTCAATTTTTCACTTTCCATTAATTTGTTTCCTAAAATTTGGAATTCCCATCAAACATAACATGAACATAAATTTTTGAAATTGTGAGTTCTGTCCAAGTTCTATCATTAGAGTTATTGTAAAGTTTATCCTTGAGAGACTCTATCCCCATTATTATCCCTCCCCCCCCCCAATTAATTGACTCAAAATTTAGTATAATTATTTTATTTAAAGTCCGAAAAATCTTCCGTTATTTTCAATTCAGTCGAAATATAAATTATTCTTTAATGGTTAGTTTTTTTTTTTTTTTTTTTTTCTTAATTTTTCCTTCGATAACTACATATTTTCCTCATTTGAAGCATTTCAATTAAAAAATTTGGAAATTTTTCACCCCCGACACTTCGTCATATTTTCGAGAAAAAAAACTATCGAACAAAAACTGCCAATGCAATAAAATTAACATCGTTGAGAAAATTTAACCTAAGACTCGGATAGCCCCTCTTTTCATGCCAAAAGAATCCACGAATGTAGGAAGATTTTATAACCGACGTCGTGTGGTGTTAGACATAAATGGCGACTTATTTTGTTCTAAATTTATGATTTTATTATCACGGTACCTATACGTTCATCTTTTTGTCGGAAAGAAACCAACGTAAATGTAGTACTCACCTACTCACCTACTTACTTTTCGTAATCTTGTGAAGAAAGTTTCCTACAAGGTGAGAAAGAACAGACTTTATTTGGTAATTGTTTGAAAGTATTGTCTCGTTATACCTAAAAAATTACACTAAAATTTGGCAGTACAGATCTTTCATTTTATGAATCATTAAAAAATGATAACGAGTCAAAGAAATAAAGTTAACGACATCGCGAGTTTCAACAATTACACAGTCATGTGAAAGACATTCGATGGGAAATTATTTTGTTCGGTAAAATTTTTAGTTTCGTTTTCACTTTTGAATGGTCACAATCAGTCAACCAGTATCTACTTCAGGCAGAGCTCTGAAACTAACAGATAACTTACAAATTTATCATTTGTCTTTTGAGTATGGTGCGTACGAAATAATTTAAATGGTGAAACTGGTTATACTTTTTCTTTTAAATGGCCATTTGTATTCGTAAAAAATCCTTCATAATGACCAAATTTGTGGGCGAAATTAACGAAAGAAGAACACGTTTTGTTTTCTTGTAATCAACTTGGCATGCGTGAATAATTTGGGAACCGGTGCAACGTGAAAAATTGGATGTGGGTATGTAAGCAATTCCAATTTCCAACGTCAAATAAGTGAATACAAAACGAATTTCTCTGTCAGAGATAATAGGTACGTAAGTCAACCATTATTGGAGAAGTTCATCGTGAAAATTATTTTCGAATAATACAATTGACTTTCACTTAGTATAGACTAGAATAAAAATGTTTATTAAAACTTTGAAAATAATTAAATTTTTTTAAAAAAATGAAACAAAATTAGAACTAAAATGTTGAAAACAAGGTCCCCAGTTTTTATGACAGTAATTTTTTTACAAAATGGAATTACAACCAACACAGTCGCTGGCAGGAATGCCTTCCAAGTCACATTTTATAAATATAGAATGCAAGATTTTTGAATGAAGCAATGAATATCCCTTCATATTGAATATTTCCCTGATGCAATTTTTGGTAAATTTAACATGGATTTGACAACCTTGAAATACATGGCATTATTGCATCTATTCAAAACATTAGGGGGTTTTATTTGTTAGGAATGTTTAAATTCCTCAGATGTGCTGTCAAAAACTCTCCACTTTCCATTTGATTTTAATCAGTTTCATACTGGGCTTAATGATAGTTACTTATGAAATCACAATTCATTTAAATATTATTTATTGCATAATTTAATTAGTGAGAACCAAACAGTATTGATTTTCATATTAATATCATAAGGTATTTCTGCCAGCGACTGTGTTAGTTGAAATTCCACTTTGTAAAAAAAATTACTATTATAAAACCTGAAAAAATTGTTTTCAACATTTTAGTTCTATTATGTTTTATGTCCCTACACGCAATCAGTTTCTTTTTTTTTTTTTCAAAAATTTAATTATTTGAATAATTTTTTATGAAGAGCAAAATAAAAGTCTCACGTAGTTTTTCACAATAAGAAGAATTTACTCCAGAAGTGACAGATAATTGTTGATATTGTAATATTTGGATAAAACTGAATTCGATTTTCATCCTATTGTTTTTTTTCAATTACTGCAATTCAAATTTATTTATTGGTCAACAACCAAATTCCAATTAGACGCAAGGAAAACAAATTCAAAGCTTAAAATTGATTTTAAATGCTGTTGAATCTACTTTATTGGAGTATGTTAATAGTAATAGTAATAATGATTTAACAAAAAGGCATATCAAAAAACTTATGCTCTGATGTATCACACAATAAAATGTGGAAACTCAAAATTGAGTCCCTTTTAGAGGGCACTGACAGTTGAAGAATGGGTTGAATGCAAAAATGAATACCAAATTCAGACTCAGTACCTCAAAAAACATACTTGGCGATATATCAAACTGTACAATATCAAAACTCAAAATTTTTCCGATGGAATGTTTATATGTGCATAACTAAGGAAGGCTAATATAATACTGAGAGAATGGTGTAATCTAAAATATTTATATAACCACAAGAAATACTATATCCTGGACCTTTTGGGTGATCCTATCAGAATGCGTTATTCAATTTTATTTGGAATTGGGGTTTGTGATTGGTTATCTTACTTTTTTGATGAAAAATATTCCCAAATTTTGAATCTAATTTTTGGGTCATCTATGGGGAATTTTTCAGATTTTTTTGGCCAGTTTTACTCACCGGTAAAAATACCAATTTTTTGAACCATCATTCCTATTTTTATGATGAATATTAAATGCTCCAGAGTGGCACAAAATTTCACTAGATTGCCAGGAAATGGGTCAAACACAATACCTCTTTTAGACGCAGTCGATAAAAACTAAATTCAAATTCTACAATTTCCAATTAGTAACACTATCAAAATAGGGTAAAAGCAGTAGTTTTGCAACACTGCATAGGTTTGCGACACTTCTTACCTACATATGTAAAAATTAAGGTTACTAGGGTAGTAATATAGATTATTCAGCATTTTGTTAAGGCACCCTTTATCTTCTTATTTTGGATACATCACATATATATTCAAAATACTCGTCATACTGGTATGAAAAAACATTAAATATTGACTTTTTTGAGGAGTCAAAAATTATCCCTGTTTCTAACTGTCTAACTCTGTTGACAATTTCCCAAAAAGTGATAAATTACAGTCCAACAATTTATTTTAATGACTGAAGAATTATTGTTGTACAAAAAGCAACCCTGAGGAATGGATAAAAGCATGTATTTTATGTGAAATAATAAATTTCCATTTATTATTTTGACTCAAATCTAACTAATACATCAAATTTGTCATTTCATTAGTTTGCAACACGAGTGTTACAAATTAGTGTAAGAACAAAAAGTCAGTGTATTAGATTGTGACACTTGAGTTTTTAGCCATTTTTAGGCTTATGTATTGTAGCTAAATATGAACTCTAACGTCTATTACATTTTATATGAAACAAAACTTCAGTATTCCCCATTAAAGCTTTTTATTTTGTAAACTGAAGTTGGAGTATGTTTTCGTAACAAAAGTATTACAAACTAGTGCAATAACTATTACTATCTTAACAATTAGTGTCACAAACTAAGAATTTTGGGGTTATATTGTTTCAGTATTAAAAATTATGAAAATAATGAAATTTAGTTCAATATTGCGGCAAATGTGTGCCATGAGTACCCGAATGTTTATTTATCTATGAGGGTAATCCTGTAGCAGGTTGACTTTTATAGATGAATAAACAAGTGTTGGTGGTTCGAATCCCCGATCCACCAACACCTACATTGGTGACCTCGATGAGTAACGAGAGATTTGGCTTCATCGCCATCTTTTGGAACACACCAGTTCTCTCACCTGGCTGCACACCACCCCCACTTCTCCTTACTGATGCGAGTTGGTCCAAGGCTGCTGTGACAGCAGAGGTTTGTGGAGGCTACAAACAAGGTTTTGCAGTGTCCCTTCTACGCTCCACATTGCACTGCATTGCACCCTCTTACTCTGCCTTCAGCACCACAAGTACCCGAATTTTCACCCCTCTATGAGGACAACCTCATAGCATAACTTGTACCGAGGTTGACTTTTATAGATGGATAAACAGTAGTGTGGACAGTCAGAATCCCCGATCGGAGGATACCTACAAATACTACATTTAAAATGGATAGTAATAGATAGATTTCCCATTCCAAGGGCTATTAACTGTTGCTACCTAAACAATTAGAGCAACAAACTAAAGAATTTTGATGTTTTTTAGTTTCGTTGTTATCAATTATGAAAATAATGAAATTTAGTTAAATACTATATTTAAAATTAATATTAGATAGATTTCTGGTTCCAAAAACCATGAAACAATACCGTAACTTTAAAACTGATTTTACAGTTGAACTCCAAAGTTTGAATTTCTCTTAAAGTGTCACCAATTACTACTATTACCCTATTAATTATTAGAAAGGATAATACCGTTCGGGTAATAAACTATTTCGAGTTTCGTTTTCACAAATCCTCAAATTTTCATGAGGGAAGTACCTACATACTCGCGTTCTAAGACATGTAGGCCTATTCTCTAATCAAAGCCGTAGAGAGGAAATTCAGGTCCGAGGGAGAAAAAGTTTACGGACCCCCTAGAAAATTAAAAATTGTATCTGTGTTTAGGTACAGTATGTATGATTTATCTGAGAGAGACGTCTTATAATACTGGGGAAGCCCATTTCGCTTGCTCAGCTAGGGAAAATTCATTTTCCTCCTTTCGTCAGGCCTGTCAGTAATTCGTATCAATCATGATAAACAATAAAAAATCATTATGTGTCATTATATGTGAAGTGAAACTGGTTATGGGTTTGTAGAATTAACAATGAACCACAAAATGCTTTTAAAAGTGGTGATTCTACAAGTCAACTAGGGTGGGCCTAGCCAAACTGAAATTATATTACTTGAATTTTGATGCCCAAACTGACAAAATAAATTACGTAGAAGCAAAGGCCGCCTTTAAAAGTCATTTTTTGTTTTTTCCAAATGTTCTTCCGTGGTCCACTTTTTCCAACCACCTCACCTGATCGAAGAGAAATAAACAAATAAAACCACCAGTGCCTTGAAAAAATTTAATTTTATACCGTTAATAACTTAAACATCTCAATTTTAAAAATTCATAAATTTAATATACTTTTGAAAAATATAATTGCCCAAAAAATCAAACAAAAAAATACTGTAATTACTTAGGTAGATACTGACTTTTCGATTACAATTTATTCTTTCAATCGTTCCTTGACCAAGATCAAAGTAGAGAATTAACAATATTAACATAGAAATTCGATGGGTCACTTAGTGTTTTAAACATTTGATAGGTGTTTGTTTAATGGTTACGGTTGACTATGCGTTGTTTGTTTTTGTTGCTACTAGTATTTGTTTTTCTTTCAGTTTGTATCCGTTTTCGTTTTGGCTGTCTTAAGTTTTTTTCGGTAAAAATCTTCCTTAAAAATTAGCGAATTCTTTGTTCAACTGTATTAGTTTCAGTTTGGAGCCTGTTCTTATCAAGGTTATTTTCCAGTTCTATTTAATGGTTTAAGTTCACAGTCATTTCTGAAAAGGAAAATGTTGAATAGTTGAATAACTGAGAGATTTAATTAAGTAAGAAAGTTCTCATTAAAAGTTTTATTTCCGGAACCTGTTCTGCTTGAAAGTCAGTTTTCAGTTCTGTTCAAGGGTTTTAGTGTGAGTTCTGAGAAGTGAAAATCCAAAAAAATTGGAAACTCTAAAGAAATAGAAAACTTTTCACTAAAGTTTTGGTACTGGACCTGTTCGTTCATAAGTAAGTTGTCAGTTCTCTTTTAGGATTGTACCGTCAGTTCTAAGAAGTTAAAAATGAAAAAACTGGGAGCTCCAAGCAATAAGAAATTTTTTGCTAAACATGTTGGTTCTGAATCTATTCTTTTGAAATTTAATTCTTAGTTCTACTTTTGGGTTATACTGTTAGTTGTGAGAAGCAATAACCAAAAACAATGGTAGCTGTCGGCTAATTAAGTCCGAAAGTTTTCAGTAAAAATTAAGTGTAGGCCTTGTACTCATCTCAAAATTGGAAATGAACAGTTTCAAATACTGATAAGCTTACACAAAAAATGAATAATTGGTCAGTTTTCAAACTTTCTTAAAGTGTTTTATTTTTCAACTACAGGGTTAGTTCCATCCGAGGACCGGTAATGTTTGCTGGTATCATATAAAAGTAACCGACCATTCGATGCTTTCTATGAGAGAACCAGAATCAATTGGAATTGAAATTTAATATGACTGCTAAATCACACAGAGAAAAAAATTGTCTGAATACTAGGACAAAAAACAAAGACCACCTATACCTACCACAGCATAGTTACCACCTTGTGGTTTCAATTAAATTAAATCTATAAGTCAAACTGAGCATAGGTAAGTATTTTTCAAAGGCTGCTATCTTTCACCCCTCTAACAAATAGGTAAACTGGTAAATTCTTAAGAGAAACTTTCAGATGAATGGAGCTATCACGTTGAATTTTATGTAGAAGCCAAAACACAAAATATTATAATCTATTTCCTTCCACCTTTTTTTTTTCTGCTGTATTTGACTTGTCTGAAGACCAATAGGAAAAACCACTTTTTGTAACAACTAACCAAAAAATACGTTATAATACATGATCAGAAAAGAAATGTTTACATTGACATTGTGTAAGCCGAAAGTAGTGCTTTTCATTGATCGAAGCATAACCTCGATGTAAAGAGTAATGCTGCCTTCATATAAAAATTTTTTATAGAGGTTACAAGTTAACAAGGGCAATGTTACTGCTATTGAAGTAATGAACTCAAACTTACTGGTAATTTTCTTATATTTTCATTTCAATAATATTAAAAAAAGTTACCTAAACTCCCACCCTTATGAAATTATTAATGGAAATAATATTTGAAAGTATTAATAAAAATATAATAATATTTAGAAAAAATATTAAAAAAAAACACTCCGAATGGGATTCGCACATGCAACTTCCTGAATGACAAAACCACCTCTCTACTCATAGCTCCGCAGTTACTGATGCTCAATGTGGTGTGTGTATGCCATCATTTTGATAGTAGTTCACCCATCAGTAAGATTGTTTGTGTGGCATTTAACTAATATTCTGTTGCTTTTCTGATCATTAATTTAAAAAAATATATCTTTCTTAACAAGATTCAAATATGAGTTTACTTGACTCGAGAATTTCTCACTCACTGCACTCTTTTTACAAAATTTTTGTTACATGTAAACATTAACTTTTGAATCTTGGTGCGTATTATACTATTTTTAATACATCTTGACTGAAAAAAAAGTAACAAATTTCAGTACAACACCAAAAAATATTAACAGGCGCATGCGCACTTTTGAGTTGACTTTCCCGCAAAGCTAGATCATTTGCTTACGTGGCTTAGTTACTTTCTTGCATGGTAAAATTAATAATTTGATTACTTGCTTCCAAAATTTTTTTTTGACTGATATTTTCTGTGGTTTGGGAAATGAGAGGGGTGCGAAAAATTTTGATCACAAAAAAGTAAAATTATTCATTATTATTTGGTTGTAAATAAGAAAAAATTTTTGGCTTTCATTTAGGGCGGATGTTTTTGAAAATAGTGTGTGACACGTGTGCGAAGAATGTGATTGATACTCGAGTGATTTGCAGTACTCGCTTTCTGCTGGTGTTGCAAAATTCACACTCGTATCAAAATCACTTACTTTTTGTATTTATATCACGAATAACTATTTTGAATGACACTTGTGCCTGAAAGTAGGCTTTTTTTTTCATAACTAACATACGTTTTTTAGATACGATTTAAATAAGAAAGATGCTCTTACTGACTGATGTTTGAACCCACTTGCGGGAAAAACCCAAAACGTTAATTCGATTGACACAAAAATGCCTATGCAAAAGAATTGTGCCACGACGCGACGCATCAACATTTAGGCATCTACTGTATACTTATAATATTTCCTTTGCTTAGTCCTACTCATTCCGACCAACAATTTTCACATTCGTAACAATGGCTAATGGAAAATTGGTATTAGGCACCAGAACTGGCAGTCAGGATAATTGTAATTACAAATTTCTAGATAGGCATCCACGCTTTGCCAAAAACCGTGGAGATTGAATTTCTTTTTTAAAGAAGACAAGCGGTACTCGAATGGAAAAATGCACCAGTTGGAACATAAAGTTTTAGATATAATCAAAAATCATTATTTAATCAACATTCTGAACCTAATTCGTGTAACAAAATGCGTATAAAAAAAACTAATTAGAAATTTCAAAAAGTTCCTCCTTGCGCCGTTTTGGCCATAAGAATGGATGAGATGACGAACTGAAATACGGTGAAATGAAAAACAATTTTATGTACAATACGATAAATGAAAATGTATATTGAACTTTTATGAAAATCCACAAATAATCTAAAAGAAGTGCTATTTAACTAAATTCAAAATATATAGTAATGAAATTTCTATAGTCGACTCATAATATGCAGCACATTTCTCTTCAATGTCCATAAGTATAGCCTATGAGTTTTGAGTTGGGCAAGAAGCAAGAGTTGCTCGTTCGAATTCTGAAACTGGTAAACTCTTACGTTAGTGACACTGATGTGATGCCAGAGAGAGAGAGTGAGAAAGAGAGACAGAGAGAATAAGAGACAGAGACAGAGTGAAAGATCAATTTTGTATGCTACCTGTCGCACACATCCTTACAGTGTTGAGCACAGCAGCACAGTAGTTAAAAGATGCCCAATTTCTTGCCTGCTCGATCTCTACCGCCATTGTCATAATCTGTTTTCGACGATTGGGGAAACAGTACGGTGCCATCCACATGAATGACCCATCTTTCATTGGTATTCATACGTATCTGTAGGCTTCTACACTTATGGTAGGCTTTTGGCTTGAACAAAGTGTATGAGTTACTGGTTCAAATCCCCGGACCAGGAGCATAGCCAGAATTTCTTCAGAAGGGTCAAAAAAATTATTTAATGAATTTTTTTTACGCCCGTCGCTTTTGAAAATCTAGAAAATTTGGGAAATTTAGCAACTGCGGAACCCGCTATGGGATATTTATTAGGTACTAAAATTTTTATCAAATTTTAAAAGGTACTAACAAAATAAAATAAAAATAATGACGTAGGGGCAATTGCGCCCTTTACCTGCTTTGGATGAATGACAAATTTTCAGAAATCACATCATAAAGTTACGAAATCATTGTTTCAGATCATTATAAATATATAGTTGGTATTTCAGCTTCGTGTGCTGTGGCACGTCTTTACAGTGGCAACCATCAGTGATTTTTTGCATTCACAAGGATATTACTGTTTAAGTTGTGGGCTATTTTCGCCGTCCTTCCCACTTCGTCATCGTCCCCTCTTCTCTACCCCAAATGAATGGATCCTTGCGATACCCCAACGAAAGGAAGTCCTCAGGTCTCTCATCTTCTCTCCGGCAACTTCTTAGTAACCATTTAGCTTTTACACGCCACGAATAAGATGAAAACATGGCTAGGAAAGAAGACAGGAAAAAAGGAAAAACCTAATATTTTTTCTCTGTCGCCTCATTTTTTTTTGTATTGAGAAATCCACGGTTGGTGTAATCGAACTATACGATTGTAATTAGTGAAAATTTCTTCACCGAAAGAAAGAGCAGAAACAAAAGAAGAGAAAAATTCCAACAAATCCTTACATTGTTGTCGTCTTGATGCGATAAAATGTCATTATTTTCAGGAACTCGTAGGAAAAGGAGGCCAAAAAAACAAATTCTGTCACGTATTTGAGATTTTAAAGCGAAAATTGTGTCAAAAATACGAATTCACCTGTTCGAATTCCCATAAGATCGTTTTTGCTGTTTGGATAACGTGCCTTCGTCTGTAGACGAGTCGACAATGCAGTTTTATGTTTTAAAAGTATTGACGTTTAGATAGGTGCCTACGTAGGAGAGGCACATTAAATGTTAAACCATTCCAGGCGTTTGAGCGAAGAAAATAAAAATAAAAACCATAGGTAGGTCGCGTTTTTTATATTCCGCCTCTATTTCTACTTTTTCAAAGTTACCTAATCGATAAAAACGAACGTAGGCAAGGTGTTAAAATCAAATTTGTAACACGGAGTAGACTGGGTAGGTACTCTTTTTCACGCCTATTTATCAATTTGATGGCATTTACGGCGAATCGGTCGCGAAGAATTTTCATTTTTAATGGATTCCTTTTTACATCATTCCAAGTTTGAAATTGCTTCGTTTAGAAATCGACGAACGTAAAGATATGCGTAAGTTTAGGCGTCTTTTTCTGGGGGTAAAATGAAAAAAATTACTGGAGAGAGCATTATCGCTTACCTATCCTTGCATTCATTTTTTACGTTTGCTGAGAAATTTTTGATGATTCGAACGACGATTCAGGGCCGATTGCAAAAACGATGCCTCAGTAATTCTTACATTTTTTCCATTATCGGTATAAATTACTTATATCTATAGTACCTACCAATGGCGGATCCAGGGGGAAAATGGGGATGTTTCCTGCAAACGCTACAAAAATGGAAGAGAGGAAAATTTAGGGAAAAAACTCAGAGTATGGTCGGAGAACCCGGATAAAGACCGTCAAAACTTTGTCGAACAGTAAAAAAAAAAAAAAAACTCAACTCCATAACATTTTTTGCCATTTATCCCTCCCAAATAAGGCTTTGAATTCGCCACTGTTACTTACATAAACATTTATTTATGTAACTTTGTTAAAATATATAAATTTTAAGTCACCTCTGATACTTACGAGTATTGTTTTTGCCACCGCCCTCTATTGCGGCTGTGGGGTGGAGAAAAAGAACAGTCGAAGAAATCGAATTACTTTGCTTTTCTGCGAACGTTAATGTTCCATTTGTCATATTTACACAAATCCGCTTGTAAATGCCACTTTCTGAAGATATTAGGTGAATGTTACGATATGACGACCTACTTGTGAACAATTTGCTCTTAGAACAGAATATGAACATCGAAAAAAACAGTTCCGAAAATCTGTTCTCGCTCCCGCACACTCTCCCAGCTGAGCCATCGTCGTATGCGTATACGGGGTACGGTAAGTCGGTTTTTGACGCACCTCGCGAAAAATTATTTTGGGGTGTCAGAGACTAACCCAACAAATTTTTTCCATTAATTAGTTGAGTCATTTTTCGAAGCAACACAAGTAGCCAGTAGGTACCTAGGTATACTTATTGTGTTCTGAAATATGAACGAATTAAGTCGTTGATAGATCAAATGAAGACCTTAGAAACGTTTTTAATGACAAAAAGACGAAACACGTTCTGTTACGAACTGGAAATGAATAAAGTTTTCGATAGGATTTAAATAAGAGTTTGAAAACCCTTCTAGGTCGATCGTAAAACGATACAGCTGCACATTGCGCTATTGAATACGAATTATTTTTTGGGCGGAAAAGTTGAATTGCTGATCTTAGGACTTCACGGCCTGCAAAAAGGCTCCCACCGTTGTGGTAAATTGAAGATATGATGTGAAGCCAACGAAAAATGTCACATGGACTAAGGTCAGGTAAATACATTGACCCAGCCAGCCAACTTTTTCACCCAGCAATTACTTTCGAAGGAAAGTGATTTCAGATGTGCCTGCTCCTTCATGGGGTGGTGACGTGGCATGCGTGGGAAAGGGACCCATCATATTAATGGTACCTCTACTTACCCAGTTTTACACCCATCACATTTTCCTGGTGCCTCGAATAATGACTCGCTATTTTATTATTATGGTAAAGGCTTGAGGAGTGAATTTTTCATGCACCAAACGTATTTTGGGGTGCGTCGACAATTACCTACTTCCGACCCACCCTGCGTATGCCACAAAATAATGCTGTAATTTATCCTGTCCATTAGTGACATGTTGATGTCAAAACTGAAAAACCTTTGTGACACATCCTCTGTGTTCGAATACTGGCATTTCTAAGGTAAGTACCTAGTGATTCTGTTTGTCCTATCATAGGTATGAAGTATTAATGACCCATTTGGGGTACAGTCTGAAATGAAAATGTCACGTTGGTAGTACATACCTACAACGTTTTTTACATAATTGTGTTTTTATTACTCCATCATATCATCGTAATGACGTTGTCTGTACATGACCTGCTTTCGTCCTCCTTTTGTGATTGTTTGACGTTGTTTAATTGATCTTGTGCCATTCAAAAATTGCATAAATAGACCATACAGGAGTGTGTTACGTGTTACCTACTTATTCTAATTCTTCATATCATTTCACTTCATGGTACCACTGCGACAAGCTGCGTCACACTTGTACTTAGAAAAAACTAGCTACAATCACTAGCATAGGTGCAAATCGGGTTTGCAATTTGGGAGAGTCACGGCCCGTACCCAAAACAATTTGTTGACTTTTTTTTTACTTTTTTTTTTTGCTTGTCAGTTTTCTATTTTGTAATTTAATGTGGAACCCTGTCGCGTATATTTATTACTGAGTATAAAAATGGCAAGTAGCCGAAAATATTTACCGGCACCCGTGTCCACAAAACTCGTAAGTGTAATTTCTGCAATATTTCCTTTTCACATTTTTGCATAATTAGACTTCCCATTATGTCACGGAGTTTTTTAAACACTAGTGACTCTGACTTCTGGACGAATGAAGTCTGAGGGACTTCACGATGTTACTCAGCTGTCATAATGTGAGATTTTGTTCCACGATTGTGGCCCAGATTCAGATATAATATGTATACAACAAAGACATACTTAATGCCTACTTTGGATCACAATTTTATTCCATACGACAATCCTCGACGTCCTTAGATTCATCAACAAACTAATTATTGTCTACACGACATGGAGTATCAGCTTGATGGATGTAAATAAGATTCTTCTATTACTGGATCATGTACAATATATATTTCAATGACATATAAATTTTTACTAACTCCTCAACGCAAAATTTTGTTCAGTTTTGTTAATTTTTGGAGGAAGTTACTGCAGATTTTCATTTTCCCATCCCCCTACTTCTTGTGGGACTTTTAACTCGAAAAGAAATCATTTCTCAGCATTTTGTCGAAGGAATATTTTGCTCTTTCGACCTCAGAAATCGATCTTGAAACTTTTGGACACCCTGTATACTGTAACGAAGTTCTTGTTCATTCTTACTTGCAGTAAATCTTGTTAGGCTACACGTCTCCCATTAGAAAATTAAACACCAATATTCAAGGGCAATTTCAAAATTCAGTTCTTCTAAAATAATTTTTTATAGAAATGTTCGTAGTCTTCTAAAGTTTGACTTTCTTTACAGCACAGATAGGCCATTGTAAAATTTTGAATGTTGAAGAATACATTACTCAAAACGAGAATTTCTTCAATAAGTATTAACGCACATTTTCGACAAAAAAAATTTGTTCCACAAATCGATAGACGAAAAATGTCTTATTGAGTTGTTGGATAATTGGAAAAAATCCTGAACATCTTATTATACCTCTTACTGACAGAAAAAGTACTTTCCCGTACTTTCGTTTCTTCGACACTTCAAATTAAATTCACTGACATTTTCGAGCCGAATGTCGATTATTAGTGGGCTTTATTTATCGACCGAGACTTTTCTTTTCACCAATATAGCGTATTAATTTATTTTTGATTTGTGACCGAAATTTTGAGAGAAAAAAATTAATTTAAAGCAGAAGCGTTTGGAAATAGCCAGCTAAAAGAGAACATTTTTGTTTTTTTTTTGAAAACATGAACAGAAATTTATTTGGAAATAATTATTTATTCTCCGTTTTTTTTTCTACATTTAACATTTATCCAATTTATTTGAAATTTTTAGAAAACAAACAGGATATGCTTACTGGAAAAAACGTTGCAGTACAAATTGAGTTGAGAATAATATGTGATTTCTTTCACTAGTACAATGTTTCTATTCATTTATTTTCTCAACAAAATAAATCCATGCAATAGTATGGCGTCAAAGTTTGTTAAAATTTTCTTTCATACATCTGTCATTATGTCTTACACTTCAACGATGAAAGGTAGTCTGGTAAATCAGGAAACGAGAGAAAAAGTGCCTGAAGAAAAACTGCAGTCGAACCGAACCAAACTCAAAAGTCAAACGAGAATTAATGTTCACGAGAATTGCCCGTTGTACTTTACACTGTATTAACACCTTTAGATTTTATTTTATTTAATTCGTTATCCTGGGGATTTGTCGGTTAAAACGAATCTTCCCGATTTTCGAATTTTTCTGCCTTCTTTTTCTCACCGTTATTCGGTATTGTAGACTTGATTTAATTCGTTGAACGTGAAAATAATTTACAGAATGTAAGTTAGAGACTGATTAAAGTGGCAAAGCTTGGAGTTAGAACCTTTTTGATTTTAAACCCCAATCCTTCTCCTACTATTTAAATACAGAGTAAGAATATAACAAAAATTCTAAGAAACAAATAGTCCAAATTTTCCTTTAATTTCTCGTTATTGGACTAAACTCGTCTGGTAGGTATTAGCATAGGAATATTACGATTAATTTTCGCCAATTTTTTACTTTTTTTTTAAATTTTTCCACCCTTAAAATGTAGCGTTCCGTGAGGTCTCACAATCTGCTATATGGTCGCGACGGTCCAGCAAAAGAGTGAGAGAGGGAGAAAAAGGACGCAGCGAGGGAGAAAGACCTTTTTCAATATGTATTTCTACACAAAAAGGATGTCTACTTTTGGAAAATGAACCAAGCAAAGCTGGAAATGTGAGCATCACCAGCAGCTAGTGCTTTATATATCACATATGAATATAAATATGATTTGCTGATAAACTTCAAATCAACTGATTTCTCCAAAATCTACTACCTATACTAAACATTCAGAAGACTGAATATCTTAAAATTTACTGAGGTAGGCAACTTAAAAATCGTAAAATTTCACTTTCTTGCTTTCTACTAATACAAAATAATAGAATCGTGAAAAATTTTAAACGATCGCTAATGAGAAATGTAATTTACATTCGCAAGTTCATGGGGGAGGGGACAGAACAATACGATAATTAGCATTAATTAATTGTACCGACGATTGGTACTATCACATTTTCATATACCTACACTTATTGTAGAATAATTTGCATCCGCTAATGGAAGGGATCCATCTGTTAGTGAGATCTGAGCTCACTAAGAATAAATCCCAATATTAAAAATAGTTACCAACATTAGGTAGCTACTAATATTAATAAGAGAAATAAGTGCGGTCGTCGAATTAACGGGTCCAAATTGTGCAGATGGGTGAAGATAGCAAATTTACATCCTCATCAACTGCCAACATATTACGCCAAAAGTACGTGAAATAAAAAACTTCATTTTAAAAGCCAATCGTATTTAATTTCTATAAAATTATCGTCAAAAGTTGGCAATCAAGGGGGGGGGGAAACGATGAAGCGATGAAGAATATTCAGACTAATGGTAAACATAATCGTTGATCTTTCTCTTTTGTTTTGCGTTTTTAGGCACTGTATCGATGCCATTCTACTCGCTGTACATTCTAATGGGATACTGGAATTTGGGGCCTCTCATTTGCGACTTGTGGCTGTCTGTGGATTACACGGTGTGCCTCGTCTCCCAGTACACTGTTCTGCTGATCACCATCGATCGCTTCTGCTCTGTGAAGATTGCAGCCCGATACCGGGGCTGGAGAACGAAAAACCGAGTAATCTGGATGGTGGCGATCACGTGGATTATCCCAGCGCTGCTATTTTTCATTAGCATATTTGGCTGGGAGCACTTTGTCGGCTACCGTGACTTGCTGCCAGGTCAGTGCGCGGTGCAGTTTCTCAAGGATCCTGTCTTCAATACGGCCCTCATCATCGGCTACTACTGGACCACGCTGGTGGTGCTGTTTGTCCTGTATGGTGGCATCTATAAGGTCGCCTACGACATGCAGAAAAAAAGTGAAGCGAAACAACGTAAAATGCGTTCGATGGTGGCACTCAGTGCTGGTGCCATGCAAGGAATGGCTGGCCGAGCGGCTGGACTAGACTCGAAAGTCATCACCAGCGAGAACAACACCAAAGTGTGTCACGGCCTGACCGAAGGAGGCCTCACTGTTGGCCAACAGAGCAGCGGAGGCGAGTCCACCTCTGGCCACAACATCTCTTCCAAGTGCACCACCTCTTCGAACACTGCCACCAACAATCATGACAAGCGAACCGAGGTTTTGGTCGAAAAAGAACGAAGCAGCAGTCCAACCTTCGAATCGGATGAGGAAAGCTCGTCGAACAATATGATGGTACCGAGTACGTGGTTACTACGACGCAAATCGGTAGCCGGATTGCTGGTGCAGTCGGCGCTGGTGAGTCCGCACACCGGACCCGGTATTCTGCAACGTTCATGCGCCTTTCAAAAGGTTGTGCCTAAATCGGCGAGCAAAAAATCACCATCAGCGCACGCAGACATGCCAAAAACACCGTCGCCACAATCTGCGCCCAGAGAAACAGTGCCAAACGCTACACACGAAGAGGTGCCGTCCAAAGAGGAGAAAATCATTTGCAATGGCACCCGAGAATGTCGAAAAGTGCCAGACGTCTGCCAAACACCAGAGCCCCAGCCCGAGCCTGCCAATTCGCCTGTCGAAACATTGGCCGGCTCGACACCGGATCGGTTGTCTTCAAAAACACTGACGCCACTGGCTAGTCCGGACAGTGGTGACGAGAAGAGCCTGTCGGAGAAGTGGAGCACCCAAAGCAGCCTGAAGACGATGAATCGAATTATCACGCCGCCGTCGCAATTTCGCACCAGCACCACAGCATCCGAGAGTTCATCCTCAAGCGTGGGCCGGCCCAGGAGTCTGTACATTGGCAACAGCACCGTCAGCTATGACATGCTGATTGGCTTGGACATGGCCGACCTGCTGTACATGGACGAAAGTTCCATCATCATACCATCGCCCAATGTCGAAAGTCCTCCTTCGTCGCTGAGTTTTGCCAACACCTCGTCAACCGGACCTGCGTCTCCGGTGCACGTAGCCACGGGCACAACGTCACTGCTGCAGGCGGCCCTGCTGAGGGCAGCTGCGCAGCAGATGTTGAACAGCAGCTGCAAGTCGACGGATGCGGCTGTTGTGTCAAAGGTCGACACCGCCGTCACTGTCGACCTGGCGACGGAGAAGGCCTCCACCACCGTCATCACCGTCGAGGAGGCCGAAGAGCCGTCACCCAGCGCCAGTACACCAGCCACCGTCGTCTCGGCTGTGTCCGGCCCAGCCGTGAAGGCCGAACCAGCGGACGCAACCGCAACCGCGACTGCAACCACGCCAGAGGGCGTGTCCACGTCGTCGGCAAAACCATCCGAAAAAAGGTCGACCAGAGACTTCATGCGCTCGATCGGCAGTCGTTTCAGGAATAAGAAGAGAAAAGGCACCGGTCCGCTGTTCGGCAGGCAGAAGTCGAGGTCAGAGAACCGCGCCAGAAAGGCCTTCCGCACCATATCCTTCATTTTGGGCGCGTTTGTCGCCTGCTGGACACCGTACCACGTGCTGGCGTTAGTCGAAGGCTTCTGCAAAAATCCGCCCTGCACCAATGAGCATCTTTACATGTTTTCGTACTTCCTGTGCTACGCCAACAGCCCCATCAATCCGTTTTGCTACGCACTCGCCAACCACCAGTTCAAGCGCACCTTCACGCGCATTCTGAAGGGAGATTTTCACATGACTTGACCGCCGACCAGGTGGTCGTCGCCCAACCGCCCTCTGATGTCGCTGTCACCGCTGACATCGCTCGCACCACCAACGCGACCACAGCATTCTCACGACCAAGGTAAGTAGGAATACAACACCCATTGTGGGCCTGTATATATATATATATAACATATATAACATATATAGGTATATGTTAGTTCTTCGTGTGGTGCAAAACATCGAATTCGTAAACCGTACGTAGCTACCTACGCGGGTAAATATGCGCCAGAAATAAATTTCAACAAATCTCTACTCCGCAAGATGATGATTTCATTCACTTTACTCGTTTACTTTACCTGCGTTAGTATCGAAAAAATCATCTTCGTCGGCTTAATTTTCAAGCTGGGCGCACAGTCGATCACTATGGTAATTATAGGTGGTATTATAAATATAAGTAATTAGACCAACCAACACCGTAACCATTTAAAATCATATTTCGATAGAACTCTGAGAGATGTGTTGCGGCCGTC
This sequence comes from Ericerus pela, assembly GCA_011428145.1. Classification (NCBI taxonomy): domain Eukaryota; kingdom Metazoa; phylum Arthropoda; class Insecta; order Hemiptera; family Coccidae; genus Ericerus; species Ericerus pela. The sequence continues at coordinate 1,742,926 of WOFM01000467.1, forward strand.
GGTAGGTAGGTAGGTAGGTAGGTATCTCTTTCGATTTCAGATGACACCATTCTAATTTCGTTCATCTTGGACTGAGTAGTTCAAAAATATTCGTCAGTCGAAGTACCTAATTACAATTCTGGTGCTAGATAATTTATTTGAATTTGCTCGCCTTCCAATATCTTCTAATAAAAATGTAAAATTTTGTCGTTTTACCGAAATTTGCGTCGATCACTTTCAAGGGGAAACCGGTAATTTTCACTTTTACGTCATTCGTGAAATTATCCAACTGACACAAACCTATTTCCTGTGAATCTCCCATACAACATCAGATTGACCCATTCCGGCGGCGCAGTTATTCGCATTGATTGGTGAATTATAAATACTGCGTAGGTGCCTAGGATAAAAACAACGAAAAATTATAATATACTTCTACCTGGTGATGATTAAAATTGAATTTCGATCCGTAAACGAAAAAAATCAACAAATTTAATCTTCTGTAATGAGTTGTCTTACTCAATTGGCTAATTTTCTACAACCACTTTAACTACTTATTCCTCAAAATTCTCAATTCATCGTCACTTTTCAAACGTAAAGTAATTTTCTAGAAAAACTTCTCAAACTACTTCTTGTAAAGGGTAAGACAAATAGACGATAGGTATACCTAATATGCAAGTTCTACAAGTTGTACCCCCGTATTAGGTACAGACACGTTTCACACTCGGCATTTGAATTATTCTCGTGAGTTCAGCACGAACTTATTATTTTGAAACTTTATAATATCTTATCCCCAAACAATTTTCTATATTAGAGTAATTCGGTAGTAGGATTTATGTACAGTCCCAGCAACGAATCTCAGCCAATGACTGCAGCCACTTTCTTACTTTAGTGGCCTTTTGGGCTGTTAAATTTTTTCGGATATCTCAAGTTCTTTATCTAAAAACATTTTAATCTCTTCCGGATTCCATAACACAACGAACATTGTGGCGTGAAATTTCTTTCAGAAAAATTTTGATTTTATGGCTGTTGTAAGTGTTTGTTGAAATTAAGTTAGTTAGGTACCTATACAATCGATAGTTAATTTTTATTTTTTTTTGTTTATCATTTGACCTTTTTGCAGAATTCAAAATATTAGTAGAAAATAGATGTACGATATTACGGAATTAAAGATGTTGACTTTTTTCTCTCCCATGAAAATCATACGCTTGCTACCTCTCATCGTATTTTCATTTTCCGAATGATTTGGTTAAAACGAATAAAATATTTTTTCAGCATTTCTATCGTCGAAATATCATAATTTTATTCACCAATAAGATACCATCGGAAACTTTGATGTGGGAAAAGTGTTAAAAAAAGTTATTAACCATCATTAACTGAACCTTCGACTTCCATTACGAATTACCTGGATATCTAATTTGTGGTACAAAACTCGTAAACGGTGTCTGAACCACTTTGAAAATTCATCGGTAACCACCTATACATGAATTAAAGAAATCTTTGCAATTTTTTTTTTTTTTTTTTTTTAACATAGGAGAAAATCACTTGTCAAATCAATAGACTAAAATCGAAACGAAAGACAGCGCAAAAAAAGTTCGATGTCGATATTGTGATGAACCTATGGAAAATCGTCCCATTATTTTTGCGAGAAGAAAAAAATATGAAAAATGAAAAAGTGAAGATTGTATTATTCGAGCCACCATTTTTATCATAAAAGCTACTCGATGAGATTACGATTTTTTCCTCCCTATTTTTTTTTCGCTTATTAATAATTTAAGCTCTTTCGTGGTACTGATTGGTCTGAGAAAATTAATTTACATTTTATGTAACCAAATCAATCGAAACGAAACCATAAAATAGCGAATATCGTAAATTACATTTTGCAGCTTATTGTACTTAGATAGCAGTCCTCTGCGAGTAAGGCCAATATTCTTGAAAAGAATAATAAAAGCTGAAAATTACGATGCAAGTTCTCCCCCCTTCACTCATCCAATTTTAAATTCTCCTCATTCATTAGTAAGAATTCTCAAGTAGGTACCTCGCAAAAAAAAAAAAAAAAAAAAAAAAAACTACAGTCGAGTAAAGGGGGATTGTGAATTTTATTCATGGACATTAAATTGCGACTAAGATAATTTTTTTCTTTTTTTCTAAAAGCTAGAAAAAGAGAATACTTTAAAGAAAATTTAATTGTCCCTTCGAAATAATCCGAAATGTTTTTCACCGAAACCATTTTTATCTTATTTGTCTCTTTCCCCACTTTTGCCTTCGTGGAGAAGAAACTTCGTTGCGAGTAATTTATTCGTCTAAAATGAATTCTAACCTTTTTTTGGGGTTTTTCCTAACTCACCATTTGGCATTTTAACGAATAACTAACTACCTATTGCATCAGATAATTGCGAAAATTTTGCAACATATTATGGACCATTAAATTTAATTCAGCCGTTTAAATTGACAATTTCGCTAATTACATGGATTGCACATTACGCCGTGGATTACAAACGTAGTTCAACTTTTCAAAAACCGAAGGTACCGATCTAAATAGCTCATGAAAGTATAATTAATTTCCCGTGTATAGGATTTAGAGAAAATTATCAGTTAATTTATTGTCATAACTGGTGGGTAGTTACGCGAAAAATTTGTACAGGAAAATAACGAAATAAAAAAATGTGCCCTGCCATTTCCCACATGTATGAAGTAGGAAGGTAGCTCAATAGGTATAAATGGTTGTCCCGTGAGGTATTCACTTTTTCTCAAGATTCAAAAACTGATATGGGATGACTAAAAGAAAAGAACAACCAAGTTCATTAAAAAATAGACTATTGTAAAATTATAAGTAGGCACCTATGTCAATTGGACCCACAGTTTTGAAGTTAAGTACATCCGCAGTTTTGTAAATAAGCTACCATTATTTTCTAACACAATATTCGCCTTCGGACCCAGGTTTTTTGCTTCTGTAACCAAAGAAACTAATAGCCGCTCCCCAGGGTCGTACACAGCGGTGGCAGTTTAAAATCGAATTCCCTGGACCTCAAAAAGCAAACAATTTTGCGAGCGGAGAGAGCAAAAACAATTTTTTAGATATTTTTTATGTTCTAAAACATTCATGATAGCTTATTTTTTTTTTGGGGGGGGGGGAACCTGGCGGTTTTTACCTTTTTAGCCGGAAAAAGTTAAGGCCCTTTCAAGGCTACGCCTGCAAGCAGTCGCTTACTTTGCTGATGCCTAAAGATCCAGCCATGCCACTATTGGGTGCAATTAGCTGGAAATAGTGATGGAATTTGGTTCATTGACAGGTTCTACAATTAAATTTTGTTAGCGATTCGTGATTTAGTGCAATTCGGGACATTTCTACGCTCCGTGCTCCACCTCTCTGAAATCCGTCGTCGTACAGCAACCAAAAGTGGCATAAACAATGGAAATGTAAAAAAAAATTCCGATTTAAAATAAATAATATTAAATTTAACTTTTTTCAATGGCAGGTCGTTGTTGCAGTCGCACTGTCGTTTATTTCGAGTGGATACACCGATAGTCGTAGAGTTGGCTCTGTAAGAAGTGAATAAAAATATTCCATGTTGGAAATTATTTTACTTCTTTAAACATGGAATCAGTCGCTGGTTGGTCACCTTTAAACACACTGGGCTACAAAAATGTATGAACCAGCCTTAATTTGTTCGTACAAATAAATCGGTGTTTGTGACGCCAGTTATCCTCGAAGGAAAAATAGCGACGCTGTAAATTTTAACCAACTTCAACAGTTTACTTGAGCATTGAAAAGTCATCCTCAGGACTAGCAGGCTTGTGAATTTCAACGCTACTATTTGAGTTGGATGCTTCGTATCCAATGAATTGTGAAAATAAAGTGTTTTCATCCTCGATATTTTTCATACAATAATTCGAAAAGTACCCATGACCTAGGTATATTTTATGACTACTGCTCGAGGTACGGAATGGCCAGCAGAGAGCATTGGGCCATTAACCAAGCATCACGCTAAAATTACCAATCACTCGCGGACAAGGAAACCAATTTTCAAGCCAAAATTGACATTATCTACTTACACGATCGAATCTATTTACATACGTATCATTATGTATTTTCCCTCGTAGTGAAAATAAATAAATAATAAATAGAGACCCACCGCCGGTCCCGGCATTATCTCAACACCAATCTGTCAGAAAATAGAACCAAATTACATGCCATTTCCACCGTCTAGCTATCTGTCCGATTAGCAAGTATAAAACTGTATAAGATTTATTTTTAAATGTAGATTTCATTCAACTATCAGACTTCACCTCTATCGGCTGAAAACTACAATCTTTGTTGTGTCGACTGAACTTCACACGTATGCACAAATACAAGGTGTTCACTTTAGGTATACTTAACTGCCTTCAAAGAAAATACAGCTATATTTTGTCTTTGTATTTTAAAATTTTCCCATCGTTCTTGTAAAACAATGCGAATAGATTTTCTGAATCAACATTAAATTTGACAAAAAATTACAAGCTGAAAGTTTCAAGGTCGTATCATCAAAAGTGACGAAAATATCAACAAAATTTCGGATGGATAATATGTATACCAACTTTTCAAGATAGTGGTTCTCAAACTTTTTCAGTTTTGCAACCCTCTTGGATCGTCATAAATCTTCCACGCCCCCTCTCGCACCAAAAACAAGGGATTAAAAATTTAATTTAAGTGTAAGGCATTTTTTAAATTTCAGATTAAATAATTTCAACGTAAATTTGTAAATAGATTGAGGAATAGTAGGATAGGAGTTGACTTTTTCAAATTTCGTGAGGTGCGCAATATTCTGCAGCGAATAAATGTGGATTGGGTTGAATCTGGGGCGGTATTTCCGAAAGGGTTATCTCTGAGTATGGATGACAGTTAATGTGCGCAGAGCAACCGAAAAAGGGTTTTTAATCAATTTTTCAGTATTTAAAAGAAAATGTTTTTAAACGCTGGAGTTACGCACGTCGTTGTTTTTTAAATTTTGGAGAAGATATGTCCCCTTCTGGATCCATCCGTGAAAGGAGAAGTGGCACTTCCTCGGGAAAAATAGAAACGCAAATATATAACGTCCGATATACGCTTACTACACAAAAATCGTGTAGGTTGGTAATTTTTCCTCGCATAATTTCATTCATTTTAAAAATGTCATGAGGGACCCAAGTCCCGGGGCAACCACGAAGTCAGCACCTATGATGAATCCACACTTGGCACAACCGGATGTTCATATTATCGTACTTGGTGATGGCTCTTGCGCCCCTCTTGGAAAAGATTCAAGCCTCACAGCTTGGAAACCACTGTTTTGAAGAGAGCTCAACTCCTACGGACTCAGTTATAACGTCCATCAATCACCAAAACGAACTTGTAAAATTTTCGTTCTGGTCAAATTACTGTAGGTTTGGTGATAAAATTGTGAACATATTGGATACTGCTCCAGTCAAAAATGACAAATAGTTCCAGCACTGTTTCCAGCGTAATACAATTTAACTAATAATGTTAATCGAGTATAATTATCAACAAACACCGACACACTGACGATAAAGGTTGACTAACGAATTTCTTCAAATATTGTTGTATATTCTTTTGAAGAATCGTAGTCTATTATCACCGTTTGATTACGTTTAATTTCCATCACAAAATTTTAATTTTCAATTTATTAAAGTTCTAACAGCTGTGGATCAATCCGCGAATATTGCTTGCATAAACCAGAAATTCTAACCATTAATTTTATTTCTTGCGAAGTTTTACTTCGAACAGCTAATCAAGGTTCTTTGCAAAAATGATGGCAACTTTTCAAATGACACACACAAAATTCTATGTATTTTCCCACAAAGCAATTATGAAGTGAACGCCTCGGATATTAGTGCTATTGGACCTACATTAGCTAAAACTTATGCTCGACGTTTACATTTTTGGTTTGACAAAAAACTGTACCCATATTTTTGTGCATAAAATCTTCCGATTTTGTTTAGCATCAGGTTATCTGATTTTTGAGGAAAAATGCACAAAAAATGTAAACTCAGTTCGAAAAGAACCCTATTTTTGTACTCAGTTCGAGTATCTAATAAGAAATGTGGCTCAGCATTTTTATAGGTAAACTTTTTTTTCGTTTTTTTGACCATCAAAGAACACTTTTAACTAAATTCAGCCTAATTTACAGTACGTATATTACACGCTACGAGAGAGTGAGGTGAGTGATTACCTACGAGTTGCAAATCGCAGGTCGAGCTGTAGGCGAGTGCTGCTAATCACACGAATTGTTATACTCGCTCCATGATCGAGTTGCCTGTATTAGCTTTTACATCACGCACCTACTCGGAAAATTGAATTTTCCAAAAGAAACTGAATATTTTAAAACTTGTATCAGTTTTTTTTGTTAAATAGCGTCCTCTGTACGAATTTATGAAAAGTTACCAATAACGCTCTGGTGCGTTAGTAGTTATTTCTCTTCAACTTTTTTGCACAGACTTTAAAACGTTACATACTTAGCGTCTGGAAAATTATATAGAAACGATAATTACTACACTTTCCAAGTATGTGGTACAAAGTAGTTATTTGTGATACAAGTCTACAAAGTACGTGAGTATTAATCACCTACTGTACATACGTACACACGCCAGTCAAACGCTATTTTTTGCAATTCCTCTCCCCACCAAAAAAAGGAAAAAAATTTTGTAATGACGAGTTAAATTCGAAATTTGTATAAAGATAAATGCATAAAGTAACGCATGTACACAAGGTAGTGCGTAAAGTAAAAAATGATGCGCAAAGAATTTAGGTTATGCATATTGTTTTAAAATTGTCCGCTTTATATACCCTCAAGGTACACATAATTGTTTACTTTATCGACAGGTGTTGTAATAATAATTTTTTGCAACACATGCACAAAGGAACGAGTTTTACATGCATGTACGGCGAATGTAAACAAATTAATTTTTGACCTGGGAAGTAGACGATAATTTTACATAATCTCCCACGCATCCAAATCCTGCGCGATAGGGCGTCAAATATTCGAACATATAATCATTTTGATATTATTATTTAGTTATTTTGTGGAAAACTATTCGTCAATTTGCCAATCCAATCAAACACAACATTTCCAGCCTCTTATTAAATTAGAGAGCTGGGGTTTGTAATGACCGAAAGCGGATAAAATTTAAAAAATTTCCATATAATTTTCTACTCATCTTTAACTATTTGATGACAAATAAACAAAAAAAAAACGCAAATTAATGCGAGATTTGCTACATTATGGAACCTAGAAACTTCTCCTCTTTCCCTCAATGATTCCACAGGCGCTGTTTAAGCTGGAAAGCTGAAAATGATATATCTGAAAAGAGGATAAAATTTATCTGAATTTAGTTTTCGTTTAATTTTTTAATCATCTTTAATAATTTGAAAATAAACAAATAAAAAAAATGCAAATTGATGAAAAAAGCATTTTTCTTAATCCAGAAACCTCTCTTCTTTCACTCGATGTTTCCTCAGCCCCTATTTAAGCTAGAAATCTGGGATTAGTAATTCCAGAAAGAGAAAAATATTTACTTGAAACTATTTTCCTTATAATTTGTTAATTGTTCTTAGCTGTTTGAAAATAAACGAACAAAAAAACGCAAAATAATTGAAAACCTGCCATTTTTGTGTTTTTTAGCTATAATTTCCAAATTTTTTTATTTTATGAATTTTTTTTTATCGGGAGCGGGATTTTTTGCTACACTTCTTTTTGTGCATTAGTTGCAAAAAATACGGTGTGCAACATTAAGTGCTTGTGGGTTATTTTAACTTGTGTCAAGTTTGCAGCACTTGCCTTTGGCTCGTCTGCAAATTCTTTACCCTTGGTAAGAAAATGACCCACATTACGCACTTATCACACAATATACTATTTTGCAACAAGTAGTGATAAACTTCATTTTTATACGCATTTTGACAAGTATAAAGAAGGTGATTTTAGAACCATTTAGAACTGATGTATAGAGTCCTTACTTCATACATCGGTCTTTACTTTATACATTATTGCAACGAACATAGACGAACATTTTCTAAATGTCCGGCTATATTTCTACACAATCGAAATAATTCGTTTTATTTTTTAATTTACCACACACTTATGACTCTTCTTCTTCTTGAAATAAATCTAATAGGAAATGGTACTGTTAGAATTCGATGGAAAATTATCTTCCAAACGAAAGACAACTGTATTTGACCTCAATTAGTTCACACACGTGTAACTTAATTGAAATATTTGCTTAATGCAGGTAAAACGTCAATTCTCCTTCTTTTAGGCAACAACCATTCATAATAAACTAATCCCACTGTTTCTTACCATTTCTTCTTTATACTGTGTAAAAATTAAATTATAAAAACTCTTACTCTGAAGAAAAAAATGTTCAATTCAATTATTTCATATGTTCAGTTCAATTACTAATTTGTTCACTTCTGTAAAAAAATCCTAATTGTTGTGTAAATGAAAAATATTATATTTTATGAAAAGTATTTTGTTAAATTTTAATTGAAGTCTCATACATACAAAAGGGTCCACCATAGTGTGTGGATATCTAGGAAATTCTATTTTAATTATAAAGTTTGTTTTAATTGATCGTAAGTATTTATTTGTGGTTCTCCATAAATAAATACTTGGTAAAAGTGTTAACGTCAAAAAAAGGAAACAAATACCAAACCAATACCTATTTTTTGGTGTTACAATTATCTTAAGCGTATGCCTCAATTTATACAATGGTCCTTAGAAACACCTAACCTAGCTCCTCATTTTCACTAATTGTATTTATTTATTTTTTCATAAAAGTTTCTCTGCTATAGGGATTTGAAACCACTGACATCTGAGTTATCATGCTAGCACCATACCCACTAAGCCACGAAGTCTGGCTGAATAGAAGGTGATAATTTGCGCTGAGTGCTTATATGCTTACCAATTGCTAAAATATTATTGTTTATCTCGATTTTTTTTTTATTTAGGAGGAGAGGGTGTTGAAAAAAATGGTGCGTGACACACTTGCATAGTAGGTGACTGATACTCGTGTGATTTACATCACTCCCTTTCGGCTCGTGCTACAAAAATCACACTCGGATCAAAATCACCTACTTTACACCCCTGTATCACAAATAACTATTTTAGAAGCTATTCTCCGCCATTTCTTCACTCGTAGGCTGTAGGCCTGGGCACACTATACTAATTACATAATATCAACGAAACTGCCACAGCTGATGCCTAGCTGGTTAGGTAATTCGAATTCGACCTTTTTCATTGAGTCGTAATTTTCAGCTGTTTTCGCATCAGCCAAAACCTATTAACCTGGAACACTCGGGGGGAGGGGGGGCTGAGTAGTAGCTATTTGTAAACGGAAATGCTCGGAATGAAAATCTGAGCACCTCTTCGAATGCGATCGCCCCTCGTTTACACGTAATTTCCTTTTCACTATTATGCCCTCTAATCGCTCTTACTGTCATTCAATAGGGTGGAATAGTTGCCGCCTAACATCCATCGTATGTTTATCGAATTAATTTTGGAAATACGTCGAGACGGTACACCTACGAACTTTCACCATCGAAATCAGCTTTTAGTCGATTGGTCGCATCAACCCACGCGAACTTCGCAATAGTCTACCGTAACTCTGTAGTCAACAGTTAGCGCATTCCGAGTGAAAATTCGGGTAAGAATATTGTAATAATTATTTGTAAATGTTTCAAATATCTACTCGTATCTAATCGACTAATTTTCTTTTCATGCAAAAATGTACAGCAAATAATTATTTTTTATATCGAATAGTCTTAGTCCTATGATTTTGATTTTCGTAGTTACCACCAAATTTCTTTCGTATAGTTGTCCGAAATATAAATTAGCAGGTAAATAATTCGAAAGAATCGTTAAATTATCGTATTGTTAGATGTTTTTAACCATCGGAGGTTGTTTTAATTAACACGATTTTCTAATTATTACGAAATTAATTCGTGACAATAAACTTTCTTTGAAACGCGAAACATAATATTATAAACAATTTTCTTCTTTTATATTCTTCCAAACCATCTTACCGGATTCATATTATTTAACGTAAGTTTTTCTTTTCTTTTTTTTTTTTTTTTTTTTTTTTTTTTTTTTTTTTTTTCAACAAATTTCGTTATCGTTATTTTCTGCGAAATACACAGTCCGAAATTGTTTTATAATTCGTAAGACGATTAGGCCTATTCTTGAAAAAACTTTTGATTTTCACCCCTCATTCGTTCGAGCTAAATGATTCGTTTTATTTTCAGCTACCTATAATAGACGTTAACGAGGTTCCTTAAAAAATTCTCACTCTTTACACGCCATACCTAAATACTGTACTCGTATTGTTGACGAATTTTAAGTTAGATGGGGTGCCATCAACCAATGGTTTCGCATAACGACATCTTCTTTCGTGAAATTTGCGGAAAAAATGAGAAATAAAATTTTATACGAAGCCTCGTCAGACGCGTATCGTCATAATTTCCAAGAAATTTCTTACATCAAAAAATGTATCGTATCTTGGAAACTGTAAAAAAAAAAATCTATCGTTTTTTAATCGCTCGAGTAAGATTCGGAATGCGAAGATACGGGTTTAAAGCGTTTTTAGTCTCTTCGCAAGGGCTATGGACTATAAAATGGGCGGTTAGATGACGTATTTAGGCCTCCGAGGAGAAACAGATTAGGTACGGACCAAGGGAAAACACACGATATCCAAGTAGGCTACGCATTATTGGATTTTAGAAAAACTCGTCGTTGTTTCTACTCGTGTCAGAGAGTGTTTCCCAAAGTGGGCGACTCCATCCCTCGAATGAAGAGTGCTGGAGTAATTCTGGAGGGTGGTAATGGCCTCAGAACCAATGAGGAGGCGTTAAATTCGAATCGAATAAATTAAAAATAAGAAAAAATTTCATACTTTTAGTCATGTTCAACCGAACTATTATAATTTGATGATTTAAAAGCAGAAGTACCTTATTTAAAACAGCAAATTTCCTTTAGCTAATGCGTACTCAAATCGACATATCAGGACGCAGAATTTTGGTACTGCATTTTTCAGTTTTTTCTCAAAGTGAAAGTAGATTTCGGGGGAAGGCTTCGAGTAAGTTTCTCCTCAATAGGAGGCATAAGGCTAAATAAGATTTGGAATCGCTGGTGTAAAGGTATTGAAATTTTTACAGGGAAAATGGAGCGAAAAATTATAACGTGGAAAAATAAATAAAAAAAAAAAAAGAATTTTAGCCCAGAAAATAATGGAAAAATTGGTTTTCGTTCTCAAATATAACGTCGATAATTCAGTATTTAGCAAAAATGTTGAATCCAAGAAGAAGAGGGTAATACCTATTGTGGTGGCGACCACACATCGGCAGATAAAAGCACCGATATTGCTCTTTCAGCGTCACCCAGCGCCGTGGCCGAGTGAGTACGGTGTCGTATTTTGGGTGGTGGTGAGACGGGGAGGGGAGTTTAGTTAGGCATTTTGAATCCTCGTACCGCCTGAACAACTAAACCTGTAAGGCTCAAAAAGTGGTTTTTAAAAGTGTAGGCCTATTTGACGCGTGAGAGTCAATGTAGAAAAAGTGTGTAAAGTTGCCCTCTCCTAAGAGATTTCTGCGCGCACTCTTCCACTTTTACAATAAAGGTGATAAGTACCTATTTTTATTTTTCCATTTGAACTTCAATTACTTTGATTTGATAAATTAGATCAATTTTTGAATTTATTATACCATCTCAAATGGTTTTCACTAGAGAAAACATCATCTTTTTCAATCAAATTATTTATGTAAGGTAGAAGATCTTCTAAAACACCCTTTCCTTTGATCGATGAATTTTTACCACTAAAATGGATTTAATATCCACAGGAATTGACCTCCAGAGACTAATTCTCAGAGAAAAGCTTTTAATTTCTCCGATTTTCTTTTCCACATCTCTACGTATCACAGGTACCTATCGAATATTTTTTATTTTCTGGCAGAAGACCGAAAGTAAGGCGAATACGAAAATGAACGATATTTTCATTGTGACTGTCTATTTTTTCAATTTCGTCCTTACGCTGATGAAAAAATAGGGATTTAGGATCAACCTGTCACTTTTCCAACTCACGCGAAAAATGAAAATTATTTTTTCTTAACTTGATAGTTGACTGTTGAAAATTCATTGAGGGCATTCTTTCTGAGTTCAGATCAAAACGACGATAACAAGGAAAAAAAATGGTCTATAAATGTGATTGTAAACTTGAGGCTTAACAATCCTCTTTTGTTTTTGAGAATATTTTTGATTTTCTTATTTACGAATATTGCACCACATTTCTTGGATGCTGTTTTCAAGATGTATTCAAATTCTCATGTTTTCATGTAGATATTTAGAAGAACCGAAATTTTATGAATTGAGGTAGCCCCTATTGTCTTCTTCACGAAGTTAATTCCATTTTCTTTTTCCACTGTCATAGTCTGAGTCAGTAAATATTCGTCTATAAAATAAAATTAATCGCAATAAAGTCAGGATCATGTAACAGAAAAAAGTTGAAACATACAAAAATTACAGAGAGAAAAATAAAATATGTTTTTATGAGTCATGGAAAAACTCTGGTTGATCGACCTGATAAGAAGAAAAAGTTACATTAGAAGTGAAATATAGACAGTATCTCAAAAAAAGAATTAGGGGAATATGTACTGAGGTACAAACACATTTATTTATTTTATTCAATCACCAAGGTGGTGTTATAGAGGGAAAGAATAAAAACACATTTTAAAATGGAGGGAGAAAGTTCTTTGGTTATGAACAAACCTAGGCTAAAGTGGTTAGCCTAACCCAGGCACTCGCGGCGAATTTATTATTAGCGGGAAGATTTTAATTTTATATATTTTATTTTTGAAAAAAATTATTAGGAGTCTCATTATTTTTTGAATTTATTATTAGATCATCCCAGATCATACCAGTACTAATAATACGATTATAATTATTACTAAACCGACAAAAAAAAAAAACAAAAAAAACAAGAAGCAAAGGCCATTTTTAGAAGCCTTTTTTTCCTTTCAGATATGATCAACTTTTTCACCTCAGAAGCAACATTCAAAATTATCATGAATATGGTGGGCCATGTAAGAAATTGTTTAATAAAAAAATAATAAAATTGAAGCTAATTTTTTGTACATTTTTACACCACTCTGAAAATGCCCAGCTAACACTTCACTTAGGTCTATCTGTCTCATAATACATAGAATAGATAAGTGAAGAATGTGCTGGCTGTTTATTATTGAAGGTTAGGTTTACATGCTCATCTGAGAATTCAAGTAACAAGTTTTACACCTAATACATAGGTGGTGGCAGTAGCGGATTTAAGATTGAAGGCCTGATAAACAAAGCACTTAAAGAACCTGATTTAAGAATGATAACTTTTTACAATTATCAAATTGGGGCAACTCTTACAACTGTAACTCTCATTATGTATTTATGTATGTTACATGATGGGTAGGTGTGTGGTTGTGTGCTCACAACCGCAGTATTATGTTTACACATCAATCCTTCATGAGTAGAGCCCCAGTGGAACTCACGACTTTTGTTTTTAATTAAAGAAACAATCTCTAGAGGAAAGCGAGAGAAACAGTATGTTACACAGCATGAGAAGAAAGTGAGCAACTGGAGAGTGCGACAATCACACAAGTTGTAAATTGCTCACTCATCTTCCCAACCAAGCTGTGTACAACATTTTTTGCAATAAGTGTACAAATGCTGTACTCAGTGAAAAAATTAGAGAACTGAAAGAAAAAAAGACAAAATTATGAAAAAGGAGAGGTAAAAAAGGAAATGGGCAAAAATTAAAAAGAAATTTGGGAAAATAAAATTAAGAATCTCCCCTCCCTCCCAACCAAGCAGCCAAAAAATTCTCAGAAACCGATTATCAATGAAACTGAAATAAAATTAACTGATGCAAACAAATAAAACTCTCACCATCCTCATGTTTATCTCTTGTAGCTTAGTTGGTAGTGATCGATGTCTCACTGGACAGTCGAGGATTTGAACCTCTGCCACAAAGATAATTTAAAAAAACAGAAGAAATAAATTAATAGGTACTGAAAGTTAAATGGCTGTGTGGTGTGCGAAAGTCTAAATAAAAGCGCACACACAGTGGAAGCATTGTTCCAAGTAACAGATCAAGAAATGCAGATTTTTAAGACACAAGCTTTATTTCACCGTAAAACGGAATTGCCAAAAAAGGGGAACTGGGCGCTCATAACATCTCCACACACACTCCACTTTGATGAGGTTTTAAGAAATTTAGAACATTCTAATATTTAGACATATAATCGAGATTCACATGAACAACTTTAGTGTGCGGAACATGCTTATGCGGGAAAAAGAATAAATAAGAGAACATTTAAGAATTTAAAAGGAAAAAGACAAACGATATACATTTTACCGGAGTTTGGACGGAGGTGCCAACTTACATCCATTGGAATAGCAATCGCCGCTTTAACTGTATTCTGAAGGCCAAGCTCCATGAATTTGAATCCAGAATAAGAAAGAAATTCATTCTTAAGTGAGTGTGTAGCCACTCACAAAAAGAAGAACATGGTGACAGTTTGATGTAAAAAACAAAAGTAAAAAGCGAAGTGGACAAAAGTCAGCAGCTTAACAACAAAAGAATGGTGGCCAGCGAAGTGATTGCTAGCCAACAGTAGGTAACAGCCAACAGTAGGTAACAGCCAACAGTAGGTAACAGCCAACAGTAGGTAACTCCATCCAAATTAACATAAGAAAACGAGAATGAAGGAAAGGAAAATAACAGAAAATAATAAAGGAAAATAATGGAAAGTAGGAAATAATGCCCACACGCTACAGCTGGGAATAAGTCTTTCAAAGATTTGGGGAAACTATGAAATCAGTTAGCTTTGCAAAAATAAATTGAGGAGTGAGATTGCTAAGGAGTAAGAAAAGTAAGTCAAGAAATGAGAAAAAAGATGTGAAGGAGTGAAAAATGAAATGAAGGAATGAGCAAAATGGGTGAAAAATGAGTAATTAGTAAAATTAGCCACTTTTGTTAAAGCTTAGATGCCTCGAAAATACAGCAATTCGTGTACATGTTACAAAATAGTATATTGTGTTATAAGTGCGTAATGTGGGCAATTTTTTTACTAAGCATGAAGAATTTGCAGACGAGTCGAAAGCAAGTGCTGTATACTTGACACGAGTTAAAATAGCCCACAAGCACTTGTTGCACACCAAATTTTTTGCAACTAATGCACAAAAAGAAGTATAGCAACAACTCCCACTCCCATAAAAAAAAAAAACTCATAAATAAATTTTGGAAATCATAGCTAAAAAAACACAAAAATGGCAGGTTTTCTATTATTTTGCACTTTTTTGTTCATTTATTTTCAAACAGCTAAGAATAATTAACAAATTATAAGGAAAATAGTTTCAAGTAAATTTTTCCCTCTTTCTGGCATTACTAATCCCAGATTTCTAACTTAAATCGGAGCTGAGGAATTATGAGAGAAAGAAGAGAGGTTTTTGGATTTAAAAAAAAATTTTCTTTCATCAATTTGAACTTTTTTCATTTGTTTATTTTTAAACTGTTAAAGATGATTAAAAAATTAAGCAAAAACTAATTTAAGGTAAATTTTCTCCGCGACTCAGAGATATCATTTTCAGTTCTTTAACTTAAATAGCAACTGAGGAATCATTAATAGAAAGAGGAGAAGTTTCTAGATTTACGTTTTTTTTCATTTATTTGTTGTCAAATAGCTAAAGATAATTAGAAAATTATATTGAAATTTTTTAAATTTTATCCACTTTCAATCATTACAAATCCTAGCTCTTTTACTTGGTTAGAGGGTGATGAATCATTTGAAACTCTTTTTTGAAAATTGAAATGTTGTGTTCGACTGGATTGGTAACTCGACGAAGAGTTTTTCGCGAAATAACTAAATAATAATATCAAAATGATTACCTATATGTTCAAATATTTGACATCCTGTTGCGCAGGATTTGGGTGCGCCAGAAATTATAAAATTATCGTCTACTTCACAGGCCAAAAATTTATTTGTTTACATTCGCTGTACATGCACGTAAAACTCTCGTTCCTTTGTGCATACATTGCAAAAAACATTTTTTAGGTAATTTTTGTGTTCTAGAATACATTCTAGTACTTCAGTAGTCGCTTACAGATCATAATAGGTATATAGCGATTATTTTTGTAATTTAAAGCATTTTTTATAGAGGTTGTAGACACACACATCTCCATAGGTATAGCTTACTTCTATAACGGTACCTACTATTATGAAGTGTACAGTTCCTTATAACTTTACAATGGTAAAAAAAATGTTTGAATCCGTATCTACAGTATTTATTTTATGATACTCATTACTCAACCTCTAGAGGATGATCCGTTTTTATTTAATGCTGAAAATTGGCGCATTATTTTAGTGGTCAGATTAGGCGAAGGCCCTGTCAGCATAAGTGAAAATGCTAACAGTTCAATTCGCTACCGATAGGTTGACACGAGGGGAAAAATTGGTAAAAATAGGGTAATTGCCCTCGTCTAAGAAAAAAAAAAAATTTAGCGGAATCAAGACTTATTTTGCCTCTCATTGGCAACCCCTCGGGCCCAGTGTTTTCGCAGCCAAATTTTCTCCATCCGTTTTGAAATGCTGTCTCCGCCTATGTATGTCCTAACAATGTCAACTTGCTGAAAACAACCAAAAAGGAACATCATACCTACTGACGGTAGTATTCAATAATTAATAATTATAGGTGATTTATTTATTATTATTATTGATAAAATTTCATTTTGATTAACTGCCTTTCAAATTTGTGTTATATTTCCAAATCTCTTTGTTGGCCAGATTTGAAGGCCTTGCGGCCCTAATTCAGCCCGCGAACCATAGGTTGAGTAGGCCTGTTCTATGCCATCCTGTAACTCAGGCCGTACGATACACACAAAAACAGAACGGGGTTAAAGATTTACATCACTTAATCAACAGACCAACTCCATCAAATTCCAAAAATCAAAACTTTGTCAGATGTAATTATTTCCTTTTCAAACGTCTCATTTTACAAGATTACGTACGCAGTTGACTATAGGTACACTTACATTAAAATTGTGTAACTTTTCGGAGCACCAAAATAACTTAGGAAAGGAATGATATAGAAACATTAAATTTTGGGAACATGAAATCTAACGAACCTTAGCCCAACGTGGAGTCACAATTTCAGCATTTAGACTAACTGTTCAGCTCAAAATCTCTGCGTAAAAAGAACAATGAATAAATTAATGTATTTATTCCGAACTAAGTGAAGTGAACTTTTTTTTTCTTTTTTAAATAAAGACGAAATCAACCTGCCTCCATATAATTTACCTTTCAAAAAGAAAGGAAGTATTACATGGAGGGGCGAGCCCAACATATTATCGCCTTCGAAATATGAAGTTTCTCTTCGTAATATTCGACGTCGATGGAAAAATTAATATTTGAAAAACTGACTGTGAAAACCATAAAGATAGCATCGATAAGGTATAAAATTATGAGAGTGGGTAATCGGTGCTCCACGGCTATAGTCTACGCTCGGAAAAACCACTCGTCCACATTTTACGCCTGAAATGCGCGCATTCACAACCCTTGTCTCAGGGGATGTCGATTTTGTTTACATACTCGCGCGAGTACAACAGAGCGACGTTTAATTGCCAGAAAATGTTCCTCACCCTGCCACCTCTTTCAAGTCCCTACTAAATTCGCGGGAAGAAGTTTTGCACTCGTCCCCATATAATTAAGTACATTTTTACCAAATTTGTTTTAACCATACCGGCAATGAGGAAAAAAACCCCGCCGCTTAGGTAAATTTCCATTTAATGTCGAAGGCAGAGCCTAAATTTTCAGTGTTCTTACATGAATATGCAAAGGTTTATTATCCTTCCACCTCGAGTGAAATAAAAAGTAAGCTGTAAAAAAGACAGACACTCGTCTAAATCCTAACACCAGCTGCGCAAAATTTTAATTGGTCGATCGGCGGTTAGTAATTTTGCAATTATTTTCGTTTTATTCGTCATCCCCTACCGCCAAGGCTGTAACTACTAGAAAATTTAAAAAAATATATACCTAATTCAAAATTTAGGTTCGCCATTAAAACAAATAAAAAGCTTGAGACATAAACATCGAAAGTAATAAAAACAAGATGTTGCTTCGATATCGCACAGATTTTTTATGCGTAGTAAATGCCAAAAACAAATAAAAAAATACACCCCTAAAATGAGTCTTCTGTTTTGGGGCTTTCAAAAAGTCCACATCTGAAGACGAATGTGAAAACCGATGGAACATATTTGGTGGCATGATCATTACGAAAAGAAAAATACTTAAATAAAATAAAAAAACTTTTTCAAATGCTTGTTTCGTATTTCGAAAATTAGCAACTTTTTTTGCTGTTTTTTGTCGAAGAAAAATCGGATCTAATAAAGCACTTTGTGCGAATTTTCGCGTTGGTTGTGGAAAGTTTCCAAATACTGGCGATAATGTGCCTATCTCCTTTCGTGGAGAACTGAAAATAATTATGAATAGTACTGCTTTAGAATTTCTATCAGGTTCAAGCAGTGGTGGCGAAGCAGATTTTAAGTTTAATTCTCATCATTTTCTCCCATAACAATGCTTAAATATTGTTTTACCTCTCTAAGTTGCACACAATTGAGTCGATATTCGTATTTCGTATCTGACCATTTCAAGTCCTGCCCAAGAAAATTATAGCAAAGGAATAGGTAGCAGACATCATGAATACCAGAAAACAGTCAATATGGTAAATTACGAGAAGACTTCATTTCTTTTCCCATCTACGTAGCGGCTGTTCTACAGTTTCATCAGAGTGGGATCAAGTCACCCATCAGAATGCGTGGAAATTATTTTCACCAGTCTCATGCACGATCATACCTGCACAATTCAATCCCACCTTTGCTTCGACCTTCGACCTGTTCCTCATTCTTACCTTGACCCCATTCGGAGGTTAGGAACATTTGAACTTGAACCACCATAAAAAATGAAGAATCGAGTTACCGCGTCGTAATTAAAAAATAATTTGATTATGTCGGTAGGTAGGCTAACTACCCGTATACTATATATCTATATATATACTAACATAAACCTCGATTATTTTTCAAAATCAGTTCCATACCCACTAAATTTACGACAACTTTATCTCGGTGCTTATGCTGTTCGTTACAGTTATTTGATTAGCGGTGGGCAAGTAAAGTGCTCCAAACTGATGCGAACTGCCGATGAACTAAGCATAAACTGTTGATGGAGGATTGGCTCACTTTAGTCCTTGAAATTAGGCCCATTTGGTAGGTACACCGATTATACTACGCTCCCAGCTTCCCATCTCCCATAAGCTAAACTTTCACGAGACTCGGCGTTAGCCAACCTCATCCGATTGGTGTAGGTACCTGCTGAGCATTCCGCCTCTCCCTAACCATTATATTCGGCTCGATCAGACTTGGGCAGCTGACTGAGAAATGTGAATGCGCAACTCCACTGCTGCTGCTGCTGCTGCTGCTGCTGCCTCTGACAATCGTATAGTACGCTTTCCCATCTTGCGAAACGTCCCCTCTCTTGTCCCGCCACTCGTTCATTCCCCTCAAATACGATTAAAGTTTTCTTCTGGTTACCACCACCACCATCACCAGATGACCTTTTTCCAGATTCTCTTTCTTGCCTTGCGATGTTCTGCTTAATTACGACTTACGCTTGTGGCTGGGTGATATAACTTGGGCGCATTACCAGTGGCCCACTGAGTGATTGGTGCCTCACCCGATAACAAAATTATGCCACTCGATGCGCTTTGCGATTATTCCACCGCAGCTGACATTAGCGACGTGGAGAAATGCACGAGGTGAACATTTCAACGTGGCTCTCGTTGTGGGTTCCTTTGTTCGTAAAATTACGAAGGAAACCTTGACATGTGATAACATACGAAGTGGGGACCTACCTACCCGCCCTTGCCTAACGACGCCGGTTAATTTTCGCCTTTTCTCTCTGACTCGTTCAAAATTTCATTCAAATCTCGACGAAAACATTTGTATCAAGGGCAGACGAAAGCAGCCCTTTAAAATAATCTTCAGCCGCTGAATACGACGAAATATTTTCATCATGTTGAAAATATCGACGTCTAAAGAGGTAACTTTTTATTCAAGTTGAAAACTGGACGTTGCGCCAATGACTGAAGTTTCCGCACGTTCTCTGTGAAAGCTCCAAATTGCACGACTTTTCGTTATGCGATGTGTGCTTCATTTTTCGAGATAGCCATCTGCCCACCTTCCTGCCCATTATATGTTTTCTTATTTATTCAGAAACTAGAAAAACTATATCAAGTAATGACTGACCGATGTCATTCGGTCGTCCTTTTTCGTTCTTTGCCCGCCGTGGCCGGCCTCTGACCACCCACTATATTTCCAAATTCTGAATACCACATTTTGTAAAATCTCAAAGCCTTTGCCTGGTCATCGCTATCATTCGACGTTTTCTTTTCATCAAAATTAGCCTCGAAGCGAAATGATTTTCAACTGCTAATAATTCGATTTTAAGGAAGCAGTGTCCTTCATTGAAGTACCTATTCACCTTTAAAACATTCCAAATAGAACGTCTTCACAAAATAAGAGACAAGTACCCCCCCCCTGGGCACCTCGCAAAGCATTAGAGTAGGCTACTGGAAGCATCAAGTGCGAAATTTTTTGCCATTTTGAACTAAACTATTGTAATTTTATAATTCGAAAATCGAATTGGCTTATTTAAAATGATAACTTCACGAAATACTGGCCCTAAATAAAAATACTGGTTTATGTTTATAGACAAAGAGGAATAATTGATCGTTCCACATATTTTTGTTTGTTCTCTCAAAGAAGGTAAGTAGGTATATATTTCTATGGTGGCACTGAATAATTTTCTCATGAAAAAGGCGAATATTAGGCCAAACAAATTTGGCAGTCTCTGAAATAGACGAGTCAAAAGTAAAAAGATTTTTAACAAAGATTAAACGAAAGCTTTTCATCTTGCACGAAGTTACAGTTCACGTAACCATAAGGTAAAGCTTGGGGTAAAATCAGAAACACAGTAATAAATAGGTAGTCTACCTATGAATCGTTCGAAGAATGAATACATGAAAATCAAAGAAAGAAAGGAAGAAAAAAACAAACAGAATCCAAAATGTAATATTTCTCGTCAAAATAGTTCAGTTTATCATTTTCAGACAACGATTGTGGTCAGAAAGGGAGAGAAGACACGACGTATTTCGTGGATTTTTGTCAAAAATCGAAAAGTTTGTGTTTGACCTAATGTTTTTTTTTTCTGCAAAATTTCCGCAAAAAATATCGCAGACAAACTTGCGACAACTTTCCGTTTCGATTTTATTCTAATTTTAGGAAGTAAGGGGAAGAATCAACGAAAAGATTACATTCGACATTCGATAATTCTCGAGAGAGAAAGAGAGAGATGGAGAGTCTAAGAGAGAGAGAGCGAGAGAGAAAATAGCTGGTTTTTCTAGGAAACCTGCATAAAATCTATTGTATCGGTCAGTTTACAGAAATAGTCCAGTGCGGAAGGAGAAAAATAGAAAAAAGGTAAGTTCCTGATTTAGGAATGACTAAATTTCGTTGATACGTTGAGATTATTTTGATAACGCAACAGCTCACTTATTTAACTTTCTACGACACGAATTAATGGCACTCTACAAATATCTCTTCAGTTCGAGCAAATGATGAAATTCCGCATTGGTTCCTCAAATAATTATCGTTACTATTCTAATTGGCATAATAAACATATTAGCCCTTTTGACCACGAAATAAACCAAAACGTATAATAAGAAATTATTGGCTGTTTGAAATGTGTGCAGGTGTGTAAGAAGCGGATCCAGAACGTCATTTTTTAGGGGGGGGAAGAAATTTCAATAATTTTGAGAACTGTGGCTTGTTTGGTGTAGATGTGTAGATAGATGCTACCTACATGGGGTTCATGGAATCTAAGAGGGAGACAGTGGTATACGTGCGGGGCGACCGAATTATTTCTCAGTACCGGTAGCCAGCCGGTTTAAAATGCCTAACTGTACACTAAGCGTAACTGGGGCAATTGTCCAAAGGCGAGGCGGTACCTTATACGGACCGCAGCACGTATATTGTCAGTGAGTATGTAATTAATACATACTCACTTACCTCAGTTTACCATCTTACGGTAAACGCAGAAACATATCGTCTGTATGAGTGCATACAGACAATGTAATTTGTTTAACGTGCAATGCACAATTAGTATGGGTCGCCGACTTTGGTCTGCGACCCGTCTGTAGACGCAGGGCCGAGCCCTGAGGGAGGAAAAAAGGAAAACGTCCCCACAAGAACTTTGTTTTTTTTTTTTGTTCTTCATCAAAATTTAAACGGTTTTCATCCGAATACTACCTCGTAATTCCATTTTTTCATTTTCATGTTTGTCTTTTTTTCTCTAACATGGATTTGTTTTTTAGGCTGGGAATCGATACAAAATTTTCGTGGACATTTTCGCATCATCGTCACGAAATCTGTTGCGATGATACTTTATACATTCGTTACTTATTACGTTATTGACAATTTTCATTATAAAAATTTAATATTAACATAGATGGTGATGGTCAGGGGACGAGTGATTGGCTCGATTGACATCCTGGTGATATGTAGGGATAGGTGGGTGGCTTGAGAGGTACACTGGCGAGGGGAAGTGACAGAGGGCGGCTGGAGGGGCTGATGACTGTCGCAATTTTGGACTTGAAAATTTTAGGGCAGATTCAACGGTTTCAGGGGCGTCCTGTTGATGTACAGAGGTGGAAACAAGGGGCGTTCGGAGGGGTTAATTATCCAATCCGGAATGAATTTTGTCTTAGATATTTTTTATTAATATAATTTTGTTCAAAGAAATTGCCCAGGATTTCTTTGCGATTCGATATTTTAAAGGAATGCAGATAGCTATTAAAATTATTTTATTTTTTCCACCGATATTTTTTGAATTATTTTTTTTCCCCAAGTTTCTTTAGTCCTGACACGTGACACCACAATCTTAGCCACTAGAATTCTATATGGTACTTATCACGTTAATAGGCCTCAAAACATTGTCAGCAATCGAAGTTTCATCTTAAACGAATATTTTCGTCTTTTTGTGAAGGTTGACTCAGTCTTATGCGACAGGAATTGCGCAATTTTATGGAGGGATATAAGAACAAATAAGTCGTGACTCGAGATAGTAATTTCGGAAAAACGATAAATTTCAAGCGCACAAAAAAGTCGCCATTTTTTAAGGGAAAAAAATTGTGTAATATCAAGTAGCAAAGTCTGTCGAGCTTTTTGAATAAAAATTGCTTTATGCCAAAGAAACAATATGCCGTATTGTACGTATACGTATCTGTCACAAAGATAGGCTATTCAAAACTCTCTTCCTCACTTTTACCGCCTATAAATTTTTACACTTTGGGATAGAGCAGCCGCTTGCTGACCTAAAAACATTTTAATTTCAGGTCGTTATTTCGATGGCGAAAAGAAAGAAATATTTATTTCGTAATTTTATTATTTTCATCGCAAGTTTTCGTGAAATGGGCTTTTTTCTTTTCTTTTTTTTTTTTCACTGTTCTTTCGTGCGCATCGATTGTACACGAGACTCGGTGTTTTTATTTTTTCATTTCATATATGATAAAAAATTCAGTTTTCCCCACGTCTTCTATTTCTTTACCTGTTTTTTTTCTCTTTGTTTTGTTTTAACTTTTACTGAGAACTGAAGACTGTGAAAAAATATGTTGAAAAATATATACTTACTGTTATCGCGTAAGAATTTTTTTTTTTTTTCTAACTCGAGACAATACTGTATCTTAATGTATAGATAGTGAATTTTCAAACGAATTTCTAAGTTCAGACAGTGATTTTACTATGTATTATGAATGTATATCATAGTCGTTTAGCGATGATCAATAATATACAGGTTACTAAATTAAAAATGTACATATCTAATTGAATCTGTTTTTTTTTTTTTGTTTTTTTTTACACTCGCCAGTACGTTTGTCAATTGAACTAATTTGTTATTTCCAAGTTACATTTTTGAAGTATTATCGAGAGAAAAAAAAAGAAATAAAAACACATTACAAATTATCTGAGCCCAATTTGTAACGTATTTTTATTTCGCGAATGGTGTTCCAAGTAAGGTTTATGTTCAATTTCATTCGACTCGTTTTTATTTTACCATCGTAATTATATTTTGTCGTAGATTTTGTTTTTATTTTTTACTTTGTACCTACTCGATACAACTTACATTCGTCTGTAAATAATTTTATACCTACTTCGGAAAATGTACATAATCGTGTCCACAATATGATGTAAATAGGTTTGTAATATTATGGTCCGTTGTGTTTTGTTTTTAACCTCGTATCGTCTCCAGCCTTCTTAATCACATCTGGTATCGTCAATCAATAAATTTGGTCAAGTACCTATCTAATTTATTCCAACACTTTAGTTTTGATCGATTTTCCAATTTTCAAAAGCTTGTAGCTCTCAATTCTCGTTGTTACTATTTATTTCTCGTGTCAGTGTGTTTCTGTGTTAGAATATGTACCCTTCGATTGTTATGTGAAACGTAAAATGTAGAAAAATGTATCATTTTTAGAACATTTTTACTTTTATAAAATACGAAAAAGTGGAAGTTGTAAATCTGTAATGATTAAAAATTTAAGAATAAAAAACAACGTTTGTCAAACATTAACGTGACCTCCTCAATAAATGTTTCGTCGCTGCGAGTTTCATTGTTTTATCGACACTAATGGACATCTGCAATGGCAACCAGTTCGAAAGAGAGACAAGTCCAAGAACTGGTTTGAAAATGTGAAGTTGAGAACTAAATAAATTTACACGATTCCACTACAGCCGTACGATGAGCTACTTTAGAAAATAAAAATTATGGCGTGAGGGAAACAGCGGTTATCGTGAAACTGAAGTTCAAAGTCCGTGTGAAAAGCTCGAATGAGAAAATTCGTCAATAGATGCGACTCTTCCTCTCAACCTTAAAAGATAATCAGAAAAACATCCTGAACCTAGAAGATTAGAAAATAAAATCAGTAAAAAGTAGAAGAAGCGATACTACAGATACAAAAAATCTCCCAATAGGTCGCTATCCAAAAAATTCCGAGAGAAATAATTTAAAATCACAATTCAAAAATCAGATCAACCATAAATTACGAATCACTGGCTCTGATACTTCTGGGCATTTGCAGTGAAAAATTGTGACAACTTTACAAAAGTCTTGAGAATTTTTGTTCTCGGGCAAAAAGAACGCCGAAATTTCACAACAGTTGCGAAGTTATCACAAATTTTCGCAGCAATTGGGAAAAAAGAACCGAACTATTCGCTGTAAAATTATTCAAATCACAAATCACATGACACAGTCAATCATAATAAGGTTGAAAATCACAATCTTCATCAAAAGAAACAATATTGCAGTTGCAAATGGTTGAGCATAATAAGTATTACTTACAAAATAAAATTAGCAGTCGTTATGTTTAACCGAAGATATAATAAATTACACATAATATTGCCAAAAGAATGCGTATCCCAGTTGGTTAATCATAAAGGTATGAATCCAGTGGCTCGTGTTCGAACCAAGGCAGGGACATTTTTAACTTTTTGTGGTTTTTGTAATTTTTTCAAACTAAAAGTATAATTTTTAACGATTGGGCTTGAAAAATTAATTTTAATGGATTATTATTTGGAGGTAAAATATTAAAAACTACACTAAATGACTAGCAGATAATAGTCGTACTGAATTTCGTGACTATTGAGCAAGAATTGCAATATTTATTGAGTTTAGTCACTCCAACAGCTCTAGGGCATGAACCATACGGCCACTGGCAAGAAAATTTTAAATAATGTTAGAATAGATATAAATAAATGTCTATTTAAAATTTTATGATTATTGCTTAAAAATTACTCATTTTAGAGCTATTAAACTGTCAAAAATGCAACATAATGGCACCTACAAGAAGTATTATGAAACCAATTAGCACCTGAATTAAATGATCTTGTTCTCGATTTAATATTAATGTACGGTCAAAATTTTGTTACTATCGAACAAGAATTACCTTCTGTACCTCGTTAACAAAAATTGTACTTACATACAAACACGCGTATCCATATATAAATATATAGGAATTTTCAAAAATGATGCCAAAATTTTCCTTTGGTTACGAATCGAAAAACGTACCTACGCCCACCCTTGGGTCCTCCCACGAGCATAAAATTAACCAGTAGGTTTTTGTAGAAAACCTATTTGAAAAACTTGTTTGTTGGTAAGTAGCAAAAAACATTTGTTAAAATTGTTCGGTGAAGAAATACAAAATGTATAATTCAAAATGGCAGAATACGACGAAACTTTGTTGCACTCTACATTTAACATTAGATGCACTTTCGAATTTGAAAAGTTGCTGACACTTGGCAATTAGAATTATCGAAAGTAAAAATATTTTAGGTCACGCAAATTTGGTTTATAGATACAGCGGTTTCACCTTGAATGTAAAATGTAGACTATTACCTACCTAACTTTTTATTTAATGGTGTAGTTTCACCGCACCATCGTCAGAAAGTTTGGAGAAGAACCGGGAGTTATTAATTTTTTTAACAGAATGCAATTCCACAGTTTCGAAATTTAAAATAAGTACTTAGTTTTGTCGCGATTATTTAAGAGTCGAGTTAATTTTTACGAACTTTTACGAATACAAACTGATGACTTGCAATATTTATGTAGGTGCCTACACTATTCATCGTTCGTGGGACTGTTGATTTTCTGGTCTGTCGAGCAGGTTGAAGTTGAAAATTTCCGAGCGAATAATCCGAATTACCTCTCCGCCCATGATAAGGGTTCTTATGGTTGTGATGAGCGCTACGCACGATTTTCAAACGAATAATAATATTATCCAGTCGTTAGTGGGATGAGAGACTCGTGGTGAGTGATAAAATGGCCAAAAAAATTATAATATTTCGCAATTACCTAGTGTAAGATGAGGACACGGTTTCGAACATAACAATATTAATGGTAGGTAAAACCATACAGAAAACTTTGAACGGGTTCTTTACTTTTTCTACCGCCAAACTCGCGCTTACCTAAGCTCTTGTTTTGGATCGAGACGCTGCCGCAGTGCGCCGATAAAAAGGTGAGTACTACCTCGAATTTCCGACGTAGAAATTAATTTTAAGAAATACCGTCTTCCGACGAACGATATCACAGAGTAACTTTCGCACAACGAGCATTATTCGGCTACCCATAGGTGCCAAGACGATTGTCAAGTTAGTCAGCGTACGATGTAGGTAGCCTTCATGTAGGTAGGTTACCTATGTTACCAATCACCTGGCAACGAATGCCTTCAAATTCATTTGACTTGTAAGAAATACCGTAAATGTAACATGTCGGTTCTTCTGGCGCGGAATAAAGCTTTTATTTGAGGGATGAAAACTTTTTATTACGACACTGCGAAAATTCTTTGGTGCCGCCGCTGGTAACAATGGGGGTGCTTTCTCGCGGTGGAAAAGGTGATGTCGTACACTTACTCGTGTTCAGTCGCTTGTCTTTAGACATCATCGCAGTGGGTAACCTCGTTGATTCTAAAACTTGACGTCTCAAACATGAGGAAACGTGTAAGCTAACCTTCTGCTTGTTAATCGTCATTTGCGAAAAACCCACAAATTTTGCGAGCAGCGTTGTCCAGAAATAAGCTTAACGGAATTATGGGTCAAAAGGACCTCTTTCCTCCTTGGAGCCAACCGTTTTTCCGACAGTCATTTGCATTCACACTTTCCCCGTAAGCTGTAAGCCTCTATGCTTTTACCGATGCTGTAGAGCTGCCTTGTGGCTAATTTTCTCCAAGTAAATATTTGCTATAGTTCTCTAGATGGATATTCCTTTGGGCATCAGTTGCACTCTGTAGTTCTCCAACCTGGGTCCTTCGAGTCCTGCAGCTCTGCCTGAAGCCGTTTCCTAGGCGTTCGTATGTAAATTATGTATACGACCCTGAACGCAGATGCGGGTTTAAATTGTTTGAAAGGTGCATAAAATTAATTTTTTCTCCCCCAGATCCAAACATCACGTTTAAGGTCCCGATCGTATTTGAGTAAGTACGTTATCAATCAAATTTCATCTTTAGTTTGAAATTTCAAAAATTTGAGTCGGTAATTTCATTATTTTTGCCGCCACCCCCGCCTCAAAAATACCTTGGCTACGTTATCGTGAGAGAGGAACGACATATCATTCGTGTGTTATTATTCTAAACCTTTGCTTGATGTTTACTCCATATTATAGTTGTGAGCTATTCTCGATACTTTGACAGAGAGGAGATATTCACTTGTGGGTGTGTGCGTAGAGAATACACGACACCACACAAACACTAATCAGGTCGGTTGCGTAATACGTAGTAGTATGTGTGCGGGCCGAGCCCAGTAAACAATTAAGCTGCGTAGACGAAATACACAGCCGTGAGCGCAAAAAGGTTGTTTGCGGGTTTTACCCCGCTGGCCCGCTAGGTGGTCGACGAGTGTGTAAGACACACTCGTTCGTCATCGACCACCCGTCGCCACACCACTCTCCTCCTAGTAAGTTTCCGAGGAAACTTACGGTGACCTGTGACGCCAGTCAAGTGTGGCGCGGCGTTCACTACTACGCTCACGGATACCGTTCACGAAGTAGGATCGCCAGGTCTCTTCGGTTTGGACTTGCCGAAGTTGGCTGGGAGTGTGGGTCAGGAAGGGCGTGTTCGGGGCGCTCGAGGCTGGGGAGTTGGGTGCACTCGAGGTTGAGTTCTCATGAGCGGAGTCTGGGGACGAGACGTGGGAATGCTCATGAGGGGCGGCGGGTAGGTTATTGGCGGCGCCATTAAAGGCGGCATAACCATGGCCGGGGAGTAGACCGATGCCGCAAGTTGTAGATGCGGGGGAATGGGAATTCCGGGCGGTGGCATTACAACTTGGGGGAGTGGCATTGGTGAGCGACAGGGCATTGTGTGCTGCGAGCACGGCGGCGGTAAACTGCTCCCACGGCTGCAGTGTTTGATTCTGCGATACAGGAGGAACCACCGGTTGCAGTACAGGGGACTGTACTACAGACGGGGCAGACTCCTGTATGGGAGCCGGTAATGGAGCGGGGGTTCGGGACTTGGTCTTGCCGCGTCTTTCGTCCCGTTTGAGCTCCATGTAAGAGAGACCGCGAGCGCGAGCTTCACGCCGGGCGCGGCCTCCTGCCTTACGGTTCAAACAGGGACGCTTCACCGGTTTGTCATCAGCCGGGGGACTCTTGCTACGAGAGGTGGACGGCTTTGACTCGGGGACTTTTACCGGTGAAGGTGTTGCCATTGGGTCGATAACGGAGTTGTTATCGACGGCAGCACTTTCTGTCGGTTCGACCTCTTCACGTACTGGTGAAAGTACGCGTCGAGGGACCGACTTCGGGGTTGGTGGGAGATGGACGGTTGGGGTCGGAGATGGGTCGACGTCCATCGCGGTCTCTTCCGGGGCAGTCGGTACGACCGAAGGGCGAAGTAACGGCGACTTGCCTTTCGGGACTGACGATGCCGTTTGTGAGGCTACTGGTGCCTCCGCAACTTTAGAAGTCGACGGTTGGGGGGACCGCTTTGCTGCTGCAGTCTGACATTTAAATCCGCTGGTTCGCAGCGTGGCAGTCTCTTGCGTCCGGCGCTTCCGAAGAGGAAGCGGTTCAATCCGTTTAACCGTCTTGAGCGGCGGGAATTCCCCAGAGGGGATGCTCGCCGAGGAAGACGGTTGGGAACCGGGCAAAGGTCCCTTGGATTGAACGCGCTGTACAACTTCGGCGAATGTGCGGGTGTCAATCCGCGAATTGCCTAGTTGTACAGCGGTCCGGGCGTGAGGCGGCGTCTCCACCGAGTATGCGGTCTTCCTAGGGAGTGGCACGAAGACTCGAGAACGAGAGCTACGGACTAGGCCGCGCTGTACGAACTCGGAGCCTCGCGCCGCTACCCCGGGAGCAGGCCGGTACTGGCGAAGAGGCGCGCCTCGACCCCTGGCAGCAGATTCCACCTTCTGCCTTAGCGTCGGTCGCCGGTGCGGTACTCGCGAAGGAGTACAGCGTGTACCTTCTTGTGCCAGTCCGTCAGAGGTAGGCGTCACGGATGACGCCGATACTTGATCGGACGTTGAAGGTACAGGCGACATCTGCTTCACCGGCGGAAAGGTGGCAGTAGCCGTGGTGGAAGGAGACGTGGCAACGTCAGCTGGTGACGTCGGGGAGGAAAAGCTGGGAGAGGGGGAGCGATGGTCGTCTGCACGAGGAGACGACGGTGCATCGCCGTTACCGCCCTCTGTAGGTGGGGGTGTAGCCCTTAAAAGGGCTGTTTCTTCATCTTCCGAGATCTCGGCAATGCTGGGGGAAAGACGCTCTTGGGACATTTCATCAGTCTACTACGCTACATGAAATATGATTAAAAGCACCTGATGTGCAGCATTTGATGAAGAGTATATAACAGCCAAGCTTGTCAAGAGAAGAGTGAGTATCTAAAACACGAACTTCACTCGTTTTCTTGACCGTAACCGCCGTTTATTTTCGTCTCGTAAACACGAACGAAGGTGCGGTTGCGGCAGCTGTTGTTGCACATTAATATTACGAGTTTGTTTTGTAGGCGGGGCCAGTTCGTCTTCCGAGGAAGAAGACGCGTCGTACTTATGCGACTGGGTGGCGCCACGAAACAATTTTCGTAATACGTCGTCGTCTACAACGCTTGACTTGTCGTCAGTTGCGTGAGCCGACTCGGACGAGTGCGGGGGAGGAAGGGGAATCGCAATCGGTTCGTCGTCGAGCGTAGCATCAGCTGTTCGACTAAGAGACTGGCCGACGGGGTGCGATTGTGTATTTTCCTTCGATAACGCTTCGGGAGTCGATTCTTTGTTTTGATCGTTTGTATTTACGATCGGGGAAGAATCGAGCGTGTCGTCTATGTGTGTAGACGACGTCGAAGGTTGGGGTGAGGCATTCGGGGGTGAGTCGTCGTTTTTAGGTAAAACGACCTCAGATGACAAGTCAACTGTCGGTCCCGAAGGATCATCGACGGAAGTTGAGTCATCTGGGTCGGCTTCTATGTCTGTGTAGACGTAGGCCGACTTTAGGCGATCGATCGATACGCGTGTGTGTCGTCCTTGTATGTCGATCTCGAACCATTTATCCGTACGGTTGAGGACTTTGTACGGTCCAGAGTACGGTGGGTCGAGTGCCTTACGAGGTGTATCGACGCGTAGCCATACGTTTTGGGCTGATTTTAAATCAGCGGGGACGTATGAGGGGGAATCGCCGTGGTTGCGGGTGATTTGGGTGAACGCATTCGCACTTTCGCGAATGCGTTGAGGAAGGTTAGTGCCGTCGATGTGGGTGACGACACTTGGTGGGCTGTCTTCAAAGAAATCAGCCGGGAGACGGAGCTCTTCACCATAAAGGAGTTGGGCTGGGGATACGCCGAGATCGGAGATGACCGTCGAGCGTAGGCCGAGAAGAATGAGAGGCAAATCGGCTGCCCATTCTCCACGCGAGTCTTTGGAGTTCTTGCGGGCCATGATGGTGGCTTTGAGAGTTCGATGCCAGCACTCTATTTTGCCGTTCGATTGGGGGTGATACGCCGTAGTTGAGATTTTGTGTATTCCCAACTGGTGCGCAACCGAGTTAAATAAAGCGCTTTCAAACTGGTGTCCTTGATCCGTCGTTATGGTTTCAGGGACGCCGAAGGAGGACACCCAGTGTTGGACGAAGAGTGTTGCCACTCGATCCGCGGAAATATCCGTTGTCATGATGGCGTGAGGCCATCGTGTGGCGCGGTCAATCATTGTCAGACAATGACGAGGACCGCTAACCGTCGGCAACGGACCCACGATATCGATGTGCACATGCTTTAAGCGATCGGTAGGGCGGAAAGCTTGGAGAGGGGCTTTGGTGTGTCTACCGATTTTGGCTTGTTGGCATGCGGTGCACTCTTTCGACCAACGTAGGCAGTCAGATCGTAGGCCAGGCCAAATGAATCGATTAGCGATCAGACGGGCAGTTGTCCGGCCGCTCGGGTGCGAGAGCCCATGAATCGAATCGAAGATGATTCTCCGATATTTGGCGGGTACGAAGGGTCGTTTTTTCCCCGTGGACGTGTCGCACGTTAAGAGTAACGTGTGTCCGGGTACTCTGAACGATTCGAGGATGAGGGCAGAGTTGGGGTCTGCGAGGTATTGGGCGAGTTGAGGGTCGTGTTGTTGGCAAAGGGCCATCTCATTGTATGGCACAACACAGGGAGAGGTAATGGCGGAGATTGATATACGTGACAAACAATCAGCGGCTATGTTGTCCTCTCCTTTGATGTAGCGGATATCCGTTGTGAACTGCGAGATATACTCTAGCTGATTTTGCTGGCGTGGTGAAGCTTTCTCGCACGCCTGAAACAGGGCAGTCGTGAGGGGCTTGTGGTCCGTATAGACGGAGAAAACACGCCCTTCGACCAGGTTACGGAAGTGCTTCACCGCTGCAAAAACAGCGAGTAATTCGCGGTCGTATGTTGGATATCGGCGTTCGGTGTCTGATAATTTGCGGGAGAAGAATGCCAAAGGCTCTAGCGATCCGGCACCGTGTTGATAGAGGGTAGCCCCTATCGCGTGGTTAGACGCGTCGGTTGCCAAGACGAGTTGTTTGGACTCGTCAGGATGCGCCAAAAGAGCAGCATTCGCTAATGCCTGCTTTAAGTCGCGGAAGGCGGTTTCGGCAGTGTCAGTCCAAATTATCGGGGTTTTGTCACGTTTTTTGTTGGAATGGATAAGCGCGAAAAGTTTACTCTGAATGTGGGCGCAATGTTTAATTGTACGCCTGTAGAAATTCACCATTCCGAGAAAGCGCCTAAGGTCATGAACGGTTTTGGGAAGTGGGAAATCGAGTACAGCTTGGACACGGTCGGGGGTAGGTTTGATACCTGAGCTGTTGACTCGGTGGCCAAGGAAGGTGAGCTCTTCACGTTCATGTTCGGACTTGTTACCGTTGATGGTGAGGCCAGCGTTGTAGATACGCCGTATGACCTCGGTAACACGTTCTTCGAGCTCATCGGGGTTGGAGGCGGTAATGAGGATGTCATCAATGTACGCGTAAGCGTAGTCGATGTCTCGCAACAATCCATCTATGTACCGTTGGAAGGTTTGGGCGGCGTTTCGAAGTCCGAAGGGCATATACGGGAATTCGTAGAGACCGAAGGGGGTTATGATGGCTGTCTTGGGGATGTGTTCTTCGGTCATCGGGACTTGGTTAAACGCCCGCACGAGATCTAATTTGGTGAATAGTTTGGCACCAGCTAGTCTGGCGTGGAAATCCATAATATTCGGGACAGGGTACTTGTCGGGGATAGTTCGTGCGTTGAGTGCTCTGTAGTCACCAAGCATGCGCCATGTTTTGTCGGGTTTCATGTGCATGTGTAAGGGGGATGACCAGGCACTTTTGGAGGGTCGGCAGTCACCACGTTCGAGCATGGTTTGGAAGGAAAGGCGGGCTGCCTTTAGCTTCTCGGGATGTAGACGACGGGCACGGCAAAACACCGGTCGACCTACAGTTTCGATATCGTGGGTGACTTCGGTAGGGGAAATCCTCAGGCGTAAGCCTTCTTTACCGGTTACGCTGGGAAATTTGTCGAGGATTTTTTGGAATCGACTATTTGAGTGGGCGATGGTCAAGCAAATCTCCGGGGGATAGTCGATGGGTCGGGGTTTACCTACTACGGCAAGTCCAGTGGTCTTATCAAGGAGGTGCCCTTCGCTGACATCGGGAAGCAGTTGGTAGTGGCTAAGGAAATCTGCTCCGATGATGGGATCAGCGATATCGGCGATGATGAAGGCCCACTTAAATTCGCGACGAAGGCCGAAATCTACCTGCACCAGCTTAACTCCGTAAGTACTAATTGGAGTTTGGTTCGCAGCGTAGATTTGGAGCTTAGCGTTGCATTTCCGGTCTTCGGCGGTTGGAGGTATAGCCGATATCTCCGCGCCAGTGTCAACCAGGAAGTGATGCTCGCTAAGCAGATCTTCAACGAATAGACGGACTGAATTGAAAACGAGTGGGAGTGCCGTCTTGACTGACTCGTTTACTCGTTTCCCGAACGGGTAGGGGATTTGGAATCGCGTCGGTCGCGATTTTGGGGTTTGTCCCACCATGAACATGGGGGGTCAGAGCAGTTGCGCGTTTTCCTCCCGAACTGTTGGTGATACCAACAGTAGCCATCACGGGAGCGGGAGGGAGAGCGGGTATTTACCGGTCTCTTACCATCGATGACTCGTAGCGTCGTCCGTGGTTTCGAACAACCGGAGCTAGAGTCACAAGAGCGCGATCTGTCTCTGGACCTGGCATCGCCTGATCGCGAACGCCTATGTTCAGGGAACGGGGCGGGGTTTTTGGGGGGTCGACAGAACTCACCTGTTTTCCAGCCAAGAGCTGTTGAAGCAGCTGGGTAATGGTAGCTAGTTCCGAGGAATTAGCCGTTGGTGCTGTCGACGGAGGTGCCGCGGGAGTTGCGATAGCGGAATTAGTGCTGGTCGCAGGGGATGTCGACGGAAAGGTTTGCTCGAGAGCTATTGCCTCGTCAGCTTCGAGCACTGCCTGTCGAGAGGTTGCGGGCTTAGTCATGGCCAATGTTTGGCGGATATTGACCGGGAGGGATTGGAAAAGAAGGTTGTGGAGGACATCGTCATTTACTCTTCCTTCGTTTAGGGTGACGAGGCGGCGATGGTACGCCGAGGGCCTCTCGGAAGGTTGACGGTGGGTGTTTTCCAACAGAGTTCTTATCCGGGTGTAGGAGGAAGGGGAGAATTCCTGTTGGATTTGATTCCGGAGGTTCGACCAAGTGTGCAGCGAGTCGTCGGAACTGTAAAGTAATTCTGACACAGCATTGGCTACCTGGGTCGGCAAGTGGCCGGAGATTGCCAGGTAGAGCTGAGACTCGCTGGTATTGCCACTGGCGCGAGCAAGATTCTCGATCTGCTGTAGCCAGAGACGCACATTCTCGGCGTTGAACGGGGGAAGGCCTGTTAGTAACCGTGGAGGGTGAGCTTGTAAGGAGGAGTGGGCAGTAATCGCGGCGGAATTTGCTTCCTGCCGGTGCGATTGCCGATCGAGGATGGGAGACAGCCTCAGCGTGGAACTGTCAACCGGCTGGTGCTGGTTGACCGGAAGTTCCTCGCTCGGAAGGTAGTTGTCGAGGAAGGGTCTGAGGCCTACAAGCGTAGAGGACTGCGGGATCGCCGAGTTCGTCGGTACAGTTGACGAACGCATGCTGGCATGCGGCGTTGAGTGGATGGCAGGCATGGGGTTGAGTTGGTTCTCCGTCCTCCTGGGAGGATTGCTGACTGTGGCCTTGGTAGGCGTCAGCGGGAGAACCAGGTCGTCGAGAGACGACGGGGTTAATTTGGAGGCCACGGTGGTAATTAGAAACAGAGGCTAGGTTTGTACCTTCCTCGTCGGCAGCTGATTGCCGACTGTTTGCTTCTCTATGGGTTGGCTGGTCGGTATTTGCGTACCGACGTCGAGCCTGGAGAGAGAAGTGGAGGATTAGGGTAAGGGAAAGGGAAGGAGAAGGAGAACCTTCTCCGTCGGCAGTCGAGTGCCGACTGATTTTTCTGGTCGTTGGTCGGTACTTAAGTACCGACGAGCAACGAGGGAAAGGGGAAGGAGAAGGAGAACCTTCTCCGTCGGCTGACGAGAGCCGACTGAGTTCCTTCTTCGGTTGTTGGCGGGTATGCCAACGTTTGAAGAAGGGGCGTGGTTTGGGAAAATCAGCTGGTAAGAGCCGATTGGTTGTTTCCGAGCTAGTCGGAAGCGGGTGGGGAAGGAGGTGACGGTTCCTTCCCCCGTCGACGGTAAACGTCAACAACAAAAATAATACTTACGTCGGAGGTCACCACT
The DNA here is from genome assembly GCA_011428145.1 of Ericerus pela. Taxonomy (NCBI): domain Eukaryota; kingdom Metazoa; phylum Arthropoda; class Insecta; order Hemiptera; family Coccidae; genus Ericerus; species Ericerus pela. The sequence goes on from WOFM01000467.1 coordinate 1,778,852, forward strand.
TGTGGGTGTGTGCGTAGAGAATACACGACACCACACAAACACTAATCAGGTCGGTTGCGTAATACGTAGTAGTATGTGTGCGGTCCGAGCCCAGTAAACAATTAAGCTGCGTAGACGAAATACACAGCTGTGAGCGCAAAAAGGTTGTTTGCGGGTTTTACCCCGCTGGCCCGCTAGGTGGTCGACGAGTGTGTAAGACACACTCGTTCGTCATCGACCACCCGTCATTTTTTTGTTCGAATTTCGGTTCATAATATCTGCAACAATTTGAGCTCTGAGAAGCCTACAAAACTTAAAAAGCAGATAGTAAACTTACACCTCGCATGATAAATTAAAAAAGTTAAATGAACATTTCACGTTTTCAAGGTTTAAAGTTCCAAGTAGCTGTACGAAAAGCATGACATCGTGAAATTTCATTTAAAATTCTTATGTGACCGCATAGAACCACAACCCTCTTCGGACATTCTAGCGCCGAAAGTAACGATAAGTTTGGCGCCCATTTTTGCGATGGTAATAAGTCTTTTTTTTTTTTTGGACCTATTTATACGTAATATTTAAGACCTATAAAACGGCTATTGTAAACTTAAATGGGTAAATTTTCTTCTCCCCAAGCATTAGATTTGTGTGTCGTAGGGTAAAGATGGCACTCTGTGGACCCATAGTATTTATCACGAGGAACAAAAAATATTCTCTTCACTTCTACTCTGTCTTGTACAACAAATGTGCTACGATTTCCCAACATTGTAAAATTACTGAAAAATCCGAGGTAAGTACCTAAGCTTTGTATTTTCCTAATTCTTCGCGTTAGTTTGACGTTTTAATCGGTATGGGGTCAAAGTGAAGAGGATAATTTTTGTTCCTCGTGCCGAATATTATGGGTCTTCATAATCAGATAGAAATTTTGTAGTGTGTTCATTAACGTTGTACTTGTACAGTATTAGGCCTGTACCTACCTACGTAACCTTCGAGAACAACATGCACACCCCTTTATTGAATACTTTTCATTTGTTACGAGGTCTACTATCTGGCGTAAAGTTCTGCGAAATTTTTAAGAAACACTCTGTCAAAGGCCGCACGAAGCAATCAATAATTTTGGGGTTGGGATACAATCGATCAGTTTTCACAGCACCACCAAAAAATTATGATTTCCACAAAAAATACGAAAAAAAAAGTCACCATTTCTTTTGAATTTTTACAACAGCTTAGACTTTGGAAGAGTGTTGCACACCACCACTACCGTCTCACGCTGCCACTCTGCCCTGTATACCTTAGTACCAGATCTTCTTTATTAAGTGAAAATACGTTTTTAATAACTTCAGCGACGTAGTTAAGAATATATCTTATCAGAATCTGATACTCTCAGCATACCTGAGGCGGAACAGCGGCAACCAAACCTCGTCATCCAATTTTTCCATTTTTCCTCGAATTTAACCGAGGTGGTATCATTGAAGGCCATCACTATACTGAACAATTTCTCCACAAAACGGCGCGACAGGGGCCTAGAAACTGACCAAGAAAATAGTGACCGACGATTTTCCTCATGTCTAGAATTAGCAGAGGAACCAAGTAAATCACATCTGAATACAAGAACAACTAAATCTCATTACGTAACCACGCAGCTTCAAGAGGCACCTATGCTCCCTAGAACCTCACTCTAGGCACATAATAATATATGACCTTTATTTCTCGCTTTGTTTCCTCGTCTTTGGTACAGAGCTGGCCCATGAAAACATGGGACGTAGGCTACAAGTGAACCTACGAAAATATTATTATCATTCAAAAATATGCTGCGATTCAATTTGGGAAGACTAAACGCCTCCTCGGCCAAGAGTTTAACGCATTTCTACAATGATTCATTTTCGAAATGCATTTCGGAGAAAACATTTCACATTATTTTGACTTTATATTTTTAACTCGCTTTTATTGAATTTAAATTTCCTATTTTACGGGTTTATATTTGAAAGATTTATCTACGAAGTTTTTTAATCCGGTACAAATTGGTTCGTTAATTTTGCTGCCTCATTCTTACCACATCCTGTTCGCAGGTAGATAGGTAGGCAGGTAGGTAGTGGGTACCACTAGCGTTTTGTTTTTTCATTTATGCAGCAGCTATTTAACAAAATACTGGGCGAGTGAAAGCGAATTTAACAAAATTTCTTTAGTTCTGTGCTTTTCATTATTTTAGCAAATCATTGAGTTTAATACGCTGACTGTGTTCGATACTGTTTGCACAAATTGAAAGCTAAAAAAAAAATCAGTCGAAGACGATATTCGAAAAATTAGCGAAACATCGCTAAAAACCTAAAGAAGATGAGATGTCACGTGTTTCTATTTCTTTTTACTTTTTTTTTCGTTTAAAGAGAGAAAAAATTTATTTTTTAATTGATCATCGGAACTCGTGTCTGAGTGTTGACCCACATAATACGCACACCGGCAAATGTTAACAACCTTACAACATTTTATTTCAAACTGGTTTCATCGTCTTTCTCCTTTGACTTTTTTTTTTTTTTTTTTTTTTTTTTTTTTTTCGAAATAAAAATCATAAGTCGAGAAAAAGAAAAACGATTATGGTCCGGTGGTCAGAGCTCCATTCAAACTGTCGCGCAAAGACGATTTTACATAAATTATTCCGAACAATGGTTCCCAATCCACTACCAAAATGTTTCGTCGAGAAAATGAATGAAAGCTCATAATTTGGATGGTATATGCGTCGCATATTAAGGTCTGTTAGTGCGTTGCGATTACGAATCCTCGGAATTGTAACGTAGATAATTCAGAATTCTAGGAGAGATTTTCAACCAGCAAAAAACAACGACGACCTGAACAAAAACTCGAATATTAACGCGGGTAGGTAGGTAATTTATTAATTCATCCGGGGATAGTTTGCACACAGATATACTTATTTTGAGCGGGTGTTGAGGAAGTTTTAATCATCAAATTCCTCCTCACAACTTTGCCACTGACCCCCCGATGAATAACACGTCACCTTGTGCGTAGTTTGACTTTCACGCTGTGTAGAATCGTACTATAGGCAAGCAGATTTTTTCGCTAATGTTGGGCAATCTCATTTCTGCAAACTTTCCATCTACGCGTTAATTTTGTACAATTTTTCTGAAACTCAAATTTCGTACGAGTTGACTATGGTTTCATTACTGGTAATTATTCTAGATTAACGACAACACTTCTCTCCTATCAAGTTGTTTTTCTTAAGACGGAAGAAATCGGTCACTGCTACAACTTTTTCCAACTATTACTACTGCAATTATCCTTAAAGATCTATTTAGACTTTTTCAGTAAAGTTTTCCCTTCATTTTGAAATGGATTCGGTGCTCTATTTGGAGATTCTGAATATTCTGTTTCACTTTTGCACGCAGTCCTTTGAATTCTACATCTCACTCTGTTATACTTTTCTTTGTTGTTTCTCCTCTTTGCCAGTTTCATTGGTATTGGGCCGTTGGCCAACTTAAGTATTAATTTTTCTCTTAATTGCTTGCCTGTCCTATATTTTGGCCTTGTCGTAATCGATAGTCAACTACCAGCTACTGATTTCACGAAATTATTAATGTTCATACCTCTAATTACATTTAATCCACGTCACAATTGTTAATATTTGACAGATTTACAGTCAAGTCGGCACTGGGATGAGGCAATCTTTATTTTTTGTGCTGGTTTACTAGAACCCCGTCATTCTCACCTTTTCCCAAAGATACGCGTCCGTAAGAATCATTTTTCTGTTCTCTCAGTCTTTCCAGCCTTCTCTGTCATGTCAGTTTTGTCATTTTAAGGTGGTTGCTTCTGTAAAATTATTTTTATTGTGAAAGTTGAGTGAACTAAACGATGATAATTTTACCGTTTGTGAAAATTTAATTTTATTGCGTAATTTTGGTCGCAATGGAGCTTTCTTCAACGGTAGGTATTCGATTGTGTGGAATTCTTATTACGTTTTTTCTGCCGCTGCTCTTGGCTGAAATCAAAGTGTAATATTATTTAATTCACAAAACCCCCAAAAATTAGCCGACTTTTCGGTGGCGACTGTCGTCGGCAAGTCAGAGCCCCTAAAATCTCATACGAGTGTAATCCCCACGTAGTGAAATTAGGTACGCAGCTTGGCTGTCAAGCAGTTTAATCTACGCAGGAAAATAAACTCTTTTCAATAGTAGATTTTAAATTTTGATATACGTAAGTAAAATTTGAAAAGTTACAGCCAGAAAAACAAAAAATATCTCACTGTGTAGCCTCCCCTACTTATCTCCGATGCCTTCGATAACAGGATCTTTGAAACTTTTCTGAAAATGAAACAGAAACACAAAAATAGTAAAAATTTTTTGCCTAATAAAGAAGTTTTCCTTAAAAACAGATTTTTATTCTTTAAATCTAAAAACCATGTTACATGAAATTTAAACTTACCTTGTTTCTGTACGTGGGTAAATTTTCTGCAGATTTCTGGTAACATTGGCAACCTAAAAATTTCTGAAATTTTGGAAAGTCCTTTCCCATGAAAAACCGCAGTAAAATCATAATCCTGAAATTGAAATGGTCAAATGCTTACCTTCCTGAAAGCTGCGAATATTTAACGCGTAATTTGAATCGTATTGTGTGAGATGGTCAACGGTGTCCATCCGAAGCTGTAAAAGTGTCTATGAGTCGAACTGCTGTCAACCAAGAATCTGATGATCACCTATTGGATAGGCAAAAGCCGATTGTGAAACAACGATTAAGACTTTTTATATGTATCCCGAATTGGAACTTCGAGGTAAGTATCCTTTTGTTGCTTTCATAACTAATGAAAATTATGCTGATTTATTTTCACGATTTTGTTTGAAATTTATAAGAAAATCTTTATCATAATCGGTTAAAGTGGTGGAGAATAAAGGTGGCTTGGCAACGGGTGTGTGTATAGATTAATATAGAAGATCTAAGTTTTTAAACTGATATTTAAAAATTAGATGATGTGTCAGTCCACTGGGAAGACTATTTTATCTGAAGCTTTCGGCTCATCCGGTATTAGTTGATTTTTATTAAAATGTTTTGTAATTTCTTCGAGGTGTTTGTAAGAATATTACGAGCCTTTTCAATATCGATAACTTTATCAACAAGAATGAGCACCTACTAGAGGTGCAAAAAATGTCTACATGCGTTGGTATTTTGTTTATCGATAACAAAAAATATAGGAAAAATATAGATAGTTGTCAAAACTAACCCACAGTCTACCTTATCTACCCCATACCTTTACGATGATATTTCATCGAAAATATTGATAATTTCCCTGAAATATGGAAAAGATATTTCGCACCACAAACCACTACCCATTTACCACAATCCGTACCATCGAAAGGTTGAAATGGTAATATAATTATTAGGTTTGATTCAACCGAGGCTCGTTGTAATGATTGGAAAATTCAAGCTGGGTGATCTTTGACATCCCCTAATACTGGGTAAAATGGCTAAATACGTTGCTAAAGCCCAATATTCAAAAAATAAAAAATATAACACGATTACCTACCGTTTACAAATGCAACAGTTTGCAACAGTTTGAAGTTTGAAGCGTGGAAATAAGAAGAATAAATTGATTATTTCGTCAGTTGGAAGTACTTTTATATCACATATGTAAAAGTATGCTCTTTGATTCCCATTTTTACACAATACTTTATCTGCGACACAGACGGCACCATAAATCAAAGAAAATGCCAGTAAGCTTCCAGATTCGTTTAATAAACGTCGACTCCCCCACTCAAAAATCGTATGGTGCGTATAATCTTCCGGGGCACCGTAAAACAGATATTTTCGAGAAAATCTGAAATTTAAAATTCCTATATTAAACTTGGAGGCGTAGGTAGGTCAACTATTGACGATACATAGTATAGAAATCTAACTGAATTAGTGCAAAAAGAAAATATTCTTCACTCCTACAATCGTCCATTTTGTGGACGAATTAACTGCAAAAGAAGCCTATCCTACTGACCACTTTTCGCTTTCGATATCGGAATGTTCCATCTTTTTGAAAATAATTTCATAAAATAATAGGGTAAAGTTGCCAAACGAGACAGTTTGACGCCGAATAGAAGCACCCCCTTCCATCGTCGATTCGAACCGAGTAACCACTCGTATCGACTTATTCTGTCGTCTTTTCGCCAAATCCCGCGAGTAAAATTGAATTTCTTCCAATTTTGGGGAATAAAAATTTTAGGAACTCGTCGATGAGCCAATTTGTATGCAACTGTGTCACACGAGGGAATTCGATGTTCGAAAAGTGTTCGTTTTTAGACGTCGCGTCGTCGTTCAAAAACAGCTCATTATTAGCGGGAATGCTGGAGCTCCAGCATCACCTCGCACCATATTTTCACTTTAGCAGCGTCACACTTTGTCACATCCGCGCCGCAAAGCGACCGATAAAACGAGCAGCCATCTTCACTTCTACTGTGATTTCAAGATCGATGTCTGAAAATAATGTGAAATGGCCGAGGTGTAGGCTACGTTGAGGAAAAGCAAAGTACAGGCAATAACAACGGCGTAGGTGCCTACTTACTCGTCGCATTTGCGGGTAGCCTAATACAACGTCCACGTCATTCGTTAAAAAACGCGACATTTTTTCTACTCTTTTTTTTTTTTTTTTTTTTTCTTAAATTTCTCAACTCTGTTCGTTTCTGCGCGATTTATTCCGTGAAAATATGGAATAACAAAGGAAACGTTGAAAAGACAAAAAAATAAATAAAAAATATGTATAAATAAAAACTAAAAAAAATAAAAATAAAATATGATCGTCCGGATATTAGATAGTAGGTAGTAGGTAGTAGGTACACCTCTATACGGTTATAAGGTCGGATGATGGACTTAATACCGACTACAATAATATAGGTCTATACGTAGGTACGCCAGCTGATATGTCGTCGTTTTCAGTAAACGTGTCTCGCACGTACAAAGCGGTCCAGTGAAAGTGAAACGTGTCCGGTGAAAATAATTTCGTGTCGTCTTCGACTGCTCCAGCAGGCTCTCGTGCTAGTTGCTGGTTCGTCGTCGACGTGGTTCCAGGAGTGCTCTCGGTGTAGACAGCCGAGTACAATAATTATTATTCTCTCTCGTATTACGAAATAATATTGCAGGCCGTCGGTGCCGGTACGCCTTTCGTCAACATCGCTATGATGTTTTTGAAAATTTTGCTCTCCAACTGAAGTGCGAAACCGGTTTCGAATTCTTTCCTCAGTTCTCCTTGTTTTCCGTTATCGTTTTTTTCTCAACTTTTTAAAACCTTTTTGACGCGTTTTTGGTTTGATTTGGTGTCGAAAAGCTTCTGTAAGGTGCTACGGTAGATACCTTCGCGCACAGTCGGTACCTACCTGTAGCTGCCTATCGTTCTCTACCCACGAGGTAGGCGCGTGGTAATTGCTAACTTTTAGCAATTTTTTCGGCCAAAATGAATCGAGTGTTTACGAGGCGTTTTCTGTCGCTGGTGTTGCTGCTTTTCGAAACGAACGGTTTGTGCGTTGCGGTGTCGTCGAGTGACGAGATGCACGTGCCGTACGTGCCGTACGTTGTCGTCGACAAAGGCAAAGACCAGTTCGATTACGATCGGCTGCAGGACGAAATTATCGGCTACCTCAGTCGCAGGAATACGGAGATGAGCACCACGTTGTACGATTTCCTGCGAACCAGTCACTCGCCCGTGACGACGACGACGACGACGCTGCCACCGCCACCGCCCCCGCTCCCTGCCTCATCGGCGTCGTACTACACGGTCGCCGCCTATCCGGCCTATCCGGCCTATCCGGCCTATCCGGCCAGCATTTACAAGTCGGTGGCCGCCAAAGCGAATCCTCTGGTGACGGCTATGGTCAAGGTGACCACTTATCAGCCGCACAAATACACGACGCCCATTAGCGAGCCGCATCAAGGCTATTCGAAATCGGGCCATTCGATGACGGGTAGCCGGGGCGATGCGGCGGTGGCGGCGGCGGCGGCATTGTCCAGAACGAAGTCGGCCCACCAACTGCCGTTTTTCCCCATCAACGACAACGGATTCACGCCAATGGTCGGCGGAAAGGCTACCGACAGTCCCGAATACACGACTAATTCCTTCCAGCAGAAGAAGACAGCGCCATCAACGCCGTCGAAATTTCCGTACGGAAGTAAGTAACCTACAGCCGCCGCTAAAACCATAGCCACACCACTGGGTACCCAAAGGGGGGCTAACAACGTTAGAAAGTGGAGGCAGCTGTAAATCAGTGCGTACGTGAATTTGAATTCATCGGCGTAGGCTGGCCTTAGCCTACGTTCACAGAATAGAACGCATTCTACTTTGGTGGCCGAAAACGAATAACACCTTTTTAGACTGCAAAGGCCGCTACGGCCTACAAAAGGGTTCACCTACTATCCACGAACCAAAAACATTTCTACTAATTTTCACAACGTATTCCCACCAAAAAATATCGAACTTCAGCGGATTTTATGGTTTAGAGCGAGTGGTAACGAACTTGCACGTATTATACCTATAAGTAGGTGTTGTTGTTACCGATGGACTGTTTACGAAATTAATGTGTTAGCACCTGCAGAACCCGAGAACCGATACTTACTTAAGAAATCAAGCGAAAAAATGTTAGTAGGCTACTTATACACTATTGTAGAGAAGTTGGAGCACGTGGCGATGGTGTAATGATAGCCTACTTGGAATAGCGTTAGGTACCAACTGCCAAACCATATTCGTGGGTACCTAGACCTAACTAATTAGTACATTCGTTCGATGAAAAATTATAATAATAGCTATTTATGGAGGAGTACCTTTATTTTCGTAATAAAATTATGATCGCGTTTGAAAAATCGGAATATGGTAAACAAAGGTACGCAGTTTGAAAAAATTAAAATAATATTCGAATAGGTAGATATATAATAAATTATATTATAATTATTAACTCTGAAATATAAGAAAAAACTTAATTATCGAATCCGAGCATATTTTGAAGATTTTAATACACCTTTCTCTGGTATATTTTGAGAAATCTCCGCCAAAACATTCAATTCTTCTGTAATCAATACCAAATGTCGAAATGTACGATTAAATTCTTTCACTTTTACATAAATTTTATTAATTTCTTACGAAAAAATTTGGATGAGACTATTTTCGTTCAGTACAGTTCGTAGTCCAATAGTGGATCTAGAGCGTACCTACTTTTTTTTTGGGGGGGGGGAGGAACAGGTGAAATGCCAATAATTTTGTGAAGTTGAAAGGGTTTTTTTTGGGAGCATTTTAACAAATTTAGACTGTTTTTTATCCGGTTTCTAGCGTCATACTTTCATTTTTCTCATTCCATACTCATTTATTTATTTATTTATTTTTTTCAATGTTTGAGGGGCAAACTTTCCCCTTTTATCTCGTGCGCAATCTATATTTATGGGTTTTTTCTTTGTTTTTTCTTTCATGTTTTTTTTAACTGATTATCAGATTAAAAAATAAAATATAGAATGACAATCGAGATTGCTCGGAATGTCCGTAAACTCAAACAAAAATTGGAATAAATAATAGGGTTGCTTGGTTCGTTCGAATAGAGACATTTGTAAATGATAAAATATCACGGAAGAGGGTTCAGCTGAAACCACCCTAAGCTACGAATCCTATTTTCGCAATGATAAAGAAGAGACAAAAACAACTAAAAGGCCATCAAAGTTTCTTTATCTTAGAATATATCCTATTCTGATGGCGGGGATAGGGGAAGCGGGTAAGATTACGAATTTATAATGTAAAGAAGATGGTGAAAATGGCCCACTTACAGTTACAGTCAAATCGGTGCGAAACAATCACAGATGATTAGCACTCCACAGACGAATCTACAACGCTAAAAAGTAAACCGATTAATTATGTCGAACATCAATTTAAAATTTCTCATATAAATTTTATTCAAATTTAGGAAAATTGCTCTCGACGTTCGTTTTTCTCTGTCGGTGTGTCCGCTTTTCAACGTCAACGGCTTAAACCTCGTCCCAAATTATCGTACCTACTGGCTAGATAAAATTTAAATCCGTAATAAAGTATCTTTCCTTTTGGAATTTGCATAGACAACGAGGGGAGAGGCAGAGGTGCCGATATTTCGTCTAAATTCTGTACGTCTTTGGCCGAAAGGTTTCCGACCCGCTGATATTCAGCGGTACTTTTCGTAGCGAGTAAACAATTAATTAACCGGCGCTTAATCCATATTGCGATCGAACCGTAGATAAATAAACAGCCAGCCCCTAAATGACATTCGCGAGTAATCGGGTCTACGAAAGTTTCCGCCCTCACAGCCGTAGCGAGTACCACGGAGGTGCGTATAAATTGGAAAAATTCAAAATTGTGTTTCGGCGTGGCTAAAAACGTTCAGACGATCGCCAGATGCGGAATATTTTCGGACGAGTCGCCTTTTTATCGTGGCTGCCTTCGTGCCAGCCTAACGGTACGCGTCGATGATTGTCGCCGTCGTAATTTGGAAAACGAAATTGGGAAATTCGCGGCGAGAGTTTCCTTCGCACCGCTAATTTTCATTTCGCTTATTCGGCCGAGAGGCACGACCAATTACTAATAACCGTTCTACCTGCGCGAAGTGCAAAGAAAAACACGTCGACATGCTACCCACGCAGCTTGTGTGCGTACTCAGCTCATCTACTTCCCTTTTATACTCGGCAGTCGGCACGCCGCCCCTCCTTTTCAACTATTTTTCGCATTATGGTATTCATCCGCTACCCCTCTGCCTCCCTGGGCGAAAGTTTCATTTCGGCCAAATGTCATCGAACTTGAGCTATCCAAGTGCTTATGCTTACTTAACGGTATACTCGTAATTATGTGGCGTCTGAGCGAACACACATTCATACGGCTACAGCTGCCGCCATTAAGTGGCACCGTGGCCGAGTGAATACGGCGCTGACTTTGGGCGGGTATTGAGGTAGGCGTCTGTCGGTCGACGGTTCTATTCGCAGACTGGGAGAATACGTACGGTACAGTTCGCAGAAAGCTCACAAAACGCATCCGAGACCGTAACGTACCCGTCCGCAGTACGCATCCGCCGGAAAATCATTCTCATCGGACCGATCAAACGGGCGCTCTTCATCGGCTCTCGCATATCTACGATTATTATCATCAAATGCCTATAAGCCCGACATCGCCAAACTTACTTTGCTCGATGATCCTTTTTCGGAGAAACATTACTCACTCGACGCCTGCCTGGAAATCTCGGTGGGTGTTGGCGGTACGTACCCTCTTTTGAGAAAACAAACTAAAAGATGCGTGAGCGACAAACTTAAGTTCTCCTACGTCAATTCATATTTTTTACCCACTTAATTGCTTCCGAAGCGGGTATTAGAATCGACCTCATAAAATGGTTAGGGTGGGGACGATGAAAATTTTCCGTTTTTTAAAAAAAATATCAACGTTTGAACCATTTTCCCATTTTTACCTAATTGTTTTTCACGCATATAATTATATTTAGCTATTACGTGGCGGTCAATTACGTGTAAATCAGAATTTTACAAAAATTCCTAGGCAAAAGGGAAAACTCGGGCAAAAAGACTCGATGTCGTCCATTTGCTCGAATTGAATGTAAACTCCAAGGCAAAATCGGTCGAAAATGTAAATTTTTTATATAATTAATGAATTAGAGGATTCGTCATTTTTGTACATACCTCGTGAAAAACAAAAATAACTGAGATACGCGCCGTAGGAATTTATAAGATAAATGTCTAGTCAAAGATGTAAATAATGGAAAATACAATTGATTTTTGAAATGTCAGGGGTCCAACTACACTTTAAGGCCCAATGTATATTTTTTCCTAATAAAAATAATCCGCTTCACCCAACCTGCTACTGTATTCCCAGCGGCTAAAACAATTTCGTGAATTATATTACGCGCGTAATCGACTAAATTGCTTCGGTCAAATAGGATAACGGGGCGAATTAATCGCATTTTCTGGCTTTTACGTATTTGCCTCGGGTATGGCCTTTTAGTTGCAACCGACATTTGCTACGGTAGCCCGCAGCTACTCGCGCAGTTCATTAGAGTACCGTAGGTACCTCTACCCGCAACGTACGTTTGGAAACGTTACGTTTGCGACTCGAACGACGCATCGGCGCCATTTGGCGAAGAACGGGAGAACGGGTCCGTTCGTGTCGTCGGCGAGTTTCCAAGAGTTTCCGTTTCATTTTGGTGTTGTGCCACCATTTTCGAAGTCAACGACTCGCTCCTCACTTACTTATCTTTTCTCGCTTACACTTTTACAAGCTGGCAAACTGGTAAACTGGTTGCGACGACAGCCGCCGATAATTTATCGTTTGGGTATTTTGAAACCGATACGGATGTGGGGTACTTTCTCGTAGGTACGAGTCGTCCAAAATCCACGTTTTTACCGTTTCGACGATGGTCACGCGTAGTGAGTCAGTGACCGTGGTCAGTATGACGTAAGCGCGCCTTTAAACTCTCATCTCATCTAGCCCGGCCACACGTAGGTATACTTTATGCCGAATATAGGTACAACACGACCATACGTCCTCTATTCCCCTTTCAGCCTGCACATAATTCCTTTCGAAATGTCTGCCGCCAAAACCTCGGACAGCGATTTAAACACGACGACGTCGACCTTTTGCCGTTTTATTTACTCGGTTATGTTTACTATTGGACATTGGGGGCTTGATGTCCATAATAAATATTTATATATCAAGAATAATGAATAAAGAAATAACATAACTCCAGTACCGCACCAAGTAATCACTTTATTACATAAAGAAGAACAAGTAGATGTTAACTCTACGAGTACAAGAAGAAGAAGTAAGAAGGAATAAAATTATTTTAGTAGTATTAACGGCGGTATCGTACATCAGTGTAACCAACAAGTGCTCAAACAATCAGTGTAACCCCAACACTCCCTCCTTGGTTGAGTGACGCAGTTGGTCCATTGAATTCTTGAGTTGGTGCGGTAAAAGAGCTATTTGGAGAAAACCATTATTATGGAAAAACTCCAGTTTTCATCGAAAGAATATTTACTCCTGTTATTGAGGAAAAACCGTATAAACAGTAAAAAAACCTCAACTTGAATTTCTCCGATCTCTATTCTCCGTACACCTATCTCCGTTTTAAATCTCCTTAGAGGAAAACTTATAATTAAGAAAAACCTCTATTTCTCCAATTGTTACTCCTATTCGAAGAAACCCTTTTACTCCACAAGGTAAAACTTCGAAATATTGCCAAATATTTAAATTTGTGTGTATTATTTTTGTTATTATCGCTTAATTAGCCTTAAGCCACCATAAGACTAGTTAAATGATTTGTTATTGTTTTTCGAAATAAAGTGTGAAATTTGTACAAAATAATAAAATTCATATAATTAATAAAAATATAAAACAAAAAACAAAACAATTCAATAACACACAAATAATAATAAATGAATAATAATAATCACTCCTCCCGAACACAAACATATTTACAAATGGGTAGGTAGTACTTAAATAATAATGACTTGATTTTTGACAAGATTGTTTTTAAGGTAGTTGATTTATCTCTGTTTTGTCTCCAATCTACTGTTTTCGTGTCTACTGATTATCTGTAAATAAATTAATTTATGTTACTATTACTCCAGTAACATCCAAGTCATAATACTCCAAATTTTAATGGTTGGTGTTGTCCTTAATGTTTAATATTCTCCGTACTAATTTTTCAAATACTCCTATCGACAAAGGTTTAGTGAATATGTCAGCCTCCTGATCTTCTAACACAACTTTAACTAAATTTACTTTACCATCTTGTTGAGCTTGTCTCACGTAATCGTATCTCGTGTGTAGATATTTTAAGCCTGGTGCTCCTACCATCTGAGCTCCTTCGATAGCAAATTTGCTATCACAATAAATTGTCGCCGGTAAGTAAGATACTCCTATTATTTTCTCCGTTATTTCAGCTTGAGTTTCTATCTCCTTGGCTAATTCACTCATGGCTATGAATTCAGCCGCACAAGTGGAAGTGGTTACGCACCGTTGTTTGTAACATTTCCATGCAATCACATCTCCGAATAGTTTAACAGCGTATCCAGCTGTTGAAGCTCCGGTTACTGGGCAATCTCCCCAACTTGCATCCGAGTAACCTTCTAAGTTATCACCTTCTCCAAGATAAGTTAGTCCTAAATTCTCCGTATGTTTAAGGTATCTAAAAATTCTTTTTAACTCCTGTATGTTCTCCAGTGTGGGGTTTGATTGACATCTACTCATTAAGTTTACCACCAATGCTATATCTGGCCTTGTTCCTCCAGTCAGATATAACAAACATCCGACAGCTTCTCTGAACGGATATTTTTCTCCAATTTGTGATTCCTCTGTCTGTTCGTAATTATTTTCATTTCTCCGTTTAACTTGCCTTGTCACCGTTGGTGTTTTGCAAGGCTTACAGTCTTCCATTTTAAATCTCCTCAATAATTTGTTAATAAAACGAGACTTTTTCAACTCCAATTTATTAATACTCCGATTTCTTTCTATTTCAATACTTAAATATTCTTTGGGTGTTCCCATATCCAAATATTTAAATATTTTTCGTAACTTCTCCTTAAGTTGTTTAATTAACTCCAAGCAGTTTCCGGCTAATAATATGTAATCGTCATACGCCAGAAGTATAACAAATTTATCTCCTTTTCTCCATTTGAACAGACAGGGGTCCTTAACATCACTAACCAAGCCAATTTTATTCATTTCTGTGGTAAAAAGGATATTCCAACTTTTTGGACTTGTTCTTAAACCGTAGATTGATTTATTTAATTTACAGATTTTGTTTGCCCACTCCGAAGGATTTATCTCCACTCCTTCAGGAATCTCCATGTATATTGGGGTGATTACTTCTCCATGTAAAAAGGCAGTTTTCACATCCAGCTGACAAATCTCCAGATTGTACTTATTTACTATTGATAATAAATTTCGTACTGTTGTCAGCGGTGTTACTGGCGCATAAATCTCCAATAAACTATACTCTATTTTGTCTTTAAATCGTCGTCCCACTAATCTCGCTTTATAGCGGATTCCTCCATGTGGTTCCATTTTGGTTTTGAATAACCAACAAGAATCTATGACATTCAATTTTCTCCCATATTCATCAACAACTGGGTGGTCTATAATACTCCAGACCTGATGTTCATTTAACGAGTTTAGTTCCTCCTTTATAGCTTCTTTCCACTCCTGACTATTTGAGGAACTTATTGCCTCCATATAAGTTTTAGGATCCTCATTAGCTATATATGTAAACTCGTCTGTGTTATTCTCCGAGTCTCCAATATTCACAATGTTTTCTCCTTCAATGTTGAATGCTTCAACTTTTTGTCTTTTTGCCTCAGACAGTCTGTTTGATTTTCTCCATTTGACTCCTGTTGAAGCAGATGTTTCCTCTTCTTTCTCCGATTCAGACTCCGTTTTAAATTTATCAAACCAGTCGTTGTTAATATGTTTATTTTTCTCCAATAGTTTATATTTCTCCCTATAAACTATTTTCTCATTAAAATGTACATCTCTCGATTCGATAAATGTTTTATTCTCCGGACTATAGAGTAAGTAACCTGATGGAGTATATCCAACCAAAATGGCTGGTATACCACATCCTGAGAATTTAGTCTCCGGTCTCCTTTTCACCTTAAAATATGCCAAGCAACCAAATCTCCTTAATTGGTTGAAATGGCAATTTGTGTTAGGCGAGATCCTTTTTATTGGTGTTTCATAATTTACTGATTTGTGGGGTGTACGATTGTACACATAAACAGCTGCTTTGACTGCCAAATCCCACATACTCCTGGGCAAACCTGAATCTAGCATTAATGCTCTTACTCTGCTCTGTAATGTTTAGTTAAATCTCTCCGCTACTCCGTTATGTTGTGGTGTGTCAGGTGGTGCTAGTTGTAGGTCAATTTTCTCACGCTTTAATATCTCCTTTGTATATCCTCCAGTAAACTCCGTACCTTGGTCTGATCTCAAGTAGCACACCTTAACATTGTCTCCGATTAAATTACGGACATTACGTAAAAACAACTCCAAACATTCTCCAACCTCCGACTTGTGGGTCATGATGTGTGCTTGTGCATAATGTGAGTAGTCGTCAATAAACACTACTATAAATCTCCGTCCTCCAGGGAATATTGCTGGTGAGATAGGTCCCATTACATCTGAATGTATCATTTGTAATTGGTGTCTCCGCTCTCCATCTTGATTGTTTAAATGGTAATTTTGATAAATTAGCTATAGCACATGTTTCACAATCCCTGATTACTCCAGTGAATTGAACTCCTTTTAATTCGGGATGTGTATTAGCTAATTTCTTCAAGTATTTCTCCGACAAATGACCTAGTTTGTAGTGCCAGAATAACTCAAGTGGTATTTGTTTATTTGTAATCTCCATGATGGTAGCAACAGGCATTTTATCTCCATCTAATATATATCTATCACACTCTATATTTTCAGTGTCAATAACTGATTTTTCATTTTTCTCCTCAACTCCCTCCGTCTTTTTCTCCTCAAGACTTTCTCCATCTTTCTTTATTTTCTCTAATTTCTCCTCATTATTATCACTGTCTCCTCTCTCCGATAATTGATTATCTTCATTCTCCGATAGTGTAGGTGAACAATTCTCTTTGTTGATATTTTCTCCATTATTATCATACTCTTTGTTTTTACTTTCTTCTCCTAAAGTATCTCCTTTATCTCCTATTCCCTCCGAATTGTTTGCCGAAGCTATATCTCCTACATGAGCCTGGCTAAAAATTACACGATGTGCTAACTCCGGGTTCTCATCGTCATAAATAGGTGAGCCAAAAGTATGATCAGTATAAAAGTGTAAGTGCCAAAATGGTTTAGTATAAGGTTCTTGAAAATAAACTACATTTTGCTCCGAATTTGTAATACGTACTGATGTATTATCAAGGACAACTGTAAAACCTACATCTATCAATTTTCGTAGAGAAAATAAATTTTCCGAAAGGTTCGGACAACACTGTACTCCTTTAAACATTAATTTGTTGCCTTGTAAGTCACGAGTTACTAATGTACCTAACTCCGTACATGGTAAACGTGAGCTTACATTAGCACTTAAAACTTCCTCCATATAAGCTTTACGAAATTGTAAAGAATATGCAGTAGACATTAAATGCTGAGTGACTCCACTATCAGCTAAAAATGATATTCTGTAAGTACTACCTGATGACTCCATATTTGGTCGTTTCTGCAGTTGACCAACCTCCATGGGGGTTTCCTCCGAATTGGTGGCTATTAGTGCCGACTCAGGTGGGGCATTCTCCAATTCGCTAACAAAGGGGATGGGGCTCGGTGGCAGCGGGATGTTTAAATACTCCAGAACGTACTCCACAGTGTCTGGTCCGATCACTCCATTAATCGTCACCATTTCAGTCTTCGATTCAACTTTTGTCTCCTCTTCGATGTCTAAATGCTCCTCAACAGCCGACTTGAAAATGAAAGACTCTTCACTCGAAGAGTACAAATCCTCCGGGTTTAACACAAATTTCGCCAATGTATGTGTCAACTCCGACAACAAGGAAGCATCTCCTTGCTTCTTGAACACCACTTTACCTCGTGCAGCAACTCCTCTCCGATTACTGATTGTGCCCCGAGCTGGCTTGTTAATTCCTCCACTGATCCATTTCATTGGATCATTAATCAAGCCGCTCTGTTGCACAGGCGGTCTTACTCCACGACTTACTCCACGGCCACGCAAAAATACTCCTCTTCCCCCAAGGTGTGTTGCTCCGAATCCAGTTCTCCGATAATGAATTCTTGTGTCCGGTACTACCAGTTGAATTTTCCCTCTATTGGGACACGTCGCCAAAATATGTACGTGTAACACATTCTCCCTTCCACCGCAGGATTTGGGCAATTTACTCCAAAATCCCCGTAACGTTGGCAATTGTAACACCGTATATTGTCCAGAGAGGACGGAGTGCGCATTACTCCAGTTCGCATTCCTCCACAACCTCTATAGACAATATTTGCCTGAGCTGCCACCATAGCTCCTCGTCCAACTCCTTCAGGTTTCTTCTCCGTTTGTTTATTCGCCTCCGCCTGTAACATTAAACATTTCAACTCCTCAATCGAAAGGCCTATATCGTTTTGGCATTTCGTAATAAAATTTATTGTTTCAATCATATTCGAGGACTTGGAGACTGCCATGTAAAAGTAACTCCTCTTCTTCTCCGTTAATTGATCATTCTCCTGATTACTTTCATATTGTCGTATCAGTTCGTCAAATCGATTAAAGAATTGATAAGGTTTCTCCTTCGAAGGATTGTATCGTAATAGTGCGAGCTCTTTTCTCAATGCCTCTGACACCTTATGAGACTCACACTTTTTGAATTCTTTTAAAGTATTTAAGATTTTATTAGGGTCGTTCTCCAATACGATCATTTTATGATAATTATCATCTACTTGATTTATTATTATATCACGAACTAAATTTAATCTCAACTCCTTTTCTTTATCACTGTATTTCTCTATCTCCTTCTCCAGGCTTTCTATAACTCCATACAAATCCTTCGATATTAATTCTGATCTAAGATAATCGAACCATGAATCATATCTCAAACTCCTCGTTAGTTTGTATTCATGTTTTACATTATCTCACGTTACAACTATCTCTGATTTTAATTTCTTACCAGACTCCTCAGGTAAATCACTTTCTCCTTTTAAAGCGTCAATGAGGATCTCTAAAAACTCCCTTTTGATATTTCTCTCCGATTCTAAACTTTTCTCCTTTGGTTTGTTATTAGTTGGCTTTTCTCCATCTCCTAGTCCTCTATTTACATTATTTTCTCCAATCTCATTTTGCATATCGACATCCTTATTTTGTTTCTCTGTAAATACCTGATTTGTAAACTCTGTTAGCGTACTCTCCAATGATGCAATGCGGCGTTTTAACTCCAAAACCTCCGGCGACTCCGTTTGTTGCGCCTCATTTTCTTTCTCCCGCCGCATAGCCTTAAAACATTCTCTTGCCACCTCCGCTGCCAGACTTCGGGCATCCACCTTGTGCGAAGTCATTGGCACTCCCTCCGTATTTTTGGATTTCTCCACCATCGCCTTTTCTGTAGCGTGTTGCACCGATTCACAAGAAATTTTGGGAATTTTATAATTGACGAGAGACTGAGTGGGCTTTTTTGTCACTGGCTTCTCCAATGGCCTTGGTTTTGATGTCGATATTTTAGCCACTGATTTTCGGGGAGCTCCCCCAGGTGTGGCTGCCTTTGACAAAGCTGGTTTCTTGCCCGACTTCGATTTCGGATTCTCCACCATCTCCTTTACAGCTGCTTTGGATTTGACTATAACGAAGGGAACCACAATTAAATAGGCGTGACGTCACTTACTCCTTCTCCGCTTCAAAGCATTAAATATTATGAGCAACCCCAAAAATCATCACGGCTTACCCCGTCTCCATTCAACTCCTTCTTCAAGAAGGTGACTCTCCGTCTGTGGGTCGACTTCTTCATATTGGTCGGATTCACCGACCAACTCTTCCTCCCGATACTCCTCCACCACATACTCTCCTTCTCCTGCATTAATAATTATGAGGGAAATGTACAACCTTGCTCCTGAACTATGACAACGAACATCTTTGTACATAACTCGGAACACCATCTCCTTCAATGTGAGGAACACACACATCTACAGAGATAGTTAGTCAACTATATTTCAGTCCACGAATGCAACGTCCATCCATATAGTTAACCCGCAAACAAAGATTGTTGTGGATCGAGTGTATTTCAGCCTCTTATTATGTTTCTCCGATGCGAGATGGATTTTTCTCCTCTACCTCCTTTATCTCCAAAAAGAGCCTATGGTGGTATTAATATTATTCTTATGATTTTGTAATTATACACTCGATCCTACCACCATTTTAAATTATCTCCTAACTCCTATAACACCGAATAGCTTTACTGTATTCTTTACTCCCTACAGTAAAGGTATTCTGAATAGCGGGGGAGCTATTTTTATGCAACTCCTTCTCCGATCCTCCATTAGGCAACTGTATGCGGCAGTTAACTATCAGGTTTTTACTCCAAAGAAAATTTACAGTGGCACCCTATACATCGATGTTTATTATTATTTTATAATCACTCCCTATATTAAGCGCTTTAAGTTTTTCTAAAGCATAAACAATTATATGAAACATGTTTCATTACACCAATCAGCTCCTAGTGTACGCAAACAATTTTCCTCCTACCAGTATTTAATTATCTCCATCTTACTCGAGTAATTAAAGGAGAAAGATAGTCAACGAGATCAAACCAAATTTAATAGAGACTCCATATATTCCACTTAATTAATTAAGAATCACTCACCGATCTTTCTCCTTGCAAATTAATTGTTATTAGTTGTTCTCCAAAACTCCAAAGAATAGTGGTTTTTCGTACCATTCAGGTACACACGTGACACCAACAAAAATTACGAACTTATTTTACAAAACGGCGGAAATATTCACAAAAAAATTATAAAACTAAAGATATCATGAATGAATATGCCGTTAATGTAATAAACAATAATAATATGCTAATAAGAAATAAGTTCCACACAACAAATATCATAAGTGTCACTGACTGGGAGATGACAACTTAACTCAACCAGTTGTTACAAAGCGAATGAAGATCGCCAAAAATAGATCGACCTCACTAACTTCGCAATTAAAATGGTTCGACCTCGATCCTTCATCCTAATTGGCCAATTCTCCTTATCTGTTTTCTCCGAATTCAAAGTAATACAAAAGAATGCATTCATATATATATCTAACTTTGTCCAGCAATGATGAGGCAAGGCAGGCGATGAACATTCTCACGTTTATTCATGCACTGTGGATTGCCTATATTGGTGAACTTGCAACATATTTTACTTACACATACTCACACATACACCAGCAAAGTTATGTAGTAGTGACCTTCATTGTCTCCTTTTTGTTCGTTCTCCATTTTAACATCGATGTTTCTCGAACTTGTCAAAGGATTAGGAATTTGCCGACATTGTAGCAAGCCGGCAACCAATATTATTGGCACCGACGGCTTGTTCCTTTGACCTTCTCCTGTTTTTTTTTTATTTTGTCATCATTTTATTATCTCCAGGCCTATATTTTTCTCCACATATACGATTTCTTTGTATTTTATTTTTGATAGTGTGCGTAATAAAATTAAGTACACTAAACAATATATTTTCTCCCAAAAAGAAAATATTTATTTCTTAAAGAAATACTTCGCCATTTCTCAATACACTGTTTCTCCAACTCCAACAATGATTTTATATGAACTCCAACTTCTTCTCCTTTCAATCTCCGTACTCCATCTAGACATATATGCTGTTGAAATAGATACAAAGTAAATTAATATGTGCACATTCTCCATCTCGAGACAATTATACACACTACAGTATAAAATAATATTATAAATAATCAATAAGTTGCTGTAGACAGACTTAAATTAATGAGGTACCTCTTATATAATTACACTAGTGTTAAACTCCACTTACCTCCACCTCTGTCACCAAACAGCCTAAGAAAATTCTAAAAATACTCACGAATACCTGCATTGGTACTGAAATCTCTAAGATCTTTGCCCTAGGATTCCAATCCCGTTAATTCTTCAGGTACCCGGCGCCTCCACCATATTGGACATTGGGGGCTTGATGTCCATAATAAATATTTATATATCAAGAATAATTAATAAAGAAATAACATAACTCCAGTACCACACCAAGTAATCACTTTATTACATAAAGGAGAACAAGTAGATGTTAACTCTACGAGTACTAGAAGAAGAAGTAAGAAGGAATAAAATTATTTTAGTAGTATTAACAGCGGTATCGTACATCAGTGTAACCAACAAGTTCTCAAACAATCAGTGTAACCCCAACATTTACATAGGTACCTAGACACCCTACCTATTTATTTTTTGTTTCTCCTTCTTTTTGTTTCATTTTGTGGACATTTATTGGTCCGTCGCCACACTTCGGGGTTTTAATTTGATTGGCGAAAGTCGTTTGGCTCTTTTTCCTTTCCGTTTCCACATCCGAATGCAAATTCTAGCCATCAGGTTACTGCCACCTTGATACAGATATTTCTTTTTGGTTAGGTAGGTACCTACCTACCTATTTACTTATTTTCTGACTGACTTTTTTTTCTTTTTTTTTTTCTCATTCTTTCTTCTTTCACTTCGTAAGAAGCGAACATATTGTACTATGTTCGGCCTGATAGAGAATACAGTTACATAAATGTTACAATTGGGTAACGAAGTGCAAAATGTGAGCTCGTACAAGGCCAGTAAATTTCTGTAAGTTCACGTGACCGTAGGTGGTTTTTTTTTTTTTTTTTCCTGTTTTGTTTCGGTTTTATTATTTGGCTCGTCGATCGTATCCATATTCGCAGCAATAATTTAGCAGAGGTTTTCGTTTTTTTGTTTTTTTTTAATTTAGGTAATGCGTGCCTGTGGTTCGTTAAACGTTTGTAAAAGTTCAACGCCATATGTTTAGAGCTGTCAGCGTTTTGCTGCGGCCCAAACGTATAAACAAACGCGTTAGTTTCAGTTTTTCGAATGTAGGCGGTCTACATCACTCTGTAAATGAATATTAAAGCGAGTCTATAAGTGATAAGTAATGTTTTTGGTCACACTTGAACTTTGTTTGGACGAAAGTTACAGATCACGAATATTATTTGTTCTAGAAATAACGACATTCTAATAAATTTAATTTACTCGATATTTTAAGGCTTCAAATTGTTCCTTACTATTAAAATAGATATAAACTATCTTGTGGTGTGCGAGAAGGTACTTCATTATTTCAAGTAATTTGGTCTTTCATAGGAAAGTCGGCTTCTCAGAAGATTTATTGTGTACATTATAAGATAATATATTTTGCGTCTAATCGCCCAAAATTATTTCTCATTGGAACGAGAAGGGTGCCAAAAAATGGTCGCCAAATTAAATTTCACACCCGAACCACTTTTCGAATTACTATGAAATTTTACTGCGTCTATTTTCAAAGTAAAATCCTTTTATGCGCCGAATTTAATCCCTATGAAATAAAAATTGCAGGAGCTATGGTGTTGACATGAAATTACCAACATACGTTGGTAGGCTACATATACCTTACATTTACATCAATTGAAAAATTACAGCATCGATAATAATATTGATCTGAAAAAACATTTCATACATATTTTTGGTATCTACCTATAAATTTATTTTCTTTTATTTAGCGGTCCCGGTTTTTTGTGTTTGTTTTTGTTTTTTTGGTGAAGGGCTAGTGAAAAAAAATCATTTTTGAATGACTTTAAATTTATTTTGCACTCAGTTTGAGTAGATATCTATTTCATAACAAATTCGTGACTGATTTTGTGAGGTTGACTTCCTCGTTTCATTTTGCTGATGCATTAAAGAACGCCTATCCCTAAAATGGGTTACAGAAATAATTTCGTTATTAAAACTCTAATATTCCTCCACGGTATACCCGATTGCTTTTATTCTGCATACTGTCTTCTCGTTAAGAAACAAGTCTTTCTTTGCAAAAATCAGCTCAGAAAGTACTATCTAATTATAGAGACTTGATAAGACGCCATTCATGCAAATTTCGTCTGGTTGATGAATAAATTATTGGACGCTTCCGAAGAAATTCGTACATGTTTGGTTTTAAAATGCCGCTTGCCTCAATTCAATTTCGGAAGTCAAGTTTGAAAAACTAATAAAAAAAGAAAATGCGTCGTAGCTGCTGGGATGAAATAAAATTTGATTTAGCAGAAGAACTTGAAAAATATGCGGTTCAAACGGGAGTCGTCCAAGTCGTTTATAATTTTGTTAATTAGGGCGATTGCGCTTCTCTAAGCTCCGCATCTTTCTCTTTCGGCTAATTATTTCGAATCGATAAAAGCAAAAATTTTTTCGAACAGATAATTTTTTTCACTTCTTTCCAATATTCTTCGTTTAAAATTCTATTAATGTATTCGTTTTTTCTGTTTTTTTTTTCTACTATTACCTATGCGTGTTGGCCTATTTGACTGGTTGACCGATGAAATCATCATTTTAAGCAAAAAAAAAAAAAAAAAAGTGAAATTTTCATTTATCTACAGCACCTAAACTACTTATGTTAAAGTTGCTATTAAGATGAAACACGTATCTGCCAACAAGAAAAGTATACTATCAAACCTTCCAGAAAATAAATTCATGCTTCTCAGATAGATATTTACCGAATGTATTTCATTGAAATATACCTATACCTATGACAAGAATTGACCTTTTCTATTCGAGGATCATTTGAACAGTATACGGTCACCAATCAGTCATGAGATCATTTCATTTTTCAATCAAAAGGTTAGCAGGTGTTCCACTCATCCATTCCGTTAGTAAAATTTACTACTATGTTCTTGATATCTTTTTGGTTTCATTCAGACCCATATTGGTCACCATTTAAATCCCCCCTCTCCGAAATCCAATTGACATCGTAATTTAAGCCCTGCATGACAATTTCGAGTAGTACGAAGACCCCGAGTTCCATTCTTTTTTTACAAAATCCTTTCCCTTAAAATACAGTAAGGTAAACCACAAATTATGAATCAAATTTCTATGTTCTTTCATGTCTCTGGATTAGGCAATGTGATCGAAATGAAACGAATTTTAGTGTGTATTTTGTTGTTCGCCCCCTCATTTTATGATAAAAAATATCCTTGGAACATACTTTTGGTTTCCATTAACTTGAACTCCACCATTATGGATCAGTGATGCTGGACCTATTTTCAAGCTGTAGATAATTCGGTATTTCTCTTGTACTATAATAAAACCAAAATCAGATCGCAAAATCCCCGAAAGTTTCTACTTCCAACGATATAAGTATTTTCAAAACCTTCAATTATGGTTCGATTCGTAATTTAAAAACTTGAGTTGAACTACAGTCCATTCAAACTAAGAAGTTAAATTTTTTTTTAAGGCGGACTGCAGCGCAATCACATATTGCAGCAGAACAGAGCACAAACTTTACTGGATATGGTTTGCAAAATATGTACTCAGTATTGTTTATGGGTGTTAATCATGCAGTTTTCTTATTATATAGCGGGTGGTGGATTTAACTTCTTATTTTGAATAAATTATAGGCAAATTTTAATTTTTTAAGCAACTGAAATTTAATTGTTCATCAGCTCGGTAGCAAATGCGGATAAAACAAAAAATCTCCTCAATCATCCATAAACCTTTGTCGATGCAACACTCAGCAAGCTCACCATTGGCTGCTATCGCTGCTGATGAATTGATTGCACTAGAGCAGCCTTTCGTATCGCAGTTACCAGATACTGCAATCACAGCTTTAACTACTGTATCAGCCATTACAGCTCCACCAGCTAGTGCTTCTTCCACCTTCTGCACTCCTTAAAAAATTTGAAAGCCACTGTGGTCAGGGTAATTCTGCTCTTTTACTAAGCTTCGATAGTCCCTGTGTCCAGTTAAGTCTTTGTGGAACAGTCTTCAATGACTTACTCAGACCCTATTGCTCTCCATCGACACTGTCCAATCTCCACCTACCTTCTCATGCTTCAAATGACACAACTAGGATAGGCCATCCTATATTCCTTTGTCCTCTATTCAATACACGTACCTAGTTACAGTTTTGACTAGGAATTATCAATGAGCCACTGTCCTCATACTATCTTACTTGACAGAGTAGTTGCTGTCAGTACCACCTCTTCCATCTTTGAATCCAGGGAGTTCCACTCCATCTTTCCCTGAACCAACATCAAACTACAAAGTTTTGCTCCATCAGCATTAAATCAACCTGATTCCACTCTAGCATTGAGCCTACAGAGCTCCTCTTCCTTTTCTTCAAATGAGGCAGGTGTTAATCAACTTCTTTATAGTCGATGATGGCTGCATTGGCTGGAAAGAAATATCTACCCACTCACAACAAACATAATGTGCAGATGCCTTTGGCTCCCTTACTGTGAGAGTCTTCTCATCCCCACACGTGCATTTATCATACGCTTGACATTGTCTGTTTCTTTCTGGGAAACATACTGGGGGAGAGTAGTGGGGCAAAATTTGGTTAGTGATGGATGAGTGTGCTTCACACTTGCAAGCTCGCCAATCAGTTGTATGACCAGTTCCCACATATGAGGGAACAAACAAACAATCTTTTGGCATACCGGTGACTACTGACTTCTCCACATTTGTTATCTCATTTTAATATGGGCTAGCGCCGTACACACAAAGTCGATGTTTGTAGTGGTACACCTGCACATCTTACAAAAATGACATTTTTCTTTTTGCCTAACTGATGACCTTTATCAAAATTTGTATTCTAAATTGGTGAACTCGATCAAAACATTGAAAGTACGTACCAAGGTCAAGCTGGTTGCTCACTTTTATGCCGCCATGTCTTCATATTACAAATTACATATTATGGCTTATCGAGGTTTACTGGTCCAGTACTACATACCTATGTTGTGAAAGTTTTACCATTTTCAAACGTGAGATTCTGTAGATTTAAGATGTAAACCTGATCGACGTTTAAATAGTCAAAGTAGAAATGCTACATCGAATCGCTTTAACATAGTACCACTCTTTTTGTTTTGGTCGGGTTCACCAATTTATTCGAAAAAGATAAAAAAGTCGACGTCTAAGAAGAGCGATTGAAACGTTACTGTAATGCTGAATTGTGGTTATATATGTATATACTGGTCAACGTTACCTACCAGTCCACCGAAAGATACGAGACACGAGTAGTTACCTACATTACATTCGTTAAAAGCAACTTAATTCTCAATTTTCTAAAAATAAATTCGGATTAAACGAATTTTGTCGGCAGAAAATGGTGTTAATAACAAGCTGTAGTCTCTGGTTGCCGCCTTCGCGTAGGTCTGTCCTTAATTGAGTTATAATTCGACTCCGCTACTGCTTATAGTGACAATTTAGGCTGATTTTTTTTTGTTTTCTCTCTGCAGCCTCTCTCGCGTTAAAAGAAAGTATGAGCACTTTGCACGTTAACTTATTATTATGGTTTATGCGGTTATAATCGTCTTCAAAGTCGGTATTTCATTATGTAGGTATAGTGGTAATAGGTACATACGATAAGTACTTCGTACATACCATTTCAAATACCAGTTGGATATACTTACCTCGTTAACTCATTTTCAAACCATAATTGCTCACAAAAGCAATGGTCTACACATTTTTGTGTGCAGTCAACTTCTGACAATGGACGAGGTTTTTCTTATTCCTCCTCCCCTTTTTTGTGTGTCTGTCCATACACGTATTTTTTACTCTAGGTATCTGTATAGGCCATATTTTCTCTCTACGGGAAACAGTCGAAGAAAAAACAACTCTAGCGCTGCAAGCAACGTTAGAATATGTAGGTTTGCTACCCAAAAAAAAAAATAAATAAATAGGTAATTGAATAATTTTATGAAATTTATTTATGTGAAACTAGATAAATTATTGCTTGTCGAATAAAATGATAGCAAGGATGCGTTGATGACAGCTTTTTTTTTCCTTCTAGAATATTTATTATCTTCTCTCGTTACCAATAATTTAGAATTTTTTAAATCTTTTTTACACGAGAAGTTTTATGTTGGTTAAAAACACATTTTGCAATTTATTGAAATATAATATAGGTAGTCTGATGAAATTAAATACGATAAAAAAAATGAAAAAATGAAAATAATTTGAAAGTATGGTGGGTAAATATTACGTTTAAAATGACGTGTCAATAAAATTCATAATGAAGTGAAAGAATGAAATGTATTGCGAAATTATAAAAACGTACGCGAGTTATTGAATTATTGGTTCACAAATTATACTATAAAAGCAAGCTTGCTTTCGACCAGCTTTAATGGTTCATCTGGACTTTATATTCTTTTCATAGAAATAGTTTAAAATTTTTACAAATCACCTCTAAGCATAATCCATTCAGCCGATTGAAAGAGAACTTTACGGATTGCTATAAAATAATTTACTCTATATCTGTACTATATTTGGTGATTATTTGTTAATAATTACGCATTTTGGAATCACCTGAGCCCCAAAAATGAAATAATAGGATGTAATAAACAAACCATAGGACTAATGGACCAAAAACAATAGTGTTTGTCCTCGTGTTGATCCAAATAAGTGTACCAAATTTCAAGACTATCGGATAAAAATTGTGATCTGTACCGAGTTCGATAGAAATATATTATATATATATATGTATATATATATATATGAATTTCAGCTAATAGTGCCAAAATTTTTCTGGAGTCACGAGACGGAAAACGAACCTACCATCGCCTCTGGATCTCAGTCAAGATCAATTTTAATATGTCGATTATTTTTGAAAACCTACATAAAAAGCCTGCACTCAGTTATCCAGCGTCAACAATAATGTCTCATTGAATTTGACGTCGCATTTATTCAATTTGAATGACTTCCTCGCATAAAAGGTCAAGTTCAAGATAGTAGGTAGGCCCACCTATGCATTCGGACTCGGCTGATAAATTTGAACAGATGTAATAAGCAATAACGAAAATTCTATAGTCACACTGGTCTCAGCGACGATATTGACTACTTATGCATTTTCAAATATTTCAGAGGTGCTACCATAAGTTTGTGGTGACCTTTGCATGGGTACCTGGTGTTAGTTACAATGGCTCTATTGTTGCCCCACGAGTGTCACGAGTAAAACTGAATTCTGGTAAAATTGAAATGAAACTTTTCCAATTCCAAATGAGTTATGCTACTTATTTCAACTTATGCCACAACAAAAGAAACTTGATAGAACCTTATAGATGCCTAATTTTCTCAGTTACGTACTTGCGAAGTTATACTGAAGAATTTCTAGTTCTACATAAACTTTTCTAGACACTTACGACAAACTGAACAAAATGAGAACTCTACCAAAACTTTTAAGTTAAAATATTCCTGCGGTGCACGGGAGCAAGAGTGAAAGTTGAAATTTATTTTCAGGTTCTGGTAAATTATACTAATATAATTCCAGGCAGTCAAACACCATAGATATTATAACCAACACTGCTACAGTAGGTAAATCTGATGACTGAAGGTGCATTTTTCTGTTAACTTACTGTAAAACAAATCCAGGTACCTAGATATAAAATTTACACGGGTACTGTCAATTAAAGTAAAGCAATAATTCACATTAAACTCTGTTAATACCTGTGGTTTGTATGTAAGCTCACTTAGACTACCTACTTACATTTTTTATTTATGAGAATTCAATATAATTTTTGAGGAGCTGAAGGTGAGATTGGCTGAGATGAGAAAAAACGTAATTGGAAGCCTTGAAATTTGAATGGCAAAATCCATTCATACATGGATCACGGATTCAGAAAAAAATTTAGGGCCCAGAGAGTATAAATTGAAGGTCCCTCTCAGTACCATACCTATGCAGGGATTTATCTCTGGGGAAGGGTTATAAATTAAGAAATTAATTTCACGACTGGAGTAAGCGAAAATATTTTTCTTTCTTTCTTTTTTTTTTTTTTTTTTTTATTCTAGAATAGGAATTTTTAAATTATGGGCGCGTCCCTCAAGGAGGCGTGAAGCTTTTCCAAGGAGAGCAGAGAGCCAATAAAAATACTGAAATTTATGCAGTAAAAAAAAGTTAAATATACTGTATCGTATCTTAATTATAGCTCATATTAGGCGTTTATTTATTTGTAAACTTTTTTATTTTTTTATGTTTTCTAGAAAGTGACCTTTCCCGTTCCTTAGGTGGGTCTAGGAGGGAACATGTCTCCTTCTAATTTAAAATAAAGAACGTGTGACTGCAGCGTTCCGTAAATATTTTGAAAAATACGTAAGAATTTTGCAGAATGTTCTAATTGGTTAGTTCTTTGTGTTAATAATTTCGTATGAATCAAAATCAAGTTTAGTAATATTCAACAAGCGATGAAGATGTCTGTATAGCTCAATTGTGCAGAATTCGACTCTACACTCGGGTCACCTGTTTTTGAATCCCATCACTAACTACTTTTCAGCTCAAAATCTGTGGTCTACTGCGAGTCACTGCCTGTATTGATGATGTTCAGCGGGCCCGTGCAATGTATCGTACTTATGCATATGTACAAGTACAAACATACAAACGCTCGTGTATATGTGAGACGATTATTTGCCAGCCCTTTGGGGCGGCAACTGTCGTCGAGGGGTCCGAGCCCCTATTCCTCGTATGTGAGAGTCCCCACAAATCCATTGTAATTGCTTATATTTTGAACACCCTGATACATATTTTATATACAATTTAAAATTAAAAACTTATTGCACTGCACAGCCTAAATTATACTCGCAGCTAACGTTGGACCACAGACTGGAAGTCGCTTCATCTCATGGCCGATAGTTGCGGTTTGATTTTGTTTGGAGGATGAGACAGCTTAAATCTTCCACTTCCAGTCTGGAATACCATTCGACAACGGACCTAAGTTATTTGATTCGATCAAAGAATATTTTCTATTCGTGGCACTGAGAATAATTGGGCATGACCTATACTTACAAATTCGCTCAGTCCGATCCTTACTCAAACAGAAACGAGAGGGAAAATTTAAAATTACATTTACCTTCTTTTCGCGGAAAAAGAATAGGAATTGTTTCGTTCATCTTGAAACCCGTCTTTTAGTTTCAGAGAAATAAAAAAAGAAAAAAAAGTGATTAATGTAGTTCTGTCTCGGACGAGACGTGTAGCCTCGCATAATGAAGTGTTTCTGCAGAAAGATGCCTGAAGTGTGTTCCACGAGGAAAAACACTCGTTTTCGGAGTACCCAACTTTTTAAAAGTCACGACAGAAGAACAAATAAATTTTCAAACTTAAATTTCCATCGAGTCGAGTCGAGTCGAGTCGAGTCGAGTCGAGTCGACGTCGACGTCGAACCCGTTCTAAATTAACCCGAAGTAACCCGGCGCTCGCAAAATACAACGTTTAAGTATTTTTGTAGAAAACAAAATTAGGTACTACCCAACAATTTTGTTGCTATAGGCTGTTGCATGTTACGTACTTGGTTCCAATTCGACAGTCGCAGCTTTCGCGGGTGGAATTTGCTATTTAGCAGTAATAAGTTATAAGAAATTTTGGACGTAGGCCTTTACAAAACCTATAAATTATAAAGCACCGGCATTTTGTGAAAAGTATGGGCCCATTATTTCGAGTCGAACGTTATTATTGTGCTCTCAAATTACTTTGCCTCACTTTCCTCCAACTCGGACATTAATCAGTTCGCTGCACACTTCAATATTCGTTGTCGTCGAACGCACTTTGATTGGTTCGGTTGTTCTCAAATTGTTGGCCTGATTTAGCCATATTTTGTGTTGAAGGTTCCAGATCGAGACTACCTACTCCATTTTTACCCCAATTAATATGAGAGACAATAGTGACAGGTTTGAGTCGAATCGAACGATTGGTTCAAGAAAGAATGGAGCAGGAAGCCCGCAACCACCAACAAAACAATCGCACATTAATTTTGATTTGACAAAATCATCAAAAAGACGAGAGCCGATGAACTAATCGAAGGCAAAATTAATAGAATTTATCAACATTATACAGAACTTTACTGACAGAAAGTGAAACCCTTGGTGCGTTGCCGCCAAAAAGTAGCGCTGATTGCGACTTAGCACACGATCTGTGTGTCCAACACAAGGTACAGGTAGAGAGATACCTACTACCTGCTACCTAGTGCCTACCTATCCGGAGGAGTGTCTGTTGAAAGAACGGTTTCTCTCCGATCCATGCCTCGCTTATCACATGTGTTCACCTCACTCACGTTTTACCTTATCAATTATCACTCTCGCTCACCTCTCTGCATTTATTTCCGTTCGTTTACCATTGGATTGTACAAATATTTTACGTATTCTGGTGTTTAATTACGTAACTAATTGCGGTTGAATTATTTGGTCATAATTTAATCGTTTCATTTCGTCTCAAGTGCGTGAACAAATAAATATAGGTACCTAATTATACATTCAAAAATCACAACAAACAAACACGAATTAGATGATGGATAAAAATCAAATTCAAAATTATTGTAAGGTATAGGTGCCTCGGGGGTGGGGATATTTCGTCTTGAAAGTGGTGCCACTTTTCTTTTCGCATACTTCTCCCATTATTTTTAACACTCTGTACTGTCCAATTGACATCAAATTTCGCAAGGTCCATGCCTATGTTTCGCCAAGAATCTAACTACTTGCTCCGCCATTTCAGTTTTATTGGATATAAATTACGGTAGATGTCGGGTTAAGAACAATTTACGTAAACGGGTAGGCCTACTTATAGGCCTAATTATATCGAAGTACTCGATCCGACAACGCTTCGCTATTGCACGAACGTACCTATATCAAATTTCGTATCATTTAATTTTTTGTTCACCATTTATTTGATTCGAACGAGAAATATTATTACGCGTGAGAGAGATAAAACATTTGAACTGTTGCATAAAAACAGATGAATTTGTGATTTTCACCGAATGTGATAATCGACACGTAATTTCACACAATTTTAAATAGGTACGCGGTTGATCCAGATATATTCGATTAAACGGTTAAAAGAAACAAATTATTTATTTGCATCGGTATGCTCGCACATTACCAATTATTTAATTTTACAATATGCCTTAGGATATACGACATTTTTTGTGTTTTTGTTTGGCGGGTAAACAAATAAGTTGCGTGTGCGCGAAATGTGTTTGTGATAATCGATTGCGTTCAATTTCATTTCGCTCTTCACGTGGCTCCTCTACTGCTCGATTAGATCGAAGAATTCCTTTGGTTGATAGCATTTCGAGTTGCACGACCTAATTTGCTTCGTCTTGCTGGCCGATTTTATTGTTTCAATTCATTCAATTCGGAGAATGTGATTTTCGAATAATCTGAAACATTTAATCGATTTTATTATGATACCAGTTTAAGTTTTTTCATAACACTGTCAAGTTGTAATGAGACTTACTAAATCTAACGTATTTTCGTTCGTTAAAACGACCTATCGTCATTTATCATCGGATGGTCGTATAATTTATATTCGCATACTTACATAAAAACTCAATATGGCTTAATTAATAATGCGGAGCAGTAACAACGCTGTTTGTGTCCAGGTATTATCGATAACTCCGTGGCAGTAATACAGTCATAATTATATACCTACTTGCATTTAGTTTTATAACTTCGTTCTGACATGGATTAGTTGTCGCATTTAGTAACAGTGTATAACCCCGAGTTGAGACATACGCCATTTTGGATCTTACTTTTTCCGATCACCATTTTGTTCTATTTGTTGAAAGTGCGCATCGTCAGCGGAACAAAGAAACGGTGACTGGAAAAATTACGATGCAAAATCACCTACGTCTCAACCTATACGTTTAGTTGTAAAAGTTCCGCCGTAGAACGGCCGGACCGATTTGGCCGATTTTCTATTTTCAAATATTCGTAATGGTCCGAGTAAAATAGTAATTTATGATATGTAGACATCAAATCAAAGCTCAAGATCGGCAGATTTGGCTCGACCTATAGGTACATTTCGTTGTAAAAGTTCTGCCATAGTTAGTTCATAATTTCAGAACGGCTGGACCGATTTGTTATTATTTTTAACGTTGAAATTTCGTGTCATTAGCTCAATCATTCAGTTATCGCCCATTTATCGCATCCTAATTGATTCTTTTCAACTTGTATGTAGGTACTTTTCTCTTGTTGAGCCGATAACAAAGAAATTTAGGTAGGTAACTGGTACCTACTTGCCTATACTTAGTTTTCAGCGGGTGGCTCACCTCTTTCGAAGTTGCGAGTGTGAAAGCATCGAATCGATAGACCTGAAAATTATAACAACATAATTTCAATAACGCCGTATATACCTACTTGGGCACGTTCTTCGAGCACTTCTGCGCAAGTCTGAACACGTTCAGTCATCGAACCCGATGGCGTAACTTTCATTTTATGGTGCGACAAAAATTCGGGAATTTCAAACGAAAGTCTTTTTTTTTTCCGACTTATTCATTCGGTTATTCTTACTTCGTGTTTTTTTTTTTGTTGTTTTTTTTTTCGCCACTCTCAGGTGAAATGAAATGCAGTTTGAGATCGAGTCGATACGTGTACGACGGTGACTGCATGTCCAGAAAACCAGTTGTGGAAACGGTGTGCGCCGATCGATGCATACGATACGAGTACAAGAAGGCGAAGAAACCGTATTATTTTGCGGAAGATTCGAAAAATGATTCACCGACAGCTGGCGAAACAACGACAAAACGGGTAAGCAGTTTTTAGGCACTTGCTGTAGGCACTCGTACTCGCCTTGTAGCTGTACAGCTAGACGCACATTACCGTTTCCAAAAGTAGGTGCGGTTATAGCCTTTTTTCTTATTTTTTTTACCACCGCTAACTTATTTACCTACACGATATCGATATTATTGGTAGCTACCTGCTCTACCAGTGCCTTATTAGACCCTTCAATTTTTACCTATAAAATAAATGTGGCCCATACGCCATATTAATAACCTACGCGTTACAATTGTCGAAATTGTTTGTACGTCTTCATTCGTGATGAGAATAACTTATCTAGGTACCTATTTTGCGCAGATCTGAGATCGCAATCACTGACTGCGAACTTTCATTCCCATTATCTACTCGCTTATTAAATGCTAATTCCGATCTTCTATTAAAACAAAAAAAGTCTACCTACGTCGAAGAACGGTAAAGTACGAAGACGTAGAATATTCTTAATATTTTAAATTGAAACAAGATTTAATAGGCGCTACCCCACCAAAATTACGAACAGAAAATTTAAAATAAAAACACAAAACTGTTTCATACAATGCAAAGTGAAAATCAGAGGCGTTGGCAGTATCAAAAATGCGATAGATTTATACAGAAAGAAATATGGAAAATATTTTTCTTTTGTAATATAACTTGAAATAATTTGAAATAGAATTCAGGGTACGGTCTCATACAGTTTAATTATAAGTATACGTACCTAGGTATATTGCAATGTCCAAAAATAAGAATAAGAAGGGTTGGGAACAGCTCAGTGGATTTGATCCGTTAATAAAATGGTTTATATTTGATGTATTAGGACTTTTAGTATATTCGTACTTATATTAGGCAGTAACGTATACTTAAATTTAAAAAAAAAAAATGGATACATACTTGAACCAAAAAAAATTTACAAACCTAATTACCATACTTGGCTACTCCTTTAAGCCCGACAGGATGTAAAATAATGTAAAATTTTAGACTGGTTTTATCATTTTAACGTGAATATAGAAGAACTCCGCTTATCAGCCAAGTCTTCTAAAATCTCAACCATCTGGTGTGCCCATAGGATGTCCCACTTTCTCCTACCAACCCGCAAAGGTATGATAGAACTCATTCAGACAAACAAAAAAGTTCTCTTTGCATAAAGTATAGCAGATAAACACGGCATTGCTGGAGTAGCTGCGTATAAATTTTCAGGATTCCTAATCCGTAAAGGTTATGCAACTATTTTGACATGAGTTTTGTTTTGCCTATTGCTTCCTCCACAAAAAGCCGCCGCTGCAAAACTCTCTCATTATCAGTGTGAGACCAGACTATATACCACATAATCCTAAGCGCTGGAGAGGTGGTGATTTTGGAGAAGAGCGGGCACAAACAGACACTGCTTTATATATTATACAGAGTTTCCTGTAACCTTATGCAATCTTTTCAATGGTGTGTGTAGCAACGTAAGTTATGTTGATGTATAATGGTTTGCCTACTTTCCCAGTCTTCAAGGAGATATATCGATGGAGACACCATGCTGCTGTTTTACAATAGAACTGACTGTCGTTAACATCTACACCAAGCACGTGAACACTAGCATACAAATTACCCCCATCAATCGACATTGACTAATTAGAATAATCAGATTCTCTGGAATTGGACATATTGTATGCCAGTGTTTACAAACAAATACACGTGGCAATTTTTTCCTTCAACCAGATTTTTAGAAAGTAAAATACGTGGTGTCGGCAGCACTATTCATATGTGCGACTCCAAAACCACTATTATGTTATCTCCATTACATATATATATATATATATTTATCCTGGAAGCTTCAGGCCAAAGACACTGTCATATAGACCAACATAAAAATTTCGACCTTCCATACAAATTTTTTTTCTTTCTCTTAATAGAATAAATGCGTGAATCTGAAATTTTGACTGCTAATAGTGATGGTGTTAAGCAATCTTCCGAATTTTGTTCGTTGCAAAATCTCATTTATGGCTCGAGGGATGGGTATTAATATAAAAATTAAGGTGAAAATAATGTAGTTTTTCTAATTTTATGGAAAACCTTGGTCCATAAACTAACCAATTTTTTTATGATTTACATAGTACATTATGTCCCGTGTATTATTACCACCCAACTAACTTCCTCTATCATTTTTCTTAGTAGTCAAATTTAAAAAAAATTATTATTGCTCAAACTTGATTTTTTTAAGATTGAAAGCAAAAAATGTCAAATTATCGAAGATCAGTTCCAACAAATTAGCACTTGTGGTAGCTTTCACTCGCAAATTATGGAGAAACCTACCTGGAAGAACATGGACACAGATGCCGAAATTCTTGATGCAATAAGAAATGATCCATCAGTCGATATAGCTACTCTATCTCAAATGTTTAGCATCACTCGAACAACTATATGGAGAATATTAATTGGTGAGGATTATATACCCTTATCATTTAACACCAGTAGCAGCCTTTATGCCAACTGATTATGCAATAAGAGTGAATTTTTCCAACCGGATCCTTAACTAACGAGATCTGGTAAAGTTCATCCTCTTTACTGATGAATCAAATTTTTTATGTGATAGGACCTTCAATGCCCACAATGTTCACATGTGGGCCGTCGAAAACACTCAAGCCACATGAGAACATCAGCTAACATCTCTTTTCAGTCAACGAGTGGGCTGGGATTATTCACACAAACATTGTGGGGTCTCTTTTTTTCGAAGGAGCACTCAACGCAGAACGATATTTAAACTTTATTAGAAACAAACTCCAACGCATTCTGCAAAGGGATGTACTAATTTTCCTGTACGATGGTGTGCCGCCCCATTTTAGAGATATTGTAAAAAGGCAAATCGACGCGGATTTTCCAAACTGATAGATTGGGAGAGGCAGTCCCTTCCAACACTGACCACCTCGTAGCCTTGACTTGACACCACTTGATTTCTACCAGTGGGGCGAGGTAAAGAGTCTCATTTATAAAACTTTGAGACCAGTGTCAACAGTTGATTTAAACAAGTTAGTGTATCATCGACGCATTTGAAATAATAAAAGGGCGATGTGACTCAACCCATGCAGCAACATTGTCAGTAATAAGATGAGCCGAATTATGTGTAGAAATGGGAGGAAATAGATTTGAACAGTTTATGTAAGAAAATTATGAATTTCAAAAAATATGCATCTCGTATATTTAAAATGATTTCTTGGGAGGGTAGGCAAACCATTATACATCTACGTAACTTATGTTGCTACACACGCCATTAAAAGGATTGGGTATTTGATTGACTGATTATGCATTATGGTACATCCTCAAAATTTCAAAACTGCCTTTCAACATACGCTATGCAATTTGTTTTATCCACATGCTTATTTTCTGTTTCAGATGATCAAATGTAATCATCGAAGCCGAAATGGCCCTTAGGACGTTTTTTTTTCTTCAATTTTACAAAAATTTTCTTTTTCATCACATTTCAAAGGTCTATAATTCGGTTAATTTTAAATATCGACCTATGCGAAGAGAATTTTTTTATTTATCTGAACGAGTTCTGTCATAACCTTGTTGGTTGATAAGAGAAAATGGGACACCCAATGAATAACTTCAACCTTCTCTATATATCTAGAGACTTTGGGTCAAGAAAACACTATCAGAAAGTAATTGGTTATTCAGCATCCAACTAAACAGTAAATCTTTAGTCTAAAAATATAGACTCCTGTACAAAATTCAACGTATAATTCTTTACCTTTGCAATAAGTGACTCACTCCTGTACCAGAGAGGAGCTTATGTTCGCAGCTCTTAATTCTGAAGTTTCCTCCTTCTGTCTTATTACTTTTAATCTTCAAGACGACCCTTCAAGACCCAGTCACTCTAGAAATCGTGGCCAAAATACAAAACCAAAATTTGATACAAAACCCAACAATAAGACTAAAAAGGGAGACTATCTACTGGCAAGAACGAAAAATATAGATACTTCGTTGA
The DNA here is from genome assembly GCA_011428145.1 of Ericerus pela. NCBI lineage: Eukaryota > Metazoa > Arthropoda > Insecta > Hemiptera > Coccidae > Ericerus > Ericerus pela. The sequence continues at coordinate 1,817,028 of WOFM01000467.1, forward strand.
GCAAACATATGATTAATTTCAGCTTCTCAGAATTCAGTTGGTATTTGAAAGGAATAAATGATTCCTTAAAACATTTTTCTTAACATTATAGGTTCACACACTTTCTATTCACAGTGAGAGCTTCAATATTCAACTGGCCAACCAAATTCCGATCTTTTAATTTCAAAATTTGTTACTGGTTTTTCTATCGACGATTGGTACTGAATACAAAAACGAACAAAATTCGGTTCTTAATAAAGAAAAAAGGTTATAAGACATAAATTTGAGAAGATAACAAAAAGCTGGGAAATGTTTTTTGCGCTCATGCACTGTTTGTCTAGCAATTATGAATTACATAAATTCCACATAGGCGGTATTAAGTATAACAACCCACCGATATAGCAAAGCGAGTAAATAACAACAATTTCAGCGAAATAACTTCAAACCATATTATCTTCTCTTTTGATCATAACTAAAAAAAGTCCAAGTTAATGCTGATTTTATTATTATTTTTCTCCCTTTTTGTTAGTTTTTTTTGGTTTTTTGCTTTTTTGCTGTTTTTTTTTTTTTTTTTTTTTTTTTTTTTTTTCGACGCTTTTCCCTTATTTTTATTTTTTTCGCATTAATGAGAGCAACGAAGCGAGATAATTACGGGTTGCCTGCAATATCTTTTAAAACGACTATTTTTAGTCGAACGAATGAACTAATTCCACTTGTTCGCCATTTTCGGAACAAAAAAAAGAAAGAAAAAAAAACATGATGCGCTTCGTTCTCTATGAAAATTCGATTTAGCTCCTTTTGTGGTATTTCTAAATCCGCAAAAAATACACGCGACGCGGCGTGATTTTAACGCAAACTTTACGTCGTCTCAATAATAATAGAACATTTTGCTGCGAGTCTCGAATTGAAGGAGAACATTGAAAGGAAATCAGAAAATCGGTTTAGGTTATTCGAAGACGAGAAAAAACAAACGAAAGAAGAGGATCGGATAACCGAAACGGGTACAGCGGCCGAAATAGATGACGTTTCTACGTAACCAACGTCCCACAAACAGGAGATGCCATCTCGTCATCTCGTGTAAACTAGAAACAAATTCGTTAACACGAATTATTTTACAGTGTGTTGTAAAACGAAAACTGAAATGAAAGCATCGGAGGACGTCCGTCCACGGGCGAAGGTAACGAAACAATAAAATGTAGAAATGCTACGTCGTCTCATGGCATCGGATAGCGTCGAAATAAACGTTTGCGAATAATGCAACAAAACAGCGTACCTACCTAATTGTTTCATACCACTGAAATACAACGTTATTTTAATGTGGTATCAAGCTGACTGCACCACCCTTGGTAGTAGCCTGGTGTTTGATTGCGTTATGCATTCGCTTTCAATAGCCTGCTAAATTATGTCGCGTTCCACTATAAATTTATTTACGCCTATACCAAAAACTAAAAAACAATAAGTACTTTTGTGCTGCAGCACGTCCGCATGCAACTCGTCGCCTAGGTATCTAAATATGGGCTAACAAAAGTTGTATTCGAATTACTAAGGATTTTATGAAACGTAAACGTATTATCGTTAATATTCGATGCAGGAATCGAGAAGGAAAATATAAAAAAACATGAAAATCCTGTAGCGTGCGGCCATTATTTGCTACTGTTTTCTCATTTTCCTTTCCTTTCCTTTCTTTTCTTATTTTCTAACGTTAAAATAATAGACGGAGCTACATACTGTTGGCTAGCAATTTGGGTCTTGACTACCATTTTTTCTAATGTTAAACTGCTGACTTTTGTCAGCACTGTTTTTTCACTTCTGATTTTAACATCAATTGATCAACGTGTTTTCCATTTTGTGAGCTGTTCGCACTCTCACTCGAAAATGTATCAACTTTTCAATTTCAATTGAAATTCATGAAGTTCGTTTTCAAGAAGTGGTCAGACCTGCGATTCCATGCTCAACCAATTCAAGTTGCTACCTCTGTCTGAAATTCAGTAATATGTGTATCATTTGTGTTTTTCCTAATCTAAATCCTTAAATTATTCTTTTATTTATCTGTATTTTTCTTGCCTAAGCATGTTCCTCGTCCTAAAGTTGTTAATGTCTAATATCGATTATAATGATAAATTCTAGAATGTTGTAATTTTCTTTTAACTGGATTGAAGTGGAGTGTGTGTAAAGTATGCCATGAATGCTTAGTTCCCCTTTTTTGGTAAATCCATCTCACAATGAAATACAATTTTTTGTCATAAAAATTTGCTTTTCCTGATCCGTTTCTTGGAACCTTTCTTCTACCGTGTAGGCGCTTTTATTTAGACTTTTGCACACCACAATCAAAGCCCTGTACATAAATAATTATTACCTCGAATGCCTTATAAATACGTCATGATCTTGCATTTGCCTATTCGTACAACACATAGGCGTAGCTAGGAAATTTGTTTTTGGGAGGAGTTACAGTCCAAAGTTAAAATATTACAAAAAATTTTGTATAATTAAATAATCTGATCCATTTCCTTACTTGAACCCCCCCCCCCATTTTCACCTCTGCACTCAGTGATGGTCAAATTGTGCAACTGTTGGAAAAATTTTTGGGTTCTCTAAATAATTGAAAATTGCATCTCCGCATTCAGGCTTTATCTGTGTTTTCTGCGGGTGAGGTTTTAAAATAGTTTCGAGAAGCTAATTTCGCAAGTGAAGTGAGATAAAAAAAATTTTAGGCGTTCTTCAGAGAAAATTTTCTTATTTTTTCATTTTGTTTTAAAGGCTGGCTTCTAGAATGCCTGGAATCATTGTTAGGCCTGATGAAAAAAACATTTACATTCACGTTTTTCATCGATTCAGCTGGTTTCGGCCTTTATTTTTAACTCGAAGCTGTTGACTGCATTTATTAGATATGTGTTTGCAAAATTTTAAGTGGATAAAGAAATCACCGGAGGGCTAAGCCCACCCCAGAACCCCCTCGCTACGCTTATAGTACTACAAAACAACGCTTCTAAACGTGCATCACGTAGATATGTAGTATTACTGTCACGTGAAGAAAACAATGTGGCAGCAAGTATAGGTATTCGTGTATTGTGTAGATGGGTAATATCGAATCATAATTATTTTTCCCGTTGGGTAAGCTACATACGTTAAGGGCATTACTACCCTGCCTCCTAAATGACACGCCGTCAGTGTGTAATAATGCAGGTATAATTATTATTAAATTATCGGATTGTATAGCTAATGAGTAACTGAACATGGGTTAGTATCGGATGAATTATTAACATTAAAAATCGAAAGTTTCGTAAATTCAAATATCAATTTAGGCGGAGAAGAAGACAGCATATGAAAGGTAAGATATTCTCTATAAAATAAAACGGGAATAAGATTCTTAGGTATAGGTAGATATTGCAGCTCGAGTAAATGGTTCCCAAAAATTTTTGGTTCACTTAACCCCATTTTACCCTGAGACCAGAACCGGGTAGGTACGATCAATCGAACTTACCCTTATACCCGCCATTTTCTGATATCGGCCTACTTTAAATCTAATTTTTCCTGCACACCGAAAAAGGCATCATTTTCGGTAATAATTACCGCCATTTAAAATTGATTCGGTCCACCAACAATGACGTAAATTTTTAGTTGTAATTTCGACTGTTATCATTTTTTCAATATTTTTGTGTTGCGAACAGACTGTCTATCATTAATTTTCTATCGCGGAAATATCATAATTCACAAACCAGATAGCTATACGGGCACTTACGTGCGCAGTCCCAAATGGTTACGACGATTTCATTTGGTTGCGAGAGACGAAATTATTCGTCGGTTAAAGCGGCCGCCCAAGGAATAATAAGTAGACTTTGTCAAACTAATAAATTACGGTGGGTAAGCTAAGATGAAGATAAAGCACATTTTCATTTCTCAATACGTCTAACGTAAGTGCCAACCTACCTGTAGACCGTACATAAATATACCTACGAACGTAGGTATTTGGACGAACGATCGAACACACCAAACTGCACAACAACGGATTCGCCTTTAACTAAAATAACCTTTTCAGTCGAACATATTTTCAGATTATCGTATCCAATTGTTGCTCGTCCTGTACCATAGGCTACCGTCATTGTATTATGCGAGATTACTTATCTGTACTTAAGTAGACACCCGTCCACTCTTTCTATTCTCCAAACGAAAATTACGATAAATTTTTGGGTTTCTTTGGGGTTGGAGTGGTGAAGGAGAGGGGTACTGACGAAGTTCTTTCAACGACTTTACAGTTAATTAATAAGACTACCGAGGGTACAGGTACGTAGGTAATTGATTAATTGAATCGTAATTTTTCAAAATGAAAATTACGAATGCTGCGCATTTGGAGCGAGTAGGTAGTTATCGAGTACACCTAATAATTAATTATGTACTTAGGTATTGGCCCGCAGTCAACGTTGATCGATTTAATAGGTACCTCTACCTAACTACCTACTTACTATGGAAACGACAAATAAAAGTTTTACGGATCAGTTGCAACAATCAGCGTGCTACCTATTTATTCTATTTTTTGGATGTTGGTAAACTAAAATTAACTCGATAGGTACCTAATTTGCAACAGGTGGCGTTGCAACAAATTATTCTTTCCGGTTCGGGTGTATAATTATTTCGTAGAATCTACTTACTGCGGATAGTGGCATGTTACGACTTGAGAAAAATGTCGTTACAGTTTGTCCGATTGTGGTTCTCGCACCCCAAAATCACCCTCCTCTAAAAGTAGGTACGCACCCACGTGGAGTGTAAATTATAATTGCGGCACACGTAGTCGCATTCCCACAACCGTTCCTCCCTAATGCTTCAAATGCTTCAACGCCAGCGAGACAATAGAGAGCCGAGCTACGGCGCTGTGCTTGAACACGAACTTGGGCCATCGTGGCTCGAGGCCACTCCAAGGGTGGGGGATGTGGAGGTGGTTGCGTGTTCGAATCATGTCGGTAGTCACCAGCTCTGTGGGCTATTGGCTCGCAATTTCGAACTGGCAACCCACAGGTTGGAGAAACAACAAACGTTGCAACACGCTGCTGCTGTAACACCTACGATATATAGCCTCATCCCCACAATCATAGTATACATATACATACGTGTATATATACACGTAGGGACGTACATCTACGTATACGTAGATATAGGTACCTACCGGCTGAAGGTATAACAAAACGTGTCAACGAAGTGGAGGGCGTATTTCTTGACGGATCAGTACGATGTGGGTTTGTATCTCAGTCAAGTACGAGGAGGGGAGGAATCCGTTCATTTATACTTTCGAATTGAAATTTGTGAACAAACTGGAAGGCGTAAATCTTCATTGACCGAGACGAAATTTTGCAAGCGTATACGTGAAATTTATATCTCGCTCAAGTCCGAAGATGAACCAAATCCGCCCATCAGTTTCCAAATTACTGCTTTTTTAAATTTTTCTTTGTAATGCAAAATACTCGAAATTTGCGTTACAAAGTGAACTTCAACGAGCATTATTCAGAAACTAGCGAGCGCTTCTGGCCGTTTTGCGTAATTTTAAATTCGATATTAATTATATTTTACGTGAAGTATGTACCTACCTTTCTGACTGTCCTGCCATCGGGATTTTTTCTATTGAAATAATTCTATTATAAACTTTCTTGCACCCAAAATGATGTACTCGTACGCCATTTGATCTGCAAAAAGGTTCAATTTTTTAGAATTAATTCGGTTATTTTAGAGTATCGACATCATTGTTGCTAACCTAAACTAACTGTAAGTCGCTGAATAACGTAGAAAATTTTTCCTATTTTCAGTTGATACCTTTTTACTTTAAAATGAATTATTATTTTATATTTCATTAAAAACAACTCATCTCACAATACCTCCCATTACCTATATTATAACGAAGACGTAGAACATTTTTCCACATTTAAAAAAAAAAGTTCCGAACATTTTTCAATATTCTAAGTTGATTTACTCGATATATTTAAAAATACTTACTTTTGTCTTAAAGAGTGATTAAATAAATGGAAAACTATGCGTAGTCCATTCCATTATTTTTTATAATAAAACAGCTATAAGTGCAAAAAGTTTAAAAAAATAAAAAATAAAATAATTATTTTCAAATATTACGAAGGAACGTGTTGAAACGGCCAATTCTAATTTTATTTATTTTCTTAAGAAACGAGTTTTAATTTCAGGCAAGTAAAAGTGATTTTCTTTTGCTTACAACAAAACCCCGCTAATGCCTCTGTTCTCGCTTGAGATGTTTTTCGCGTATTACGCTGTTTTTTGTGTGCTCCCTTAATTTTCCGTACTAAAGCTACGTAAAATTTCACAATTAAGACATTGCTAGGTATAACGTTTTTCCGCATGATATACTTTTCGGGTATGTCTGGCCTGGCTTACTTTTAGAAATTTGAAAATTTTTGAAGGAAAAGTTTTTTTGACTTCTGTCCTTGAAAATCGTACAGTTTCTTTAGAGAATTAGTGCCACAATATTCCAATTTCAACATTAGGTTTTTAAAAGGTACAGAAAGTTGGCACTTTTAGCCGTAATGACAAGTCTTATTCGGCTTACAACGTAATTTTTGACCTCTTCGATTAATCTTAGTAAAAACTCGGAACAATTGGGTTTAAATTTTTCATTAAATTTGAGTTTTTCAACTTCCCGTGCATCCGTGCATTACGTTTGCACTTTGCCCGCATACTACGTTTTCCCCCTATGGTACCTCAAAAAATGTGTTAACGGGGTTCTGTATTTTAATGAAAAAAATTTACATAAGTCTATCATTAATAATATTATTCACTTAAAAAAAAAAAAAAAATAAATAAAATCTGAAAATCACTTTTTTCCAATTTCTCAAAACATATTTGGGTTAAGGAGCTGAAACAATTGAGAAAATTTCATTTTTCAATCATCGTATAATAGGCAATGTATCGTTTAAAAAACTCTACGGTGGAACGAAGGTACTTTTGGTATTCTTATTTAGCTATACCTACCTACCATTTTACCCAAAAATTAAACCACAAAGAATTTTAGCTCCTTCCATTACTGTGAAAATGGAGGACATTTTTATAGGAAATTTTTTGCTCGTCTCGAAAAGTTCTTTGGGTTTTGATTTCGACATAGCCTACATAGCTGAAATACGCTAAAGCGGTGGTAACCCCCAGCTGGTAAAATACACAACGTTTGGCCCGCACACCGTTTAAGAAAGACGTTCACGTCGTTTACCTCTGAGTAGAGAGTGGGACGGTGGGTGGACCAAATTTTGAAAATCAATTTTCGGGTAACCTAATGGTGGTAGCGTATTTTGGCGGAGGAATAGGTCAGACCAGATCTTCGGTGTTAACAGATAGGCGACTGCTCTCTCGCAGACGGGAACCGTTGTGAATTATTGAGTATCGAGTTGATTGATGCTCAAACTCTCCCCTCCTCACCAGGTCGAGCATGATCGTTGCTGGTAGCTCCCACCCACCAAGTCTGAAGGGTCGAGTTGACTGACACATCTACCCGTCCTTGCCATAGAATATTCGACGCACCACACTCTCGCATGCAGCCCACATCGACTGCCGAATTATAATACCACAATTATCTACCTACAGCTTCGAATTGTTCTCCTCACTGGTGACCGTTGCCGTACGAGTTTAGTCCGGTCTTCGACATTTGCGCCCACTGCGCAGTTATTCTTCTTCCGTGCACTCCCAAATCGTAACAACGACTAACGTTATTTTCATCGCGTTCGCCATTTCTACGATGAAATCCAAGTCCTTACGTACAGTACAGTACAATGAGCTCTCAACAAGAATGCTGTCAAGGACGTTATAATGAAAAGTTTTCTTTAAAACTCGAGCTTCGTTCCCCTTTGTGGCTCCATTTCGTGACTGTTCGCGTACCTACAACTGCTTGGTTAGATAATAGGTACCTACTTATTCTACGGTATGTCTTTCCTCTTCAATTTTTCACAACTCACAAATCGTAATAGAAGAAGCGAGTGAGCTAATCTCGCATAATTTCAAAGCTGAAAATAATTATATCCGCACCAAAAACATGGCTGTCCTCTCTCCCTGTCACTCCCCCTACTGGGTCGATTCGTATTAAAAGTTTAAATTAATCAAGTTTTCTCTCAGTTCCGATATCAACGCTTTTTTCTATGAGAAAAGTTTAACGCAACAATTCTTTTTTTTTTTCTTTGTGGTCTTTTATCTTGCAGGGTTTCATCACTCCTTTTTTTTTTAATAATTTTGTTTCTCTTTTATTAAAGTTATAAGATTATCTCGTTTAGTTTCCAAGTAGTTTCCTTTTTTTATATATTAATCAAATGGCCCGTTGAGCTGATGAAGTTAATTCTTAACCGACCACCGACCTCAAAAGAAGGAGGAGCTTATCGATTCCATCCGTGCATATTTTATTTTATTTTTTTTGTTTTTTTTCTTTTGTGTTTGCTCCAGCATAACTCCTCCGCCTGGCAACCAATTTTGATAAACTTTTTGACGTGTAAACATTTTAGCGCTCGGTCTAGTACTCTAGTAGGGGCCAAACCAAAAAGTACGAACGTCTTACAATATTGTAACTGTTGGCTTGTAGGTGTGTGGTTGTGTGCTCACAACCACACTATTATGTTTACACATCAATCCTTCATAAGTCCCCTTTGGAATTCGGCTATTTGTTTTTAAAAGATTGTACGATCTCATAGTGGTCTCATTAAATATTTTTTATAATCGATGTAGAAGTTTTGGAGGTATCTTTATGGTGAATTATGTTTACATTTTCTAATCCGAAATTTTCTTAAAAGTACCAAAATACAACTTCCTCGTAGAAACAATGAAAAACGTTATAAGCTTTTCATTACGTACGCTTGTGGGTAAGATGTCTTCAAACCTATTCAATATGTTTCTGAGCTTTAATTTTGAGAAAAAAAAAAAGTGTTTTAATAATCTTCTCGAATTAGGATCTATACATTACTCATTATTTTTATTAATGGGCTTAGACCTTTTGTCTACGTGGTCGTTTTAACCAGTGGTTTAAGAAATATTTAGACGTCGAAGTGGAGGGTGGTCGTGATCTGGCGGAAAATCGATTACCAGGCATGAATTTTTTCTACTTCAGAGTCAAACACCTAACCACAAAGCCGAGCAGACTTTCAAAATAAAAGCCAAAAATAGTTAAAGAAATACTCTATATTAAGTATTCATTACGTTAGTTCTTTTTGGGATAATCTGACGAAATTTGAGCCACGTAAGTAGCTACCTGTATCAAAAAACCTATAAGTAGGTACTTATCAGAAACACGTCATAAATTGATTTCGAATTCTCTGTGGTGTTTTCCCGAAGGAAACACGAAAAGACGAAAACATTTGATTTATTGATCATACCCACTCTTTCATGGTGAACAAATTGGTCGATTGGTGAAAAAGAAACCCAGCGCACCTACTCAGGTTATTCCTTTTGAAATCGACAGTCACGAATTTAACAAAATGAAAAGAGAATTACATTGCATTAGGCTACGATATTGAAAAACAATACATATACAGTAGGTAACCAGATAATATGTGACTTAACACCTCGATAAGTGAAACCTCGTTAAAATTACAACAGAAATCTTGTTCCATTCACCTTCAAACTAATTTTTAACTTAATATAAATTCACCCCCCCCCCGCCATACAAAAGAGAAAGAGTGCCTCGGTAAGTGCAAAAAGGTTTACAGTTGCGAAGGTGACATTTACGTCAATAAATGAAATACTATCAACGTTAACCTCTGTAAGTGAAATTTACCTCGCAACCATTGAAATTCACCTCGATAACTGAAAATTTTGTAAGTGAAACGTAACTCTGCAGTAGAAGTACGTATTTTCATCTTTAATCACTACCTAGTTGAGTGAAAATTTTCATTTTATGAACTCTCTGGAAGTGAAAATCTTGTTAGGTAACTGAAACACTTCGCGTTCTTCCTTGACATTTCACTTATGGAGGTTCTTCCGTACTGGATACCATAAATTTTTCATTCGGCAAATTTTATTCTTACAAATTAAGTAAAATTAACGAAAATGGGGGAAAGAAGAACATTCCCCAGCAGCCGCATTTTGTCAAACTGAATTGTACCTACTTGGGTATAATTTCGTTAAATGAAAATAATAAAACCCTCCCGACCGTTTTCAGTACCGATACCGACTGATGCAGCATAACACCATCATCAGGGTACCTCGGTGGAAAATTACGAATCGTAAATCAACGCTTGATTGGTTGCATATCGTATTCGGTCAGGCGCAGAAGCGTTGAATAATTTTTTACACGTTCTTTTTACATTATGATAATTTAAAATGTACGCTTCGTTACACAGATTCGTAGCAATTCAAAACGGTAACGATACTGTGTATTATTTTGTTGTTGGTACATTACATCGAGTAAAACCAACGCGTAAACTCGACAAGAAAGTTGAAAATTTTCACTTCGAAGCAAACCCCCTTATCCGCAATTCTCTTTGACCCGTAGATTACTGCCAATATTTCTTAAAACTTGGACTGGTAAGAATGAGTTTTGATAAAACGCAGTAGCAATACGAAAACACAAAAACAAATTTTTAAATAACAAACGTTGCGAGCTCTCTTTTTTTTTTTTTTTTTTTTTTTTTTCTAAACTTTATTTCGGATTCGAAACTTTAGCAAACTTTGTTTACTTCGAACAAAGTGTGTTATCAGTTTTAGATGGAGGGAAAAAGAATACAGAATAAATTACAACGATCGGTTACGTTTCACGTTTCGTATTGAACCCAGCGGCAAAAAAGGATAAGGAAACTTTTGTGGAGGCTCCTCGAGGGTAAAAGTGAAAACAAAATAGGTACCTATAACCTGCGACCTACAAAAGTAGCGAACAAGTTTTTTCATAGTATGTACACTGCCAAAATGTTGTGAAGTTCTAACGCAGTTGGTCTGCTCGTTTTTTTTTTCCTCTGCCTTTGTTTCAGGTGGTTGCTCTGAGCTGCGCGGACGGTGACGTTACGAAACAAAAAGTGAAACTTTACTGCAAAGATGGCACCATAATCAACAACATCATCAGAATCGTGCAGAACTGTTTGTGCAACGAACACAGCGAAAAAGTGCACGCGACCAAACGCAACCAAAAACTACCCTTCGATGTGAGAGGCCAAATGAGCCAAACGGTGCACGCCTCTCGCCATCCCCGAATTCGATCGCGTCCCAAATACTAATGATAACGACTGTAAAGTGGCTCCGACCACATTTATGTGTCATCAGGAGGAAAATGTGCCAAGACTGCTGCTGCTGCTGCTTCTGCTGCTGCTGCTGCTGCGTTCGGTTGCTCCGCTAGGCCACTGAGTATAGCTCGACTGACTGTGGCCGAGGGTGGCATGAGCACTGTTCGTATCATTCTAGTCTCTCACCTTACCAAAGGCACTTTTTGTCTAAAAAACTATTTACAAAAACTCGTTCTTAATTTTTTTCAAAGTTTCAAACGCTGAAAGCGAAAAGGTGACTGCGTGACACGAGAACTAAAGATAGCCAATAAATTTATCGGCAGTGAAAAACTGGTTAAAAAAATGTCGCGTATACACCTCACGATGTAGGACACAGGTGTCCATGTGGCGGGGGGGGGGACTCTCAATCCTTCGGTGACCCTCGGACTGCAAAATCGAACCACGTCCGAGAATATCGATCCGAAGAATTTCGAATTCGATCGAAAAATGACGATTGTGGGGCGCGAAACTCGACCAAGTGTCGACTTTCGCTGCTAAAGCATTTTGAAACGTCGATTCTGACGAATTATTCGTTTACGGCGGTGGATAACGTAATAAAAGCGGTGGAAACTTTTCAGCAAAAACTTCGTTTCAGCTCCGGTTGATGGTCGTGGAGCAAAGTTCAAGAAAAGACGAGAACGAATGCCAACAACATTTGCGATCCGAGAGAGGAAAGTTTGTTTCTTCGCAGATGTTTGTCGTTATATGCACCGCATAAATTAGCCAGTCTCGAGCGAATTCTTAATTTTTATTTTCACCGACTTGCTGCATATTTTTCGTACGGTTTGGTACGTAGGTATTGTTTTTCGCTCTTCCAGGAAGAAAGGGGGCGCAGGGGAAACTGGGACAACCAGAACCACTTTTTGCTCAGAATCTCTCACAAGTCAAAAAAAAAAAGAAAAGAAAAAAGTAAATAGCTGGTTTTGTTTGTCGAACCTTCGACTCGGTTCATTTTAAAAAATTACAACGTATCAGTTATTTCTGTTTTTCCCTCGCGCAGGTTGAAGAGTACAAAAAAAACTGTATAGTGTAATAATGATCTTGACTGCACTTCTAGCTATAACTGCATCTCTAGCCGCATGGTTACGACGAGATTTGAAGGTTGCTGGTTCAAAACCGCGAACCAGCAGACTTGGCAAAAACCAAGTTGTTTGACGTGTGAAACAATGTGAAACAATGTGAAACAATTGTGCGGCACGTGCGACTATCGTTTTGGGTAAACGGAACCCCATTGAGAACTGTTTCGAAGCGAAGGAATTCTTCATTTTCGAATTATTTTCACCTTTAAAAGTAGGACGAGGCGATTTCTCGAAATAGTTACATTACGTGCCCATTCCAAGTACATAGGTACGCATTTTCATCCACGAACTAAATCAATTTTAGAATTCCGTTCTAATTTTGAAAATTGAAATGCATAATTTGCGTGTTGAGAGGAGCACGTTTCTTATTATCAGAACATGTGAGAGAGTTACATCAGTTTCGTCAAGGTATGAATTTTCATTTGAAAATTTACTGAGATAGACGTTTCAAAAATGGTAAGAATTTCAGCTAACGTGAAATAATTTCCGTTCTCTTCTCTCTGCTGTAGGTATACCAAAAACAGGGAAGGCCATGTAAATAATTTTCGATAAATAAATTATTGGGGCGAGTAGTTTAGTTTTATATATTAATTTTATTTGTTTTGAGGTGGTAGGTCAGAACGCATTATTTAACCACGGTGTTCTAAAAAAAGTGGCAAAGATAATTTAACAGAATTTAGGTAAAAGGCAGATATTATGAATCGAACGATAGAATGGCCAGCTTTTTCGGAACCATATGCTATCAAAAATAATCTCGATATCAACTTTAAACTTGCTTTAAAAAAAAAAAAAAAAAAAAAAAAAAAAAACTTTATTGCGTCTGTTTTTAGATCTTGTTTTCCTTTCTTAATCTATTTCAAAGGAAGAATAGATTTGTTGATCGTGTAAATAAATACAAAGTAAGTCTATGTAAAATCAGCCAATATAATAAATAAATATTTTATTAACTGCTCGATGTGCTTTTCAATGAATTACATTTTTTCGACCAGATACGTACTGCTGTAATTCAAAAAGTTTTCACGAACCTTATCTGCGGATCTGATTTTTTTCAAAGTCAATCTATTGCGTTGGAATGGCACAACAACGCATTTGGCCTGCATCTATTTATGGACTGTAAAATTTGAAACAGATACGAAAGTAAAATGAAAATTGGAAGATTTGAGAAAAACTTTTTTTTTAGTCCAAGGTTGGTCCACGCTCAACTTGTTCGCAATAATTACGCTCAAAATTCCACAAAATTAATAAAAATCGGCCAACTTAAATGAAAAACGAAAATGCGACCCACGTGACAAATGACTTCAATAGCTCTTCCGCTTTAACAATTATTTAAATTAGACACATTTTGGACGAAGCAAAAATGTTTTTTCCGTCATATCCAGAGATTAGCAAAATCTTAACTTCTTAAGGTATTCGACGTTGGGTGCAGTTGATCGGTGGTCAAAAACCACTGCACCTGAGAAGTTGGCCGACCCATTGTAGCTTTATAGACTTTACCTAAATTAACAGACAGATACCGAAATTCTTTTATCAACTGGGTTTTGGCAATGTGGCCGTTTTACGCATCATCAAGAGCGTAAAGAACGCAAGTATATTTGATGTCGGAGTGGGGAAAGGGTTGGTTGAAATCCAGCCGACGATGGTCGACCAACGTGAATTTTTCCATCTCCTGCTGGAACACCAATTGAAACCGAACCGAATCAAAGAACTGCCATTTTGGGTCGGAAATGTGACCTTTCGATCGCATAGCCGAGAACCTGACCACTAGAATATAGGCCGGTACCCCACCCAGAGTCCCGACCCCCGCTATTCTAATTCGAAACAAAAGTGCGTCGAACAGAAGGTGCCGAAAAATTTTCTGAATTTTTAGCGAATTCCTTTTACACGAGAACTGAGTAGTCTGCACTTTTCTTCGAAGCCGGGTCATGTTCTAAATATTAACTACGTACCTATTCGAACAGCTATCGCCAAGCTGATGCTGCCTGAAGACTTCTTCCGAGTAAGTACCCGGTAGGCAATATGAATTAACACGAATGTACGATATCTAGTGAGCTAATCGAACGAAGGCGCAATCGTCTCGCCACGTTCTTCTTCCATTTTCGCAGATTACCCAACACCGTTTACGAATTACTAATAACCTTTCGTAGGCAGTATCTGGGTTGGTAGGTAGGTAGGTAGGTACCTACGATAGGCTAATTTGATTTCAAGACGTTGGGTACATTACGCGTTTACACCTAGGTAATTATCGCTTAATGTGAAGCGTACTTGACACATATTTATACAATTACAACTCGAATCGCATTTCGAGTAAAATGATTAGTTGCCGGACTGCAGGTAGCTGCCATTCGTATCGCTGATTATTAAAGAACATAGGTACCGACGTAACTTACCTGCGTACCTTATTATAACATTCGAAGGGTAACGTGCATTCCGGACGCTTTTTACCAAATCGAAAATGAACGCTCAAGCGACGTCGCTTTCGACTCGAAGCCGAAGTAATAACGTAATTATTATACTTATCTCGCAGACGTAAAGTCATGCGATGGAAACGTAAACACTTACGGCCTACTCGTAGTTTGCCACGGACACAATTCTGTCGAAAAAAAGGTACAAAAATGCTTCTGTTCAGGGCCGGATTTAGGGCGTGCAAAGGTACAACTGTACTAGGCGGCAGATTTTTAAATGGCCGCAGAAAAAAGTAAGAAAAATACTTTTTTTGATAACCTTTTTTTTTTTTTACCAAGTATGACCATAAAAAAATATTCAATTAAACTTATAAATTGTTAATCTGGTAGAAACCCCTCGTAAAAATCCATAAAAAATTTTTGCAGAGAGGATGGTAACAACAATCGGAAAATGAGAGGGCTTAAAAATTTTGTTGCACCCGGGCGTTTGAGCTGTAAATCCGGCCCTGCTTCTGTTGAAGGAATGTTACATCAAAAACCTTCGTAAGTAGATATATTATACTTTTTGGAAAAAGAAAATTATCTCTCAAAAGTCAATTTTCAACGAAATTATTGTTTAATGTGAAAAATCTGCTCGTTAATTTTGTGCACGTGGAAAAACCCAGAGTTGAGAGTGTGTACGTTTTTCGTTTCACGACCAAAGAAAAATTTCTGTATCATTTTTGGAAATTCACACGTATTAATTGAAGTATATACGGGTAATTAGGTAGCCGCATGTATGTACCTATAATGTATGTATGTATGTATGTACAATTCTTGATAACACGATACAGGGCGTATTTTTTGTTAGATAGTAACGAAATTTAGACCTGATGTTAGTACCAAGTCGAGGACAAAACCGTTTAAATTTGGGGCGGGTTGCTTTTGTGGTACATCTGGTAGGTGCCATTATGTTACATTTTTGTCGCTTTAATGGCTTTAAAACGAGTAAATTTCAAGCAATAACCACAAAATTTGAAACAGACCTTAGAACTATTCTAAAAAGCTTTCACATTTGATTTCGATCGGCTTTATGGTTCATACTCTGGGGCTGTTGAAGTGGCTAAACTCAATAAATGTTGTAATTCTTGTCCAATAGTCACCAAATTTGGTACGAACATTACTTCTTAACACAAGAACCAGACCTACCAATACTTACTCACTATTGAATATGTACAGAACCGACAGAGGGAAAACAGATACTTATAGAACAGTGCAAAAACAATTGTTCTACTCGAGAAAGACTTAAGTACTAGTTTCTCCTACACTTCTGCGAGGAAACCACACATTATACGCGAGGTACTTACGTATTTTGTAAGTACCCAGATAAGTATGCTTTTTGCATACCGCCCTTACGAACTGAAAATAAATTGATGGGCAACAATCTGTTCATTACACAATATCTTAGTCGATCACAAAACAATGCCTACACGTTTTGTTGTTGAGTACCCAGCTGTTATTATTTTGCAACGAAGCTGAATTGCTGTTCTTGTGTCTTTTGGCGTCTTCTGAGGGACTAAGATCAGGAAAACGTTGTTGACTAGTCAGACAACTTTCATTTCCTAGGAAATAGTTTTCAGAGGTTCTCTCTGTATGATGGTAAATGTGGGAAGCGGGCCCATCATTTTGTAGTATACTTGATATTTCTGTCCTGTCAACCGATGAAAACCTACTACAGTGGGTTTTCACTAGATCTTGTATATTTTTCAAATGTTGATAAATTTCTTCTCTTTCTTGTCTCGATAAGAAAGAAGTCAAATCTGTCAACCAAATAATTTCCTCTACATTTTGGTCAGACATACCTTGCTTTACCTTATCTAAACATAGATGAAATTACTCTTTGTTTTACTGTCTTTGAAACACTTTCTCGTTTTTTTATTACGTTTTGTTTCAACATGCGGACCTGATTTTATAATACTTTTTTTTTATAATTTTGCATCCAATCAATCAGCTGCATTCCCGTAATTATATGGTATGTTATAAATTTATGTACATTCTTATGTTCGATACACGCTGGTCTTTGGTTACAAACATGATGAGTTTTATTTACATCATGTCTTGTTAAAAAAGGAATTGAGGGCAATAAACAAGGAGAATCGTAATTTTTTCAGAAAAATAGTTTCAATGATGAAGTAAATCATCTAAAAGGTAGCCTGTTTCCAGTCCTAACTTTAATTTCAAAAACAAAGTAAAAATACAGAGGTTCTTGTGACACAAATTCGACCTTATGGCTGGCTATCCATCACTGCAAACTGCATTAAATTGGACTCCGGTATGTTATTTCGTCGGCTATGTATGTTTCACTCGTAATAAGTTTTAGGTGTGATTTTGTGTTTTGTTTTATTGATTTGGTTGTGGTGACACAAGGTCGCCCCATCTGGCATACCACAACTTTAACATCAAATTTGTGCCTATTAAATTTTTCTGGTGCGAAAAATAATGAATCGCCATTTCGTTATTGCAAGAAAAGCTCTGTAAGTCAATTTTTAACGCTGTACCAAATGTAATTTTTGTATTTAATGTGTAGTGAACATAATCACCGAGTATACGCCTGTATACTTGTATATTATGTCCATAAGCTAATTGTTTACATTATATTTACACACATTAAGAATTATATTTTTGAATAGTTTGTTTCATAGTGTTACCCGCAGCTTCGTCTGCGATTCGCCATTTTTTTTCATTCTCTTTCGCATATCTTTTCGTTCATTTTTGTACCGTAAATTACGAATTTTGGTGAAAATTGATAACTTTAGCTCCAGAGGGACTACAGACGCGGACGATGGTTTCAAAAATACCTCGAAATAACACAAATAAATACTGAAAATTTTATCTCAATCTTTTAAGCGATTCTGAAGTTATGGGCGAACAAAATAATATATAGGTAGGTACGTACTTACGTCGGATTTCATTAATGTATATATAAACAGGTAGATTATAATAAAATTAACTGAATTTTTTTGAAAAGAATTTATTACTTTTCGTTTAATTTTTTGTTTGTTTAGAATTGAAGATTTTTTTTTTTCTTCATTCGTGTACAAATCGAGAGTTCATTTTATAACAGCCCCATAAGCAAATTCACGGAAGTTTTTCTTTTTTGATCTAGAAAGTTATAGTTATTTTTGCAAAGCAACGTCGATTGTTTTCGGAATCTTGATTTAACAAAAATACTAATGAGGAAAGTAGTTATAAAGCGCGTACTAGTAGGTAAATAGGTACCTATAATATTCACGGAGAATGGAGGTATAGGTAGAATTTTAAAGTTTGGAAACGAAAACCCCTCGAAAAGGGGAAACTTTCCTCTAGTGGAATTATCTCGGATATATCTCGATGTGAAATCACGAACGAATTCTTAAAATTGTAACAATTAGGTAACATTGTCTTCATCAGATATCATATTCTTCCTCAGAATTCCAAACATTTTCTATCTTTACTACATTTTATCATATATTAATTCTGCTCAAGAAAATAAGTCAAGTATACCGTTTAATTTTGTTTGGCTTTGGTTCTAATTTTTTTTAGGTTTCGATTCCTATATCCATAAGAAATTCTGATAATACGTTCCTCAGTACTGACGATAGGTATACGACCTTGAAATATTCGCTATTCGATTTCTCGTCGAATATTGATTCCGAAAAGCAATTTTTATTGCTTGGCAAAAATAATGGAAACTCTTAAGGCTCATCTTCAAAAAACGAACTTGAATTCTAAATGGGTGAGAAAAAGTTGCAAAGAACTGTCGATATCCTTGACAAAAATATCGATCTATCGATGTTTTATTGGTAAATTTTTAGCAGTTTTTGATATGTAAATATCATAGCGCTGGATCTATGGTAAGGGCTAAATGAAAATTACGATCGTCAGATTTTCAGAACTCGTAACTCTTACAATCGTAACTCTCATTTGTGTGTGTTACATGAAGTTTGAGTGTGTATTTCACATGCGCACAACCACACTATTATTATGTTTACGCATCAATCCTTGGTGAGTGTAGCCCCAGCAGAACTCACGACTTTTTTTGTAAACTAATGGAGCAATAGTCACAAAATTTTCAACAAAATTTTTTCTACACATAGGTACCTAATCCATCTCCCACCAAAATTTCAGCCCTATTCATAGAGCTGTTTTCTTGTAATTTTGGAAAGACATATTATTGATATTTTATTGACATCGTTTTAACAATTTTTTACCTTTTTTTGTAGAAACTACTGAAGCAACAGTTCTGAAATTTTAGCCAGATCTGTCCGCTGTCCGTGTATAAAATCTATAACCCTTTGTAGTTTCACCCTCATCCTTATACATCGTTTTCTCAAAATCTTGAAAGAACAACTTTTCCAAAAATTTTTTGTTTTCCAGTTTTCTCCATAGGTAACTACCGAACCAATAGGCATCAAATATCTTTCAGATCAGCTCCTATGTATATGGGGATTACCTCTCGTGAAAATTTCAGCCCTATCCGTTTTTTTGTTCTCTCAAAATTGGCAACCCAGGCGATATAATATACCTACTGTGGGTGTGTGCGTAGATATACTCGACACCACACAAACACCAATCAGGTCGGTTGCGTAATATACGTAGAAGAATGTGCGGGCCGAGCCCAGTAAATAATTTAAGCTATATAGACGAAATATATAGCCGTGAGCGCAAAAAGATAGTTCGCGGGTT
The DNA here is from genome assembly GCA_011428145.1 of Ericerus pela. NCBI lineage: Eukaryota > Metazoa > Arthropoda > Insecta > Hemiptera > Coccidae > Ericerus > Ericerus pela. Next base: position 1,836,423 of record WOFM01000467.1, read on the forward strand.
TTACCCCGCTGGCCAGCTAGGTGGTCGACGAGTGTGTAACACACACTCGTTCGTCATCGACCACCCGTCGCCACACCACTCTCCTCCTAGTAAGTTTCCGAGGAAACTTATGATGACCTGTGATGCCAGTCAAGTGTGGCGCGGCGTTCACTACTACGCTCACGGATACCGTTCACGTAGTAGGACCGCCAGGTCTCTTCGGTTTGGGCTTGCCGAAGTTGGCTGGGAGGGTGGGACGGGAAGGACGTGTTCGGGGCGCTCGAGGCTGGGGAATAGGGTTCACTCGAGTTTGGGTTCTTATGAGCGGAGTCTGGGGACGAAACGTGGGAATGCTCATAAGGGGTGGCAGATAGGTAACTGGTGCCGCCATTAAAGGCGACATTACCATGGCCGGAGGATAAACCGGTGCCGCGAGTTGTAGATGCGGGGGAATGGGAATTCCGGGCGGTGGCATTACAACTTGTGGGAGTGGCATCGGGGTTGTCGCTAGGGCGAGCAACAGGGCAATGTGTGCTGCGAGCACAGCGGCAGTGAATTGCTCCCACGGCTGCAGGGATTGATTCTGCGGTACAGGAGGAACCACCAGTTGCAGTACAGGGGCTGTACCACAGACGGGGCGGACTCCTGTATGGGAGCCGGTAATGGAGCGGGAGTTTGGGTTCGGGTTTTGCCGCGTCTTTCGTCCCGTTTGAGCTCCATGTAAGAGAGACCGCGAGCGCAAGCTTCATGCCGGGCGCGGCCCCCTGCCTTACGGTTCAAACGGGGATGTTTCGCCGGTTTGTCAACAGCCGGGGGACTCTTGTCAAAAGAGGTGGAAGGCTGTGACTCGGGGACTTTCTCCGGCGAAGGTGTTGCCCTTAAGTCGATAACGGGGTTATTATCGACAGCAGCACTTTCTGTCGGTTCAACCTCTTCAGGTACTGGTGAGAGTAGACGTTGAGGGACCGACGAGGGTTTTGGGGGAAAATGGACGGTTGGGGTTGGAGTCGGGTCAACGTCCATCGCTGTCTCTTCCGAAGTAGTCGGTACAACCGAAGGGCGAAGTAACGGCGACTTGCCTTTCGGGACTGACGATGAGGCTACTGGTGCCTCCGCAACTTTGGAAGTCGACGGTTGGGGGGACCGCTTTGTTGCTGCAGACGGACGTTTGAAACCGCTGGTACACAACGTAGCAGTTGCTTGAGCTCGGCGCTTCCGAAGGGGAAGCGGTTCAATCTGTTGAACCGTCTTGAGCGGTGGGATTTCCCCGGAGGGGAGTCCTGCCGAGGAAAACGGTTGAGGACCGGGCGAAGGTCTCTTAGATTGAACGCGCTGTACAACTTCGGCAAATATGTGGGTGTCAATCCGCGCATTGCTTAATTGTACAGCGGTCCGAGCGTGAGGTGGCGTCTCCAACGAGTACGCGGTCTTCCTGGGGAGCGGAACGAAGACTCGAGAACGAGAGCTGCGGACAAGGCCGTGCTGTACAATCTCAGAGCCCTGCGCCGCTGCTCCAGGAGCAGGCCGGTACTGTTGAAGTGGCACACCTCGACCCCTGGCAGCAGACTCCACCCTCTGCCTCAGCGTCGATCGCCGTTGCTGTACTCGAGAAGGAGTACGGCGTGTATCCTCTTGTGCAGGTCCGACAGAGGTAAGCGTCACGGGTGACGCCAATACTTGATCGGACGTAGAGGGTACAGGCGATTTCTGCTTCACCGGTGGAAAGGTGGCAGTAGCCGTGTTGGAAGGAGACGGGGCAACGTCAGCTGGTGACATCGGGGAGGAAAAGGTGGGAGAGGGGGAGCGATGGTCGTCTGCACGAAGAGACGACGGTTCATCGCCGTTACCGCCCTCTGTTAATGGGGGAGTAGCCCTTAAAAGGGCTGTTTCTTCATCTTCGGAAAGATCCGGAATGCTAGGGGAAAGACGCTCTTGGGACATTTCGCCAGTCTATTACGCTCCGCGAGATATTATTAAAAGCGCCTGTTGTGTAGCATTAGATGAAGAGTATATAACAGCCGAGCACGTCAAGAGAAGAGTGAGTATCTAAAACACGAATTTCACTCGTTTTCTTGACCGTAACCTCTGTTTATTTTTGTCTCGTAAACACGAACGAAGTTGCGGTTGCGGCAGCTGTTGTTGCACATTATTACGAGTTTGTTTTGTAGGCGGGGCCTGTTCGTCTTCCGAGGAGGAAGACGCGTCGCATTTATGCGACTGGGTGGCGCCACGAAACAATTTTCGTAATACGTCGTCGTCTACAACGCTTGACTTGTTGTCAGTTGCGTGAGCCGACTCGGACGAGTGCGGGAGAGGAAGGGGAATCGCAATCGGTTTGTTGTCGAGTATAGCGTCAGCTGTTCGACTAGAAGACTGACCGATGGGGTGCAATTGTGTATTTTCCTTCGCTAACCCTTCGGGAGGCGATTCTCTATTTTGATCGTGTGTATTTACGATCAGGGAAGAATCGAGCGTGTCGTCTGTGTGTGAAGACAACGTCGAAGGTTGGGGTGAGGCATTCGGGGGTGAGTCGTCGTTTTTAGGTAAAACGACCTCAGATGACAAGTCAACTGTCGGTCCCGAAGGATCATCGACGGAAGTTGAGTCATCTGGGTCGGCTTCTATGTCTGTGTAGACATAGGCCGACTTTAGGCGATCGATTGATACGCGTGTGTGTCGTCCTTGTATGTCGATCTCGAACCATTTATCCGTACAGTTGAGGACTTTGTACGGTCCAGAGTACGGTGGGTCGAGTGCCTTACGAGGTGTATCGACGCGTAGCCATACGTTTTTAGCTGATTTTAGATCAGCAGGGACGTATGAGGGGGAATCGCCGTGGTTGCGGGTGATTTGGGTGAACGCATTTGCACTTTCACAAATGCGTTGAGGAAGGTTAGTGCCGTTGATGTGAGTGACAACACTTGGTGGGCTGTCTTCAAAGAAATCAGCCGGGAGACGGAGCTCTTCACCATAAAGGAGTTGGGCTGGGGATACGCCGAGGTCGGAGATGACCGTCGAGCGTAGGCCGAGAAGAATGAGAGGCAAATCGGCTGCCCATTCTCCACGCGAGTCTTTGGAGTTCTCGTGGGCCATGATGGTGGCTTTGAGAGTTCGATGCCAGCGCTCTATTTTGCCGTTCGATTGGGGGTGATACGCCGTAGTTGAGATTTTGTGTATTCCCAACTGGCGCGCAACCGAGTTGAATAAAGCCCTTTCAAACTGGCATCCCAGGTCCGTCGTTATGGTTTCGGGGACGCCAAAGGAGGACACCCAGTGTTGGACGAAGAGTGTTGCCACTCGATCCGTGGAAATATCCGTTGTCATGATAGCGTGAGGCCATCGTGTGGCGCGGTCAATCATTGTCAGACAATGACGAGGACCGCTAACCGTCGGCAACGGACCCACGATATCGATGTGCACATGCTTTAAGCGATCGGTAGGGCGAAAAGCTTGGAGAGGGGCTTTGGTGTGTCTACCGATTTTGGCTTGTTGGCATGCGGTGCACTCTTTCGACCAACGTAGGCAGTCAGATCGTAGGCCAGGCCAAATGAATCGATTAGCGATCAGACGGGCAGTTGTCTGGCCGCTCGGGTGCGAGAGCCCATGAATCGAATCGAAGATGATTCTCCGATATTTGGCGGGTACGAAGGGTCGTTTTTTCCCCGTGGACGTGTCGCACGTTAAAAGTAACGTGTGTCCGGGTACTCTGAACGATTCGAGGATGAGGGCAGAGTTGGGGTCTGCAAGGTATTGGGCAAGTTGGGGGTCGTGTTGTTGGCAAAGGGCCATTTCATGGTATGGCACAACACAGGGAGAGGTAATGGCGGAGATTGATATATGTGACAAACAATCAGCGGCTATGTTGTCCTCTCCTTTGATGTAGCGAATATCCGTGGTGAACTGCGAGATGTACTCAAGTTGATTTTGCTGGCGTGGTGAAGCTTTCTCGCACGCCTGAAACAGGGCAGTCGTGAGGGGCTTGTGGTCCGTATAGACGGAGAAAACACGCCCTTCGACCAGATTACGGAAGTGCTTCACCGCCGCAAAAACAGCGAGTAATTCGCGGTCGTATGTCGGATATCGGCGTTCGGTGTCAGATAATTTGCGGGAAAAAAATGCCAAAGGCTCTAGCGATCCGGCACCGTGTTGATAGAGGGTAGCCCCTATCGCGTAGTTAGAAGCGTCGGTTGCCAAGACGAGTTGTTTGGACTCGTCAGGATGCGCCAAAAGAGCAGCATTTGCTAACGCCTGCTTTAGGTCGTGGAAGGCGGTTTCGGCAGTGTCAGTCCAAATTATCGGGGTTTTATCACGTTTTTTGTTGGAGTGGATAAGTGCGAAAAGTTTACTCTGAATGTGAGCGCAATGTTTAATTGTACGCTGGTAGAAATTCACCATTCCGAGAAAGCGCCTAAGGTCATGAACAGTTTTGGGAAGTGGGAAATCGAGTACAGCTTGGACACGTTCGGGGGTGGGTTTGATACCTGAGCTGTTGACTCGATGGCCAAGGAAGGTGAGCTCTTCACGTTCATGTTCGGACTTGTTACCGTTGATAGTGAGGCCAGCGTTGTAGATACGCCGTATGACCTCGGTAACACGTTCTTCGAGCTCATCGGGGTTGGAGGTGGTAATGAGGATGTCATCGATATACGCGTAAGCGTAGTCGATGCCTCGCAACAATCCATCAATGTACCGTTGGAAGGTTTGGGCGGCGTTTCGAAGTCCGAAGGGCATATAGGGAAATTCGTAGAGACCGAAGGGGGTTATGACGGCTGTCTTGGGGATGTGTTCTTCGGTCATCGGGACTTGGTTAAACGCCCGCACGAGATCTAATTTTGTGAATAGTTTGGCACCAGCTAATCTGGCGTGGAAATCCATAATATTCGGGACAGGGTACTTGTCGGGAATAGTTCGTGCGTTGAGTGCTCTGTAGTCACCAAGCATGCGCCATGTTTTGTCGGGCTTCATGTGCATATGCAAGGGGGATGACCAGGCACTTTTGGAGGGTCAGCAGTCACCACGTTCGAGCATGGTTTGGAAGGAAAGGCGGGCTGCCTTTAGCTTCTCGGGATGTAGACGACGGGCACGGCAAAACACCGGTCGACCTACAGTTTCGATATCGTGGGTGACTTCGGTAGGGGAAATCCTCGGGCGTAAGCCTTCTTTACAGGTTACGCCGGGAAATTTGTCGAGGATTTTTTGGAATCGACTATTTGAGTGGGCGATGGTCAGGCAAATCTCCGGGGGATAGTCGATGGGTCGGGGTTTACCTACAACGGCAAGTCCAGTGGTCTTATCAAGGAGGTGCCCTTCGCTGACTTCGGGAAGCAGTTGGTAATGGCTAAGGAAGTCTGCTCCGATGATGGGATCAGCGATATCGGCAATGATGAAGGCCCACTTGAATTCGCGACGAAGGCCGAAATCTACCTGCACCAGCATATCTCCGTAAGTACTAATTGGAGTTTGGTTCGCAGCGTAGATTTGGAGCTTAGCGTTGCATTTCCGGTCTTCAGCGGTTGGAGGTATAGCCGATATCTCCGCGCCAGTGTCAACCAGGAAGTGATGCTCGCTAAGCAGATCTTCCACGAATAGACGGACTGAATTGAAAACGAGTGGGAGTGCCATCTTGACTGACTCGTTTACTCGTTTCCCAAACGGGTAGGGGATTTGGAATCGCGGTGGTCGCGATTTTGGGGTTTGTCCCACCATGAACATGGGGGGTCAGAGCAGTTGCGCGATTTCCTCCCAAACTGTTGGTGATACCAACAGTAGCCATTGCGGGAACGGGAGGGAGAGCGGGTATTTACCGGTCTCTTACCATCGATGACTCGTAGCATCGTCCGTGGTTTTGAACGACCGGAGCTAGAGTTACGAGAGGGCGATCTGTCTCTGGACCTGGCATCGCGTGAAAGCGAACGCCTATGTTCAGGGAACAGGGCGGGATTTTTTGGGGGGTCGACAGAACTCACCTGTTTTCCAGCCAAGAGCTGTTGAAGCAGCTGGGTAATGGTAGCTAGTTCCGAGGAATTAGCCGTTGGTGCTGTCGACGGAGGTGCCGCGGGAGTTGCGATAGCGGAGATGGTGCTGGTCGCAGGGGATGTCGACGGAAAGGTTTGCTCGAGAGCTATTGCCTCATCAGCTTCGAGAGCTGCCTGTCGAGAGGTTGCGGGCTTTGTCATGGCCAATGTTTGACGGATATTGACCGGGAGGGATTGGAAAAGAAGGTTACGGAGGACATCGTCATTTACTCTTCCTTCGTTTAAGGTGACGAGGCGGCGATGGTACGCCGAGGGCCTCTCAGAAGGTTGACGATGGGTGTTTTCCAACAGCGTTCTAATCCGGGTGTAGGAGGAAGGGGAAAACTCCTGTTGGATCTGGTTTCGGAGGTTCGACCAAGTGTGCAGCGAGTCGTCGGAACTGTAGAGTAATTCCAACACAGCATTTGCTACCTGGGTCGGCAAGTGGCCGGAGATCGCCAGGTAGAGCTGAGACTCGCTGGTATTGCCACTGGCGCGAGCAAGATTCTCGATCTGCTGCAGCCAGAGACGCACATTCTCGGCGTTGAACGGGGGTAGGCCTGTTAATAACTGTGGTGGGTGGGCTTGTAAAGAGGGAGAGACGGTAGTCGCGGCGGAATTTGCTTCCTGCTGGTGCGATTGCCGATTGAGGATTGGGGATAACCTCAGCGTGGAACTGTCAACTGGCTGGTGCTGGTTGACCGAAAGTTCCTCGCCCGGAAGGTAATTGTCGAGGAATGGGCCTAAATTTACAAGCGTAGAGGACTGCGGGATCGCCAAGTTCGTCGGTACAGTCGACAAACGCATGCTGACATGCGGCGTTGAGTGGATGGCAGACGTGGGGTTGGGCTGGTTCTCCATCCTCCTGGGAGGATTGCTGACTGTAGCCTTCGCAGGCGTCAGTGGGAGAACCAGGTCGTTGAGGGACGACGGGGTTAATTTGGAGGCCATGGAGGTGGTTGAAAACAGAGGCTAAGTTCGCACTTTCCTCGTCGGCAGCTGATTGCCGACTGTTTGTTTCTCTTTGGGATGGCTGGTCGGTACTTGCGTACTGACGTCGAGCCTGGGAAGAGGAGAGGGAAAAGTGGAAAGTTAGGGAGATGGAAAGGGAAGGAGAAGGAGAACCTTCTCCGTCGGCAGCTGGGTGCCGACTGATTTTTATGGACGTTGGTCGGTACTTAAGTACCGACGAGCAACGAGGGAAAGGGGTAGGAGAAGGAGAACCTTCTCCGTCGGCTGACGAGAGCAGACTGAGTTCCTTCTTTGATTGTTGGCGGGTATGCCAACGTTTGAAGAAGGGGCGTGGTTAGGGAAAATCTGCTGGTAAGAGCCGATTGGTTGTTTCCGAGCTAGTCGGAAGCGGGTGGGGAAGGAGGTGACGGTTCCTTCCCCCGTCGACGGTAAACGTCAACAACAAAAATAATACTTACGTCGGAGGTCACCACTTGTGGGTGTGTGCGTAGATATACACGACACCACATAAACACCAATCAGGTCGGTTGCGTAATATACGTAGAAGTATGTGCGGGCCGAGCCCAGTAAATAATTTAAGCTATATAGACGAAATATATAGCCATGAGCGCAAAAAGATAGTTCGCGTGTTTTACCCCGCTGGCCCGCTAGGTGGTCGACGAGTGTGTAACACACACTCGTTCGTCATCGACCACCCGTCGCCACACCTACTATAGGTATCAAGTAGGTACCTAGGCTAGGTATCTACTTAAAAAAAAAAAAAAAAAAAGTCAAAATAGGAAAATGGTGCCATTCGGTTTATTTTCTTATGAACGGCTAATTTTCATCATCTTCACTCCTAACCGTTTTGTGAGGTCTATTTTAATACCCCGTTTGCAAGCAAACTGAGTGAAAAGAAGAAGATATCCTTGGAGGAAAAAATCGAAGAATGTATGATTTAATATCAGTATTTTCGTTAAAAAAGGAACGGTGTAAGAAAAAGAATAGTTCCAACTCGATAACAAAATACAATTACTTTAAACGTACGTTATTCAGCTTCCATATACACTCAATTTTCGAAAACACAATGTCTGTATGGACGAAAGGGGGAAATTCGATTTTATTTTAATTACTTACATTAAATTTCGCGTTCGTACTCTTTTCAATTTGAGTTTATATTACAATAATAATTTTCACCTGTTGATTCCGCGCATAAATACATTTTAAGAAGTTTCCGGTTTGGATTTATGAAAAAAATAATAATAAGAAAAAAACAAAAAGAACCTTGGTAAGAATTTGATTATTATCGCAGTGAATTAAAATTTATTGGCTCGCATCTCGGTACATTGTGATTGTGAACATGTTTTTCACTTATTGGCCTTTGTCTGCGTAAATAAAGTTCGTTAATAGTGACATTTTGTACAGACTACTTTCTCTTCTTCTTGGAAAAGAATTGATTATCCACATTGCATTAACGACGTTTATGTAGTAATTTTAAGTATGGGCGGTTGCTGTTTGATTCGCAAGCTTACCGAACAAGTTGTAAAAATTTTCATAAACGATTTATGGTTAAAAAATTTAATATTTCTCTCAAAACGATGAAAATATTCACTTCTTTTTCCCATATACTATCAACTAGAAAGCAAAATGTAAAAAAAAAAAAAAAAAAAAACATAGAAAGAGAGAAAAGAAAAACTTCCTAACGCAGCAAATTTGCCTGGAATTTTAAAATCGTAGCAAAATACAACGTGTTCCGTCAGCAAAGTAGAAAAGTAGATTTCAAAACATTTTTATAATTTTAAAATTTTAAAATTTTAAATCATTAAACTTGACTAGAAAATAAGGTTTTTGGAACTTACGTTAATCTCAAAATTCTCTCCCAGTATGTTCATTTAGATAAAAAATTTCTCAAGCCATGAAAATTTCAAAATTTGGGGGCAGCAAGCTCTGCTGGAAACGAGTTTGCATTTTGAAAACCCAGAGCCGTAGAGAAAAGATTATGGAGAGCGGGAGAAAAAATTTATGGGCCTCCACACAACTAAAAATTACATCTGCGATCAAGTGCAGTATCGATGATTTATTGGCGACTTACAAGCCAATTCCACTCACAAACAAAATTTCTTAGGGGTTTTTTAGTAGATTTTCCATGAGAGTCTACTCATTTTTCCATATTTTTTTTTTTTTTTTGAGAATTTTGGAATTTCGATAAAAATTTGTTTTAAACTAAAGTTAACACTTTTTCAAGTTTTTCACTTCGTCGAAGAAATATAGAGCTAGAACAATAGGTCAAGTAGTTAAGGCTGTGAGCTAAGTTATAATAAGAGCATTTTCTCAGGGCTAAAACTCGAACTGGATAACATGTAGATACGTTCATACGGTACCATTCTACTTCATCAAACGCAGTTCATAACTTGCATTTGTTTTAAACAAAATCAGCTGCACTTACTAGTTTCGCAGCGGATGAAACATTTAAAAACTGTTTTTTTAAAATGCCTTCTTTTTTTTTCATGCCCCCTTATACCTTTATTTTTATTGAACACTCCCTAATTGCTTCTGAGACTACCACTGTTCTCCAGGATCACTGCAGTATCGTCCACTTTGTGGAATAAAGGGCTAAACTCTTTGGCTGCCATTATACTGTCATTATACTGCCATTATACTGCCATTAAGTTATAGATAGAGATGAATTTGGCGACTTTGTCGTAGAGTTTCGATAATTTATGTGGTTTTTTTTTTTTGGTTTTTTTTTATTTTTCAAATTTTCGAACAAAACGTCTTAAATTACCGGTATGACGTGTCAATCAAAAAGTCCCATAAATTTGTATTCGTTTGTCTTTTTTATTTTTTCGAGATTCGTTGAAATTTTAATGTCTACCTTATTTTCTTTCCGGCAAACTGATGCAGTATTTAAAAACCTCGTGAATTTTATCGGTGATAAATAACAAGAACAGCAATATTAATTTCCATCTACCAAACATAAGGTCATTTCTGGTAACTCGTCCTCAGAGTTGAATCCCATATTCCAGTGATGAATCCATTGTTCTGAATTGTGAATCGTCGAATACAACTTATACCGGCCGTTCTAGCTGAAATTAAGGCTGTCACAATACAACAATAATAAATGTGAAAGAAAAGAAAACGAGTACCTACAATTATTATGGTTTTACCGATAGTTGCTAGGTTTATGAGATTTTCAAAACTAGTTGAGAATTGCTCGATAAAATAAAATCACTAAACTTTGAACCATCGAATAAAATTTTAAAAGTATTAATAGCTCATTGCTCTTTTTTCGAGATTTTTTTGGGGGGAGATGGGTAAGGTAAATACAGTCGTACTTATTTTTCAATTGAGAAGTATACAGCCTATAAACAGTTCTAAAAAATGACTGGTTAACCGTTAGAAAATTCTCAAAATGAGTAAAAATTACAGTCGATGAGAAAAACTGAATAGATTTCCAAATCAAAAAAGTATTTTGATAAATAAATGAAATTTCAATTACATATTCCAAACTTATTATTCAATTGTTAATTTCTAGTTTCTTATATTTGCGATATTTTTCACATGCGTTCCGCAGATTATTTCACCCGATAAAACAAGAAGAAGAAAAACAACCGTTTTACAACAATTTTCGTATTTTTAGCAGGTTTTTCACCGGTTGAAAATCCGCTAATTAAAATCGTACGAAGTAGTAAAGTTAGGGCTGCGACTGCATGATACTTTTTCAGTTCACAATTATCAATTTATGACGTTTGGCGTAGAAATCATTAATTCGTGTAACCTTATCCGTATGTTCAATTTTTTTTTTATCTTACGCACACTTACGTAGGTACCTGTCATGGCTATGCCCACGAGTCCTGTGCGCACTAGCGATGCGCAGAGGACTCGACATGACTGGAGATACTGGGCCAGCGTTGCCAACCGTATGGAAAAAGCCGGAAATGTACGGCTTTTGGGTTCTTTTAAATGTGTACGGTCCGTATGTAGGGCCGTACGCCAAAACGTACGGCTTTCAGAAAAAAATTAAATATAATTTTTTTTTTAATGTAATACCTACTGATAAACAAAATCGATCTTTTTAAAAATAAAAGTGTGTCTCAAACATCGATATTCAATTGCTTCATTTCTTATCATTATCAATTAAGTTGTTTTTTTTTTTAATTTTTTTCGTTTTTGAAGAACTGAAAACTGTGAGTGTGATGTGAAGATGTGATGTGATGTGATTCCGGATTTACAGCCGATGGGCTGAGGTAGAACAATCTACAGGTGAGTTAATTGTTAATTATTATTATTATTATTAATTAGGATTTAGCGACAAATCGAAGAGAATTCATTTACAAATTCTCTTCGATTCGTAGCTGTAACATTAATCAGGATTTAGCGATGAATAGAAGAGAATTCATCTACGAATTCTCTTCTATTCATCGCCGTTAAATTAATCAAAATTGTTTACAAATTACCATAATGTTGGGGAAAAAAATAACATGTTAAGGGGGGCAAAAACTGAGTTATATTATTCATTATGGTATGGGAGGGGGTCAAGAAAACAAATATGAGAAAAATTAAGACGTGTACGGCTTTGGACCTTGAAATACGGCTTTTTTGTACTGTGAATATGGCTTTTTTACTATCATTAGTTGGCAACACTGTACTGGGCTGAGGCGACGCTAACAGTTGTCTAACAACTAGGCGCGAGCTAAGGTGTGTGACAACAGATATATTTTATTCGTCCTTGCGACGTAAAACCAACATTAACTATAAACTCCTCCACTACAGTACCTACCTACGAGTGCATCTATTATTACAGGTATGTTTGTATACAAGTATACCGGTATTATGTTTGCGGTAGGCCTACGCTACGTAGGCTATAGGTATTTTGTGGGCGTATCAGACACTTAGGTGTTCGTTTGCTAAGCACGATAGAGGTCGCAATTTGAGGCCAATAGAGTTGAAATTCTGTGCGTGAGTAGCTTCGAGTACGTTCTCACGTGGGACTGTGTATGGTGAAAATCAGCCGTAGGCGGCCAAAATAAGCTCCACCAATGAAAGTCGAGACGCATTCATCATTCGATAGGGCTGAAATTTGAATTTTAGTTAGCTACGAACATAACAAAAGCTGAAACCTATTGATTTGTATGAGCAGTGGTCGATCGATTCAGCCGTACGAGCTGAAGAAATATTTCATAGGATTGAAATTGACGATGCATGACAGAAGTCAGATATTACGTATTTCATTTATAATCAGGAATTGATGTATTTGGGAATGCAATAAACGTGGTGTGAACTTTTTTTAGCCGGTTCAATTGCAGATTTTCGCTGAAAACTTGATGAAAAGGTTGAATCGATTCGAATGGAAATTTTACGAAGAGTTGACACCGATAATCATTTTTTTTATGAGTCGAAGAACTGTATAAATTTTCTGCAAACATCGAAAAAATTATAATTTTGCATAATTTTGGAAAACCTGATTTTCTATCGGAGCTTGCTGCGTTCGAGTTCTTTATTTTACGATTTTTTTTTATTTAATTTTTTTTACCATCTTTTAAAATACGCGAAGAAAATTACCGCAACAATGGAAACGTAATTAGAAGTGGCGAACGACAAAGTTTTATTTTTTATTCGATTTAATTGCGATAAAAATACCGGAAACCGTTCTAAAATTAACGACGATAATTTTTTACGATTACATTCTCGAGTTTAAGAACTGAACTGAACTGTAAAAGAAGAAAAAAATTGAAAACATCGTAAGCAATAAAAAATAGGTACCTACCTACCTAACCAAGAAGTAAGAAATATTAATAGAATCAACAGATCGTAGGTGAGAAAAAATGTTTAGAGAACTTTGCAAAGGTCTCGCATAAGTGATCTAGCTTCTCTCAAGATCGACTATTAGAAGAAAAAACCTTCCAATAATAATAATCGATGATGGTGGGGTGTATGGAGATGTACACACGTCACAAATTCATCGGGTCGTGAAAAAAGAAGCGAACCCAATCCCACCCCAAGGTCGTTTCGTTTCGTGCCGTTGATCAGTTTTATAAACACATTTTTATAGACAACTTACTTAGAATAGGGGAAATAAAACAAACGCTAAAGCCACAAGAGTGGCGTACAAAAGACAAAAGTCTGTATTTGTTTATCGAATTTTAAAATATCATTGTTTCGAAGTGGTACCTACCTAATTTTCGTAAATGAATTTCGAATCTAAAATAATTCGCAAATCTTGCATTCGTCGCATCCTATGCGAGTTAGATTTTCCTTCACATTCACATTCTCGTGTTTCCTAACGGATGAAAACAAAGAACGCACAAAACGTAAAATTACGAATTCCACCTTCTCCCTCGCAGCGCATTAATTAATTGCGAATGAGAAAAATTGGATTCGGCGTTGTGGCGACCGAAACCGCCCGGTGCCAGAATCAGACCAAATGCGGAACTTGAGAATAACAAAAACAGTCCGTACCTACAATATGCTCGAAATACCTAAGTATTTTATTTGTTTTAACGTTTTATGAACTGTGGAACGCGCGCTCATTAAACTCACGGATAAATTCGGGACGGATCGGCTGTATCTAAATGCGCTAAAAAAGACTCGTGCATCCGACTCGACAAAGTAGCCTCACGCAGTCTACCCAAATTTCGCACAAAAACTTGATAAAAACACGAAGGAACTAATTGCTGACGTACTCGTTCGACGAGCACTGGTGATTTTAATCGAAAAAATTGTGCCGATGCGGAGGAAATTTATGAAAATCCCCCCCTGAAATTGGAAGCTGATGGAAGCTTTCCATAAAATATAGCCTACTTACACTTGTATACTCTATCGCGACTGTAGCCTATACGTATACGTGTATTCAGTTGTAGCCCACAGGCAGAGACGTAGCGAAAGCCTTTTCTAAGGTGGCAGAAAAACTAAAATTGCCAACTAAAATTTATGAAATTTCCGACAAATAAAATAAAATAAAAAAACCATCAAATTGCACGACTTTCTAGCTGTAGGTGCAGTTAATCAATTTTGAATACGTCCCTGCCCAAAGGTACGTAATACCTATTATTTGTTGTAAAACGTACGAACTTTTCACGTCGAATAAGACCTAACATTTTTATTTTTATTATTTTCGCCTAATAAGCTCATTTGGTGATTAGACTCGCTTTGCCTTCGTCCTAAAGTGAGTTTGATAAGCGGATTCTACTGCAGGTATCGATTGATTCTTTCCCAGTTGATCATTTTCGTTCTGGTTGTCGTGGTGGTAAAATTAAATTTTCGCGTATTTTTCAAGGATAAGAATGGTAAATTTAATTTAACCACCAAGCTTAGGTCGAATAGTAGAAACTGTTTAAGCAATATGAAAACTAAGAACAACACTTTGCTATAGAAGACCTAAGCTCGACTGTGGAAGGCCAAGACCAAGACCGAGACCGAGACCGAGACCAAGACCAAGACCAAGACCAAGATCAAGACCAAGACCAGTACCAAGACCAAGAGTCAAGCTTACCATTGTGTTTCTGCCCGTCGCTGTCAGTAATGCAAAATCTATGTAAAGAAGATTTTACTAGCAGTAGGTACACCGTTTTTGAGGAATACAAGAGTTGGAAAAGTCGGAAGGAATTCTGAGAAAAAAAATCTGAAAATTTCGGACTTGACACACGTTTTTGAATCTTCCGAAGTTCCGAACAAAATCAAAATCGCTACCGCAAGACTCCAGAAACACATTCGTGAGAATTTCACGCGAACATCGTCGAGTCCACCGAAGAGATGTTTTTTATTCGCGTAAATTATAAAAGTTTTAATTTATTCGCTAATTGGGTAGTTTAGTAGTCTGAATTGACATATTAAAAGTCTTACTCTTCGTGCCCCGAATTTCCACAGATGTGCCGGATAAATACGTCTGCAAGACGAGTATTCCGTGCATCGCAATAAAACATCGATTTCTTCTAAAGAGTAGTTGGGTGTGAAAATACTTGGCACAAAATTTAGCCTACTGTTCGTACGATGTCCCCCTTCATCGCAAAAAGGGTGCAAAAGATAATGACTCGATACTTATGACAGGTACATTCATTCTTTTGCATGGTCGTTGAAACCGAGGCAAGAAGGGGAAAATGCTCCCACTTTTTTGTTTCGTTTTACTGACTGTATTTTAGTACGTCGCGCTACAATAAAATAAAAGTGGCCTTACTTTTTCTGGCCCATATAGCATCTCAACGATGAAATTTTATTCTTACGTTATTAGAATATTTTTCATAAAACATTTTATGGAAAACAATTTTGTTCTCAAATGTAACTCTTCTATTTGGAAAAAATTAAAGAAAATTCAAAATTTCACACACTTCATCCGCCCGGAGAGATGCTAGAGGTGAGAGTTGTAAAACTTCATCAAATACTCGTAAGATCAACGTAAACATATTCCAGCAATCAAACCTTCGTTTTCAATTTTTTTTACGTTTGCCATTTGTTTTTCCAATTAATTTTCCTGCAGGTATTATAACATTCACGAATGCTGGTTGCCAAACTTACTCTCTTATGTGAAATGGTACCACCTTTCGTGTCCACTTCTCAAAGGAGGGGAACTGACGAATAAAATTAATGTGGCTATTTTTATGGAAAATTATTTCGGAAAACTTTTTTTAGAACAACTTTTCAAAAAAATCAATATTTTCCGAGATAAACGCAAGAAACCTCAATGAATGGCATATTCAAACCCGTATCTGCGAACGCAAATGGCGGGAGAAATCAGACTTTTGGTATGTTATTTTCGACACCCAGACTGACCCATTAATGAAGAAATTAAAACTTTTCTAACTTATTAAAATATAAATTTTCCTATTTTAATTTGAATTGACTCGACTATTAGTAATTCTAACGATTTTCTCACTTCGAAGTAAAATTCATTCTGCCATTTTAACAGAAAGATAGCAAGATGCACCAACGCGCAGACAATTGTTTTTTTCATTAAGTTAATTGAAACTCTCTTTACAGGATCTTTTGTCTACGTACTCACAACTTTCCCTCGGAGCCATAGCTGATTCAGATATTTTGTTTTCGGGAATAACTTTTTTTCAAAGGAAAATATATATAAATGGGAGATAAATTCATAGGCCTACGTTGTTTTAAATGTTGTGTTGATATTTCTCCGAAAAGATGCCACTAAACCATCGTAGTAATTATCGTTTTTCATGGGTAACCAAAAAAAAAAAAAAAAAAAAAAAAAGTTCGATTAAGAATAACATTGGCACTGCAAACTCAAAATATCTGTAAGTGAAAAATAAAACCTCTGCTCCCATCGGAGAGTTTTAGTACCAGTATCGAGATTAAAAAAAAGTAATTACGAATGCTGCATTTGGTAATACTGGATGTTCAGACAAAGAAGATGTTTTGTCAATGAGATAACCTACCGCGATTCTGAAACAGGATACGAAAAATTACGTTGTTATTAAAGTGACCATTACACCATTTATGTTGACTCTGTCACGAAATTTAATTGTCGCACGTTCGACGAATAATTTTCTCATACAGCTCCTACAGCTTGTTTTTACGATGGCTCTAACTCTCATCCACAACATGAACAACAAATTAAGTTTACCTCACATTTTTCGCAAATCTGTTCGCCGTATAATTGACGCTTTGTTCCTAAATTTCACAGCAGTGAAAAAACGTTAATTGTGGCTTTAAATCCAACCAAGTCGTCATTAAAATTTCAATTCCCTCTCTGGTTTACCTCGCGCGAAATACTGTTTGTCAGAAATCGAAACTCAAAAAAATGTTCGTTTTATTTATTACCACTGTTTTTCCTTTTTTTTTTCTTTTTTTTTTCTTTTTTTTTTGGTTGACTTTGCAATTAAATTTCCTTGGCCGCATAGTAACCCAATGCGGTTCGTAATTTTTTCTTCTAATTGGGCCAAAAATTTTTTGATTGTTTTGAAAAACTTGATAATAAAAAAGATAAGATCATTTTCTAATGTTAGATAAGAGATATTATTGGGCGTTGATTTTACGTAGCACCTAATTTTTATGTGGTGAGTGTCTACTATGGCAAATTCATAGCCTGAAAATAGTAAATAACGAAATTTTTAGCATGCACGGTTACTGTTTCAAAATAAGATAATTCTTCTTTTTAAGAGCTAACAATCGGATGCGTATACACTCTTGAGTAACAGTCTCATAAATTTAAATAAGATTGTTCGAGAGTTTACTTATTGAGATTCCTGCTATGAAAGCCTAATATTCTTATATTTTGATGAAGTTGTCATCTTAACCATAGATAATTTTCCGATGGGTAAAAAAAAAACAAAACATTACCAATCTGCGAGACAAGTGAGTGTGAGTCCTACTTACACCTTGTTCCGAGTACAGACGCATTTTCTCCCCAAAATTTGTATTAATTTCGTGAAACACTTAAACTTGAACATTCTTAAACATTTCACTTTTCGATAATTACACGCAGTAATGTCATTTCTAATTTGAAATTTCTTGCTAGAAAGTGGTTTCTTGTTCACCATCGTTGGTTTTATGGTCTTCGAAACTGTTGGTTAAAAGTTGGGTCTGCGATCAAAAGTTAAACGTAGATATAGCAGATACCTTTCAAGTACCTACCTTTCTAATTGTGTTGAATTACCTAATGGGTATATCTTATTTGCTGTACTGGAGAAACTCGCTAGAATTCTGAGTATATGGTACATATAATACAGAATTTGATTTCATTAATTGATTTATTGATTTTTTTTTTCTATTGTTTGCATCAAAATCTCACTCGAGTTATTACTATCGGTATATTTTTAATTTTCCGAATGTTATTGCGTATTATGAATCGAAAGCTTTCCATTTCTATCGCAAACGTAATTATCATAATTCACCGATCAGACACTTTCGCAGCACTAAGTAAATGGTTTAGGAGCTATAGGTATACTAAATGATGTTAGTAACCTTCGAACAAAGCTAACGATTTCCACAAAATAACCGACCAAGTAATTCCATCCAGCTAAGGTGATGCCCAGAAACGTAGGCCAGTTCGTGCCGTATTTCACCCTAGTATCGAAAACGAATGAAGCAAAATAGTTTTTTATTTTTTTTCAGCTCACGTCCACGTCACCGTCCATATTTCCCAATTCTGTCATCAATCCGTAGTAGGTAGGCACCCACCTACCTACCTTCCTATAGGTATCCTTTCCCTGCTCACCGAGGTCGTTCACGCGGCACGTAAACCTAACCGCAACCATCTTAGGAGTAGTTCCTGCAGTATTGTTCTACACGTAGCACCACAACAGCGACAATAAGGCATACGTAGCCTACAATCATTTTTTTTTT
Organism: Ericerus pela; assembly: GCA_011428145.1. NCBI lineage: Eukaryota > Metazoa > Arthropoda > Insecta > Hemiptera > Coccidae > Ericerus > Ericerus pela. The sequence continues at coordinate 1,854,665 of WOFM01000467.1, forward strand.
TTTCGTATCTTCATGTTGGTGCGTCCTTCATACTGCCAAATCCAGATTTATATAATAAAATTTAGTGATCCCGATTTTTGATCGATATTTTCGATCAATCGATTGAAATCGGCCCTAAAACAATCGATTTTACAAGATGATCGATCTTTGAAAAATCGAAATTAATCGATCGCATTTTCCTTATTTTTATTTTATTTAACTTATTATACGATATTCTGGTAATGAAATGTTCTCACTTCCCATTTCATCGCGATCGTGTTTTTTTTTACTCCTTTCCTCCTTAATTTTGCAAAATGAAGCGCCTATAGGGATCGAGCAGTGTTGTTTACTGAAGAGGCCGTTCAAAAATTTTGAGGTTGAACTGAATTATTTGTAAAAAATCAAAAACCATCGAATTATTAGTTATTCTGATTCATAACTTTAACTAATAGGGTGATAACTTCGAAAAAATGAATTTAAGCGGATTGATTTTCAATTTATAAATTTTTTTCAATTTCATGATCAAACTTTGTTGAGACTATTAATCCTTCTCCCCTCTCACTCCTGAGAACACTCGACTGTATTCTAAACACACTTTTATATTACTACTCGCGGCTATACTGTAACACATCTCCGCTACTCACTCGTTAATCTCCATACACCTTCGTTCATCTCACTCGATCTGTACTTACTCTCATCATATATGATTAATGTTAAATATACACGCTTCTGAGATGTTACTTTGGTTAATTCTTTACTTCATGTTACAAAACTTCTTCATCGATCCACATCCTCCATAAACTTCTCAGAAATCGGTTTTTCAAAATTCATCTCTGCAGAGACAAAACTTGGGATCACTTACTCAGTTTAGGACCGCATATTGTATTTGTAATACATTAAAACTCGACATACAAAATAAAGGATCTGTTGGTGGGAAGTGACAACACAAGGCCGGATTTAGCATTTTGTTTTCTTTGCAGGCAAATAACTTTTTACATCTCCCCTTTCATGTTTTTGCTGCATTTTTAGACAAAAAATGGCATTCAAATTTTTTTTTTCTACCCACTCTCATTTCTACTACATACTTTATCTACAATAAAATTATTAACATGTTTTATAGACTAGGTACTTCTTATCTGTGCCTCCTAATATTTTTCTGCAGCAGGGTAATAATAGCATCATTAGCTTAGTTCTTTCTGACCTTTGATGCAGATTCCTTCATAACAATTGTGAAAAGTTGAGAGACTGAAACTTCTAAGGGCATCCACATTGCTCCCTTATAACATCACTAAGACGTCCATGAATTGTTTTTTTTTTTTTTTTTTTTTTTTTTTGCAACTACCAGAAACATGCAGCCAAAAAAATCTCCAACTCTCTACATAAGCTGTCATAAAAATATGTAAACTATAAAACTAAAGCAGGAACAACCGAAGTCCAAATTTTTTACAAAACGTACGGATTCTGACTACAAAAATCCTGCCCAGACAGCACTAGAGTTACCAATTTGCAATTTCTCCTGGGTATTATTAAAGGAGTTAAGGTACCTACATATATAAAAAACAAATTTCCCTAACAGTCGTAATATTTTGCCCTATCATCATTGTAACCTTGAAATCATTTGAAATACATGAATTTGTCTACATCATTTCCACCTAGCCTAACATGTTTTCACAACACAAGAGAAACAACATGTTTAAGATACGAAATCATGTATTAAATAATGAAAATATTTGCATACAATAAAAGACAAAGTTCAAACCAGGACAAAAGATAATGTTCAACCAAACATAATAATGACAAAAAATATCGTATGTACAAAATAAAATAAGAACATAAGAAATACAATGCTCACACCAAGGAGAACAAGAACAGAAAAAACGTGAAAGTTAGACAATCAACTGAGAAGCTACAAAGAACAAATCAAGTGATCGTGAAGCTTTCTGATTGGTTACATTTCTCTCTCTTTTGATAGAAAAATCTAAAAGGAAAAAATGTAGGTTAAGCTGTTAGAAATAATTTAAAAAAAAATAGGTGAGTTCCAGAAACCCTAAAATTTGTGTTATGTACGAGTAAAATTACTTGTATACTTCAAACTTACAGCAAATTCTTTTCGAATCATTGAAAAAAGAATTTTCAGCATTGTCTCACCATACCAATAGTATGTTGAGGAACACTGTGAAAATCATTTCTTGAAAATCCTTCGGATATGACTTGCATTCTTAAAATAAACTTGGATAAGTTTTTTAAATTAGTTTTTCACTTATATCTCTCATCTTTCACTGACATTCCATATTTTGGAACTTCGCTACTTTGGTTGTTCAGTAGTTTGGACCTTTTGACTGTAGGATGTTTTAGGTGTTTAGTCGCTTGAGTCTTCTGACTTTTGGATCTTTTTGTTCAGAACTTTATAGAAAATATCCAGCTCAGATACCTAGGTGGATCTTGCGAGTTTATTCTGGAGTTTAAACAAATAATGATTTCTAGCTCCCTGATAAAGTTGATCTAACTTTATATAATTATATATATTTTTAGTTTACAAAAAAAAATGGATGAAACTGGTTTAATCCTAGATCGCAGCCCTTACCGAATAATTGAGAATTACTTACAAGTATCGGAGCATTTTTTTTTTTTTTTCTATAAAGAATTTCTTTTCTTGTAACTTTCCAGTCTCAGGTAGTTAACTGCTCCTCTTTAGCCTATAGATTCGGCCTTAAGGGTAGCAGCCAATCAAAAGCCTAGAATTTATATAACTATCACAATGTCAAATATACGGTCTCCTTGTTGTTGGTTTCGTGAAAATATTACTCCGATGGTATACCGCAGTATCGTCGGCTATGTTCTAAAGCGGCTGTTTCTTCGAATAGGTAGGTCCTCCATAACCACGAAGTGAAACAAAATTATTCAATTCTAATTTTGCAGCCAGCAATAATCATTCAGTATTTAGCCTATCTAGTTTGCCAATTAAAAATAATCGTTCATTTTACTTGGGTAAAATATTTAAGGCTGGTTTCCCCTATAATTATCCATTGAAATCGTAGATAAAATATTACTCAAGTGTCAGATTTTCAATCGAAGTTATGTCGTAGAATATTGGCTCAGTGTGATTCAGCCAGTTTTTCGTTACAAAAAGGCTACCTATTTGAATACGCTATTTTTTTCTTAAATTTTACCCTCTTCCAAATATTCGATTACACACACCAGTGTGGGCAACAGTTGTGAACAATGAAATCATTCAGGCTAATTCTCTGTACTACCAAGTATGAGCATGAAAGTGACGAAATATGAACCGCCATTTTGTGCTATTCTTGTTACGCTATACCGAATATATAACGTAGATATAATAAATATATGGTAATAGATAATAAACTGATAGTAAACGATGTAAATTAAATGTAAACAAGACTAACACAAAATGGCCGTTCATCTGTTATCACCCTTATGCGCATACCTGGTGCTAAAGAGCCTTAGTTGCGCTACCCATCTATAACCCAAGACAGCTCATCGCCCAACGTTTTGAAAAAAATTAATAAAAAAAAGGAGAAATTTCTTATTCCAATTTGCCTTAAACGGTTTTGCGTTTTGTATTTTCAACCGAAATACGTTGCCAATGCCACCCTTCTGAAGTTGCGCCCTTAGCCGATCGCCTGAATCGCTTCGGATCGGATTCTGCTTTGGGCGACAACGCGACTGAGTTAATAGCCGCAGTTATTTTCGCAATATTCGCGTACAATAAAATCTGTAACCGGCCAAGAATATTGTATGACGTATTAGAGCTTCACTTCCGGGCAGCAAGAATTCCGTCGCACATGTCACATGCTGTGCGTCGAATCGCAGCAAATGATTTTTAAGGTCGTTGGAGGGAAGTTTACACGATTTAAGGAACCTTCGCCGCAGAAACCTCAAGTATTGTGCAGTGCCGGGAAATAAACGAGCGAATCTTTTCGACGTTTTTCATCCTCTTTTCGTTTCTTCTCGTTGTGGCAACAAAGTCTGGCATGTCGTTGGTCAAGTAACCGGCAGTCGTTATTAAACTAGCAGCGCAGGTGCGGGGAGGAGGAGGGAATAGCCAGCGTACAGAAAAAATGAAAAAAAGAATTTGTCGGAAATTAAATCGCAAATTTACGTACATACGGTACCATTTAAGCGATTTTGATTGAATGACAAAACGTCTTTTGTTGCTAGTCGACTAAAATTGCTACATCCGAGAGGCAAAAACTCGAATTTAGTTCGAAAAGAGCTCGAGAAGTATTTTCGAGCATACCGTCCTAGAATAAGTATTTTTGTAAACATTTAAACAATCATTCTCGTTTAAACGAGGCATTCGAGCGAATAATAAAGCGTAAAACTGCAGGCTAACAAAATAATACAATCGTAATGATAATAATAACAATAATAATAATAATAATACCTAATAATAATAATAATAATAATAATAATAATAATAATAATAATAACTTGACCCTCCTCGATAGTGACTAGTGAGGATTATTCGAAACACTTACCTAATGGGGATATTCACTCGTTGGTTCCAATTAATGCTCAACCTACATTCACCAACACAAGCATAGATGGTGTGTTTGTGACACAAGTCAGTGGCGTAGCGAAATCGAGGTTTTGAAGAGGTTTTCAGTCATTAAATTTGGGAGTTCATATTCGTTAGCCATCAGTTAGTGTAGGTATTACGATTAGTAAAATCCGTAACTTCAAAAAATGTGAAAATTGGCTTATTAATGATCCTGGTGAATTTTTTTGAAATGCATTGGTTAGTGTTGGGAACATTTCTGCGAAATTAATTTTTTTTTGTGTTGACTTATTCCAAAAATAGAAAAACTCGTATCTCCATTCGGTTTATTTTTAAAGGAAATATGCGTATCTCCGAGGAATTTCCCAAGTTGATAAAAGAAAAATGTGTTTCTCCAAGTCAATAAGGCAAAAAGAGTGCGTAAGTATCTCCATTTGTTTCTTATTTTACCCGAATTTATTATTTATTCACGAACAGAATTTCGAAAATTTTACGACAAAAAATATTTTTCCATATAAGCTTACCTACTTAATGTTTCTATAAAACCGAAATTGACAAAAACATTTTGAATTTTGGCGCTGAAAAACAATTTTTTCCTTTTCCTGGAAAGTTAGATACAATGGAGATATACGATTAACTAATTAGGCCAACGTAATAGGACCCCACCCAATGTTTTGAACAGATGCTCATTGTTGTGAATGATCAGCTAAAAGAGTAAGTTGTCCACCTCAAGCCGACTGACTGGTATAGAATGTTTTAGTTGTGACGCGTACTAATCGATTACCTCAATTGGTTGGTAATTGATTAGGTACTTTTTGAACATCGAATAATCGATTTTTAAGCAAAAAAATTAGTTAAATAATCAATTAATCAAGCAGTGTTTCATTAATCGCTTATTACTGCAAAATATCGATAGGTATCAGATTTATTATAAAAAGAAAATTCAAAATTTAAAAAATTTTTTATCACTTGAAAAATATGCGATACCATTTTGATTTTAACATTGTAATTTTCTCCTTTTTAATGGACTTCAAAAAAAGAAGAGATTCTATGTTCGTCGGGTAAATATACATATATAAGTACCTAACAATATTTATATATATATATATATATTTTTTTTTTATGGATCAATATTGGATCAATACGAGATCCGAAATCACAAACTTAAAATTTAAAATTTAAACAATTTATGCGAAAACTGGTGTGGTTGAATTTGTTTTGATGTTGATTACGAATCCGCTGTCGGATTTTCGAACTATAAAATTGCAAATCCAGTATAGCAGATTTGAAATTTTGAATTAAACCAACGTGAGTAGAAGTTAGTAGGTACGTAGGCGCAATGGCGAATTCTATATTCTCTATATTTTTTCTCATATTTAGAAAGTTAAAACTAAAAATTGAAAAAAAAATAGAACATTTTTTCCAAAAAAAATTAAACGACTTAAAAACAGATAAGCCTACGTTAAAAAAAATGTAAATAAAAAATCACTAAGAAGTAAAAAATAATTTCTGAGGTATCTTGATGGCACCTGTAGTAAGACGAGATTCTTGCATATTTTGAAAGAATGCTTATGATGGTAAGTAAAATCTAGCTATCGATAGTAATTTAAAACAAACGCAGTAAGTACCTAAACAAAACCGAGAATAAAACCAAGAACAGGCTCTGCAAGACCAAGACCAAGATCTAACTCAGCACGACCACATGGTCTTGGTCATGCGACACAAGTAGTAAAACATAATTTAGAATTCCGAGTACTGAAAGGCTCCCAAAAATTAATATAAGTACCAAGATCCGTTGACAATGTTGACATTAAAAAGGAGATGACAGCAGATACGTTGGCTGGAATCCGTCGAGTTCTCCTTTTGTGTGTTCAACTGACATCAAATGACGAGAGAATTGATCTACAGAAGAAGTTGATGAAGGTATCTACTGCGGATGAAAATTCAAATTTTTCTAGGTACACGATGCTACTTAGTACTTGTTCTGTCTCAAAATCAACTCGAAGGATCGTTGCATTCGATGCTAAATAAAATTACGGCGAGCCCGGAAGACGCTGATTGATCTCTTGGGTTATCGATGCATCCACGGCTAACTTTGAGAAATGTCTAATTTTCAGTCTAATTTCACCTTTTCTGCCACTCAGACCGTTGAGCCAGAATGAAATCGTACTTAGTCCTGGTTGCATAAACGTTCAACGTTTTCAAATGCAGTTTTTATTCCATCAACATTTCGAATTAACGACAATTTTTTGGCAATCTGTAAGGTAGGTATTTACCGAATTACGAGAACGAGACATGGCATTAAATTGCAGTCGATAAATTGCGAGTTAAGTAGTTACCTGATCGTACGTTGAAAAATGTTGCAATTACGTTAGGTACCTTACCTACCTGTTCGATTCGTGTAGGTTATTAAAAACTTGTCTCCTGGGGCATCGGAAAAGTTTCCCTTTTTCAGCGTATGTCATTTATTCCTTACTCGTGTATGAGTGTATAATCTATATCCATCGTTTTCGGAGAGGCTGAAATGATTGGTGCAATAAATAATTTTTTGTGTCAGAAAATTTTTGATGATATTGACACGTGAGAAAAAAAGAACCGATTTCTTTACAACTTACTCAGTTACTTACTTTATAAAGTTATAGGTCACCTTGTATCGAAATAACCGAATAAATTTTCTCTGATGCTCCGAAAATAACGCCTTACCTACGATGATATTTCAATTTTTTTTTTTTTAAATAATATGACACCTTTCACGCTATACCTACGACTAGCAAAAAGTTAAACTTTCTGGCCAGATGGTTGCTCCGAGATTCTGTCGATCCGCATACAGCAAAATGTATTTCATTACGACTTTTCAATGAACGCGATTTAGTTTAAATTTATTTTCCAAAAAAATTGTGTTTCTCATTGTCAACTCCAGCTACATCAACAACGTTTCTGCCTCGAAACTGACAAATAATATAAAAATTTCGGGAAGGTAATTATTACAGATTGATTTTGACAAACCTCTCTCTTCAAATTAAGTTTTAGTATTTATAAATGAACTTTTCTTAAGAATTTCAAAATTTGGTTAACTCGTAATTTGTATAATTGGCCATTGTATTACGACCAAATTAATTTTATTTCCACGAAAAATTTTCCAGTAAAATTTCCACACTACTTTCCTCGAAGAATATTATTTTAAAAGTCATAGCTCGATGCTTTTTATGAAAGAGATTTTGAAATCTGCCGATGCAAAAACATCAATTACAAAAAGGTGCTGAATAAAACAACAATAAATGTTGAATTGGGTACCTCCATCAGAAAATATTTCAAAATTGTTACGCAAATTTAAATACTTACTTACTGAAAAACAACAAAACACTTGTGTTTTTTAGAAATTTGTCGTATTTTCCATCACTAGGTATACATTTTTTGTTTCTCAGACGTCTTAAAAAGAAATAGAATAAATTTCAAAATTCGTATCTTTCGAAATTTTAATGATGGGTGAAGCAAACTTTTTTCATTGTTCATTTGTGGGAAGTTTTTCTGTTTCTTTTTCCATATCGGTGTTGTTTTTGTTTTCAAAAATCATTATTTCAAGCCAATCGCCATACGTAACGTTACCTGCACATATTTTATATTTTTCTCCATAGCTGCCTGGTACGTATATGCGGTATAGAGCTTCTTTCCTTGACAATACGGATTAGCCGGAGGTTTCACAAAACTATAAGCGAAAAACATACGGTTTTATGAACAAATTAACAAGTGAGCTTCCGGTGAGCTTCCGGTGCACTCAAACGTGATGATGATGAGTCGCTAACAAGTTAGAAAAGTTGTAGTTTAGATGATGAAACAATTTATTCGTAGTTTCGTTTTTCTTTAAATACGATGTCTGGTATTTTATTTGTTTACTCGTCTGTCGGACTGCCATAACACAAACTCTCATAATTTTATTATCTTGAAAGATTGTAGCCGAAATTAGTTACGCTTCTTTATCGCAGGTTATATTTAATTTTAATTTAGGTAATTTCGCCTTCCGCTTTCTGGTTGGTACGTACCTAACAAAATTTTACTTCGGATAAAATACGATTTTGAAAATTAGCAATTTTCTACAGAACAGCGGGTAATTTTCATCCAAAATATTGATAGAATAAGGCAAGCGGTAAGTCGGAGGGACACACACAAATAACTAGGCTAAGAGTCGTCTGTGCGAAATACAAAAAAATTAATTTGGCGACAAAATTCTCAGTGATGGTTCACCTATTTTGAGTACTTACCTAATTAATTTTTTTTTTCAGTGAAACCAGGTGATCCGACATAGGGGTAACATTTTATTTTTCGTTAAAATCGATGAGATGGTTTTTGAGTAATCCTACAGAAACCGTTTTTTCTTAGCAAAAATGATACTGGTGAATGTAAATGAACAATGAAAAAGCACTGCATAAAAAACTTTTCCCAAACGATGCAACCAAGTTCAAAAAACAATACTTACATAATAAAAATGCGGTAAAAAGAGAAAAAGTAGATAACCCGGCTGAAAAATTTATGCCTTCATTTTCGGGATGTATGCAACCGTTAATACGCCCATAAAATCACGTTTTTGACAGCCCTTAGGGCAGGTATCGGAACAATTTTTTTTTAAAACTTGTATCATTATCAGAAGCATCTATGGACCAACCTTTGGCCTAATCGACTCGGTATTGACGGTCTGATGACTATTCAGCAAAACAGCTTCTCTCGTTGTAGGTTGGCTACCTACTGTATATTAGACGATTCGAAGAGCAGACACCCTATGATTCCGAAACGAACGTAGAAAACTATGGTAATCCCAGAACGAGGAGTTGTAGCTGTGGAAATGGGAAAAAGGAAATGGGGACGATTCTCATTCTTCCTGCGCTATTACCCAACGCTAGATGCACGCCCCCAGCATCCAAGCATTCGAGACTTTTCGTGTAGCTACAGTAGAAAATAGAAATGCTTCTTAGTGGCATACCACAAAGTAAACCGACCCGATCCTTCGTCCGACCGTCTATCTCATTCGAGTCCCAAAGTGTTGGAGGATAGCATAGAAAAACGTGTGGTTGCGAAAAATTTTTTAACAAATTCGATGAGAAACCTGATGCGGCAGGGTTTCAAATCCGACTTAGGTACATTCGGCATACCATACAAACTTTCAGCACCACAGCTGCGCAAAAAGCTGTTGGGACAAAGGATACCCATTTAAAATATACGATATATATACGTAGGTAAGTATAATTATACACCCACTGCGTAATAAATTATACCAGCAAGATTACGATCCGAAATATAAATAGGTACCTAATTTTCCTGCGCTCACAATGTACCCAGACGTTCGTGACCTGAGGTAATTTTATAGTAATTTTAAAATTCAGACTGGACTATGTACATTATTTTGGACGAACGAAATTTATTTTTTCATAACATCCAGAGGTGGGCAAGATCTTCACGTGTCCGACATCGCAAATGATTTCCCAGTTCCACTTATTCAGTAAGTCATCGACATCATCCAAAATCGATTACGCCTGTCAAGTCGGCCAACTACAGTAGTTTTATACATTTTGCTGTTGTTGTTGACTTACTTGTTCTTGTGAAGAAATTTTCGCATCGCACCATACAGCTAAGGCAATTTTTCATACACACTCGACCTTGTACTCACACGCCATCCATTCAAGTACGAGACGAATTCTTTGGGAATAATTTGAGTGAACCAGCTTCTCTCAGCCGTCATCAAATTTTCACAAGAAGATAAAGTTTAGATATTTTTTTTCGTTTATTTTTTCCCTTTGAATACAGTGGTTAAACTCATTTTTCGATACAGTAAAGGAGGAGGGTTAAAAAGAGATTAATATTTAAAGAAGCGGCAATCGGCAATATCCCCCCTCCCCAGTGTAGGTGAAACTTTGGAAGCCAGCTAGAAATGTAGCCTATATTGTAAATACTTACACCCTAATATAAAATTTCGTTCATTTTTGTTAATTTTTGGTGACGTTGTGGCAGATTTTTGTTTCTCCTCATTTTGAGGGGCGTTAAATAGGAAAGAAGGAATTTTCCGGAAATTCATGAGCCGAAATTTTTGGGTTTTTTAACACCAGGAATCGATCTTTAATTTATTTATGCCTTTTAGGTCCGAATGCTAGAACGATGGGTACATGAGTATCAACAATGACTTGAGAATTATTTATTTTAACAAAGTTATATCTATGTATGTAAATGTATAGATATGATTTATAATGGAAAAAATGTAAGTATTCCTTAAGTCTCATTCTTACATTCGGGCTTTAACATCCGGCCACTCTGGATTTATTACCAATATTTATGTTAATACTCGTATATTTTTTTATCAACAAACCTCTTCGCTTCACTCGGATTAACGTCGTGATTAATCATTATTTTGCAACGCAAACGAATATTTCCGTTACAGGTGACTCAAAAAACTGGCCGCATTTAATTAATATTTTACAACAGAATTTTCACAAGGTTCTCGTTTGGCCTACTTAAAAACGACGAGGTGAGATATCGGTTTTTTATTACAATCACTACGGATTTGTTCGCAGGAGCCACCAAAATAATGGTACATGAGGTACACAATTTGATTCTCTGAAAACACAAATTATGTCAAATTGATTCAAAATTTAGAAATTTCTGTAAAAAATAAAAAAACTAACACAGCAGCAGCTCCGTTAAAGAATGTAGGTTTTCCAAAAATATAAAATTAGTTCCTAAAAAGTTGTCAATGGATCATAATTAAATAGGTATCGATGATTGTATTAAATTTTGTCATCGTTGACCTAAAATTACAGTTTAAAACCATCGATTGCCTCTTTCGAAATGGAAATAAAAATAAATTTTATGAAAGTACCGTCCTGTCGATTCTCATTAAAACTTATAGGTCGAATCTTCGGCTTGGTGCTAATGTTTGTACCAAACTTCGTGAATATTGGATGAAAAATGTGACCCGTACCGTGGTAACAATAAAATGGCTTCTATGTTAATGCATGCATACATATAGTAGTATAATATATATATATCTATGTACCTAATTATTAAGTATAAGTAGGATAAATTTGAGTATTTGGTGGCAAAATTTTCGTCGAGTTATGAAACGAGAAACATACCTAACCCCAAACCCAGATCGTTTTAAGAGATCTAAGTCAATAACTAAGTGCATTTTCATAGAATACCTTCTTCAAAAGAAATAAAAAAAAAAAAATCGCACTCGCAAATTGCGAGTTTCGTATTTTTCGCAATTTACTGCAAGAAAGTCGAGTTAATCAAAAAGTAAACATTTCGTCGACTGTTAAATGTTGTCGATTTCGTGTGCGGTGTGTGCAAACGATTCGTACACACTTGTGCGTACAACCTGGGTAGGTACCTGTACGTGTGGCACTATTCGTACGAATGAATCGAATTTGTATCAATGAAACAAATGGGGTATAGCAAAGAGCATACCCAGCCGGCAGCAGGCACACACAAACATAGACCAACAAACACCAACAAGTGGCGGTTCGTGTAGTCATTAAAACACAAACACTCGATGAGCATCGTTCACGTCGAGAGAGGTTGCCGTCGACAAAACATCGAAAAGGGATAAAAAAAAAATCGCGAGTTGTTTTCGTTTTTTCGAATTTAAATAATTCTACCGCTGGCCCACCAGCCACATTTTGGGGCTGCGTACGAATAGTGGTGTCGTGAAAATTCAATATTCCACATTTTACGGTATCACTTTCTCTCTCTCTCTCTCTCTCTCTCTCTCTCTTTCTTTTATCTTCGCATCTTCTTCTTTTTCATTGATAAATTTTTTTTTGTTTTTGTTTTTCAATCTGGTTTTATCGCTCGTTAAAATTCTCGTTCGTTTTGTCGCGATTTGTGCGAAATGATTTTCAATCGTGAATAATTTGCATTATTTGAGGAAAGTAGCTGCGACGACATAACGAAAGCGAAAGGAAATGAAAATGAAAGTAAGTGATAACAATAACCACTTCTTTATTTCGATAATTCGACGAAACCGGTTCAAAGTAGGTCCATTCTTGACCCGAAATGTTGGCATATTCGATTCGATCGGGGGTGGTAATTAGTCCCTTTTGGGGTGAATACGCAACCGCAGTAATATTTCTCACAGTGGGCGATTCCGACTTTGAGGGAGGAGGGCATGAAGCATAATTATACAGAAAAAAGAAAAATCGTTGAGAAACGGTTGGTAAATATTTTATTGGTTTTGTAACTGTATTCCTGGTCTCTGAATATAAATAAAATTATAAGCTGCGTTTGATAGGTATGGCAAAAAAGTGCTACACTCGAAGTTATAGTTTAGAACAAGTTTTTCTAAAAGTTGTTTTTCAGCTATATCCAACGAATTTAACTCCGCGTAAATTTTGTGAAGCAGAAAATTCACAAAAAAAAAAAAACAAAACATATCTCAAATAATAAAATTTTGTTGTTCAGAGGGGTATACGGCACAAAAGTGCACATAATATTCGTAAAGTAAAATTTTTTATCAAATCGTATTCGAAATTTTTTAAGAAAAATGATTTTTTCGTGTTCTACTTTGGACAATCGAGCAAACTGTTCAACCTGTTATGAAAATAAAGGTGCAATTGACACACTTCCCGCCATACTGAACATTTCTATCATCATTTAATCATTTAAGGCTTATATCTACGTTAACATATTTTTCTACAATGTTTCCCAAGTAAAACTAAAACTATAGACGTTCTTCACATCACCTAAATTTTGGCTATACATTTCTTTTTGTTCTCTCAAAGAAGGTAAATTTCAAGGAGGATGAACACGACGCCGAGTAATTTTCTCCTGAAAAGAGGCTACGGCCCATTATAGGCCGAATATATTGGCAAATCAGAGTGCAACCACAACTCGTCAAGACTCTGTTTTTTACTCTCGGTTACGAAACACAAGTTTTCGCAGCCTAAGCCAATAGCCCCAATCGATTTTCAGCACATCTTGATTTTGACGAAATGGGTGCATATAAGTTGTCGTAACCCTTCGAAAGCACTATACGTCAGCCTCCTAAGCTAAAAATTTGTTGAAATTTTAGCGTTTGAAAAGATTTTCTGGTCGCCAGTCCGCAGAAAGTGGAAAATATTCTGGAACTCGGAACTCGGATCGTTTGAAAATTGTTTGCTGTCAAATTGACTTTGGCAAACTAGACTTTGTACATATTTCCATAAAAAATACAATTCCTATAACGTGAAAGTATTAAAATTCCCAGGGTGGTAATTACATGAATAATTTCACTACTTGTAAGGTGAAAATTTTTTTTTAATGAAAAATTATGAATCTTTCGCATTTATAATCTTTTCTCCAAAATTTTTAGAACAGCAATAAAAAAGTCTCCGAATCGTAACGAATGAGCCATCAAAGGATCTTCAAGTGATCTCAGTTGGAAGAATTATGATATCTTCGGCAAAATCGTGTAACTGATTAGGTACCTATGTTTTTTGTTTTTTTTTTTGCTTGTTAATTTATTAATTTTTAGAAAATTGTCTAAATTTGGAAAATCGGGAATTTAACCTCACCGTATGAACTACTTCGAAGATCTATTATAAGCTACCAACTAGAGTCATTTTTTAATAGGTGAGAAGTGGCCATTTTTGTTTTATTTTACTTTTACATCCTATTGGCATCGGTATAGCTAAAACGATAAAAAAGTTTTCAAAAAATTAAAATTGGTTCCACACACCTACCCAATGGCATGCCTTTACTTTTTTTTAAAGTGAGCAATGGATGGCCTCTGGACATAAATATGGCTGGTAATAGAACAACTTTCTACGCCCTTGTTACCCAAAAACATTTAAATTAGCTATAAATTTTATTATTTTCTTTAAAATCCTTTCATAGACAAAAAAGACGAGCTAATTAAAGAATGCGTTCTTGCGAAATCATCAAAATGCGTCAACTTGTGCAAAAAACGAATCTTTGGCAACGCCGTTGCCTTAAAATGTTACGAACCCTCCGACTACTTCATCATCCGTAGAATAGAATGAGACTAATGTCGTGTTTGGAACATGGAGTGTTCACTCAGACTTAATTAGGTAATACGTTTTCTATCGTTAGAACAATGAAAAATTGAACATACTCGTAACTCTTTTTCTTTTTTATTTCTTCGATGGTCAAAAAATAAATAAAATGCTGTACAAAAAAAATAAGTCTATTATATCGTTGGTTATCCAAACAACGCTTCCTCACACAATTCATGAAAATAGCACTGTTGATAAAACTGTACATTTTATCATCGATATCGGACTAAAACATGCAGCCTATTTCAACTATCCGTGAATGATTAATCGTAAATTCATTTTCCATAGCGATAAATACGAAATATCGGATAAATTAGTTCAGAATTCGATTAGTATAAACCACCTAATCATTTTTTCGAAGAAAAAACGTTTTCAATAACGTGTCAAACGTTAATACATTAGGTTGGTTAATTTTTTCGTTGGCTCCTAAAATAAATTAATATTATAGGTAAACGTATTTAACATCGAGGATCGTTAATGCAGAATGTGGAACAAAAGTACCTAACTAGGTAATGACAGGTTAGAGTTTCCATTTCATGCGCATTCCCAAATGGAAGAATTTGTTTTACTATGTGGGCAATTCATCAAGTAGGTACCTAACCGAGTAAAGAAAGTTATCAAGAGAGTAACCCCATGTTAGAATGCTTCAAAGTATATAAATAAGAATCTTGACTCGACATTAATTTCACCGAATATTTTGGCGAGTAGGAAGAATTTTGTGTCGTATTTTTTTCTATTCCCTTTTAGTCGTCAGTACGAAAAATTCAATTCGCGTCACCAGCTCATCGAAGTGCTACTACAGGTAGTTTCTCGAACTGAACTAAGAGTTTACCTATTGGGCTACTATTATCGGAGCAGTGGGCACACCACACCTACGTAGCCACCTACTTCACCATCACTGAAGCGTCTCAACGGTCTGTATCGCAAGAAGCCCTCAACAGTAACAAAACGTGACCATCGATATCGAGTCGATCTATGATCGAGTCGAGGGTTGACGAAGGATTTCGATAAAAAAAAAAAAAAAGGACGGCAATTTTGTGCCAACTTGGGCCAAAAAACCGACAAAAAATTATATCTACCAAACAGAGCTTAAATGCCCGTACTTTTGATGTCAATTTTACGCCCCCAAAAGTCGAGTCTACGAGGTTTTCATTTCATTTTCCTCGAAGCGATTTTTTACCGTTTTAGCCCGTAAAATCAAAGCAGGAAGTAAAATTCGATATTTTCGTGCCAGTGCGACGATGGCGGTCGTTGAAAATGAACAATACAAAGTAAAAAAGTGTGGTTACCAAAAGCTTTAAATTTTGCTCGACTCCAGCCGTCCTCAATTTGAGATAATATCGAGAAACTGCGAGTGGGTTGTTGGTGCAGTGGGCGCACCGTGGCACTGACGCAGCGCATCAAAAAGCTCCGCGGCTCAACCAATTTCCATTTTCCGCGCACTGTAATGGAAAAGGTGTTTTCCCGCATGTATCTTAAGACGCAGGTGTGCCTTCCAGCATCCTGCGCTGCGGGAAGTATTACGTCGTGTATTTGCGGCGCAGCGGCTAAAATGCCGACGTACGTCTCTGGCGGCGTGAGTTCCACAAAACGCACTTCTTTAGTCCGTTTCGCCGGCCATAAAAGCTCGTCATTCGTATGTCGAGCTTTCGGCTCTCCCCTTCCCTCGCTCTAAAGCAACCAACCTATTCGGTTTATTTCGCATTTATTTTCGCTCCGGCTACGCCAGATGTCACGTCGGCCAGTGAAATCATCAATCATCGCGACAACCGATGAGAAATCGACTGAAATTAGCAATCTGATTTTATCTGATTGGCTTCGAGTGTAAGACGGTCGAATTTGAAATAAAAATGTCGTACCAACGGCTCTTCAAACATTTTGCTACCCGTCTACGAAAAATTGATTTCTAGTCGACTCGTATTTTTTAAATGCCTGCGCCCCGTTATATTCAAATGTGTAAATCAAATAAAACAGAGATGGGTTAGCGACGAATTTTAAATATTAAAAAGCAGTCGACTGAAAATAAATAATGAAAATGGTACTGGAATTTAGGCGAGGATTACACGCGGCAGCGAAACGAACGGGGCTGAAAATCCGTTGACGTAAAGGTATAATATTATCTAATTGACTACGGTGGGTAGTCTACCTATTGGAATTTCTGAGTTTTAACTACCCGTTAAGCGCGGGAGGGAAAGGAGAAAAAGAAAGGAAAATATTGACGGCGTGTACTTGGATAAGGGAGAACGCGGTCAAAGGTGTTTTGGTCGTTCCTCTAACTCGTATTTAAAACCAAATTGTTTTTATTTTTTAATATTATTATGTCAGGTAGTCAGGTACGTACCTAACCTACCCAGCAAATCTGTTTATTTGTTTTTTCGTTGTTTTTTAAATCGATTATTCGATGTAAGTACGTACGTAGTCCCAATCGACAGAGTTTGCTCCGAATCTACCCGACTCTAACTTATCTCGTCTCATAAGAATGACGATGAGGTACTCTATATATTCTTGGCCCCACTCGGTTACTTGTGTCCTTTGCAGGAGAAATCGTGACAATGCAGCCACCGCAAATGCGCGCTAATTCAGTTTTACTTTATTCGGCCCAACTGACACATCGGATCGATAAATTCTCGATTGAATTTCGTTTATTGCAGTTAAAAGTTTAGCGTAGGTTTGCAATCAGAAACAAGTTCGAACTTGTCGTCGACTTCTGCAGACTTTTTCTCAAAACTGGCCCGCAACCTTGAAAACAACTTTTTTCTAATTTCTCCACTGCGCCGTGCCATCTTATGCTCCTTCTCGCTGCACCGGCGCACAACAGGTTCATGGCTGCTAAAGCGAACTTCGAACCAATTAGCAGCGCGTTACCAGAGGACACACTAATGTGTTTCCTGCGCACTGATGGTGCCTGCGCCTACACTTATATCAAGCCGTAACCCTATGAGAGTTACGTTTTAGGAGCAACGGCGTAGAATTTGATACCGGTACCTTTTTTTTTTTTTTTTGTATTAGCGGGTCGAGGTTGACGAATTATTAATGTAGGTACTTATTTCCGTAATTAGTATCGTAACTAGGTATCTATCGGATCTGGCAAATGTGAATATCTCTCACCTCTCTCTTTCTCTCACACAACCATTAACACGGCAAATTCGTCAAGAAATGGGCTACGGAGAAGGTTCCGAAATGAAGAGAGAACGAGTAAAAAACATTCCCAACGAAACCGAAAGTTAAAAAAATCGGGTTATATTCATCGGCGAATTCATTTTGTAAAGTATAGCGGTGCAAATTATCGTACATAGGTACGAAATCAATGTTACCTGCGCATAAAATTCGTGTATGCATTTTGAAGCCAAAGGAACTCAATACCGTAAGCATTTGTGCTGCCTACGGATTCACTCGATCGAAGGTTACTATTTGGTAAACATGTGCCAAAATAATTTATAGCAATATATTTAGCCGCACCTAATTCTAATTATAATACTAATTCTATGCTAACACTAGTAAGTACCTACTAACAGGTGAAATTCACCATCAATAATGGGTATGTGTGATCTGTAAAGTATCCGTCGAAAGAGTAACGTGCAGCTATCGAATTTAATTATTAGCAATATTTCGTCTGTGAAAAAGATAAACCTAACTTTCAAACAAAAAACATTATGCGTAGAACTACCTACCATTCCACAGGCACTAATTGTGGCTAAAATACCTACAGCTAACGTACTACCATTAAATTATATAATTATGTAAATTAGTCGCACTCCAACCAAAACACGGACATTTTTGAAAAATCATTAGCTGTAAAATGGTTTTGTATTATTTGTAAACAGTGTGCTCAATAATTAGGAGTTAGATAATTTAACGTTGGTTTTTAGCTGCAGAAATGCAAACGTACAGCTAAAATTAGCAGTAGAGAATCCTAATTTTTGTACCTACCAGTTAGCCGCTAATTGTTTTCTCGGTAGGGAATCGACCTTTGAATTAAACGGATTAATTTATTACACGAAGGTCGCATTTTTAATAACATCAAATTTTTCAAAATGTCAGCTTTGTAATTTTCGTTTTAAGTTTTAGAATTTCAAGAAAAAAAAAAAAATTCTCAAAACCGAGTGCTGTAAATTATACGGGTTTGCAATATTTAAAAAAATTTGGTTTCCTGAATTGGGCGATACTAACCGTTGGGAGCGCTGGAGAGATTCTGAAAGGTGTAGTAGCTCCAGAAACAATTGCGAGCAACTTTTCAAATTCGAGAAAAATTCTTTTCCTTTTTTCTCGATGTCATTGTTTCTTTTGACACCGAATGAAAATACTTTCTGGCTCCCCGTCGAACTTCCATTCAAAGGTCAACTTTATTAATTTTAATGTTTTGTTTTTTACATCTTCGCAAACTTTTGGTATGAAATGAAAATCTACGAGGGTATGAATTAAACAACTTCCATCGTAAGCTTAACTTTTCAGTTTTTTTTTTTTGTTTTTTTTTTTTTTTTTTTAAAACTATTATAAAAATACCTCGTCTTCATTTTCTCTTCTGCAAAAATAATGGCACGTTAATATGTACGTTATTGCGGTGACAAAAGTAAGGGGGTTGGGCCTCGACATTTTACATCAAAATTTGTAGAAAAATAGTCGCTCATGTCCGAGATTAATGGCGAGTTCGGCCCGAGATGCCAAAACCCTCGTGTTCTTTCCCTCACTCCTCCTTGCAACTAAGATTCGCGCGTTTTGTAGGTAGCTGCGTTTCAACTACGAATAATATCAATTTTTTGGTTCAACTTCCGGAAACACGGAAATAAATGGACTCCTGTTTCAGCGATGTCGGTAAAAGATTCACACGGACTTCACTCGAAGCAAAAAATACTCGAGAGTATTATTGCACAACCTATGATCCAAATTTGAGTCGTTTTCAGGCCAAATTTAAGATTTATTCGAATGGGAACCATCTTTGTGCCTCGTGAACTTGGTTTTCATCGTCTTCTATATTAGCTTTAATATACCTACCGTAGTTTCTTAGTTTCTTCTCCAGGGACGCGCTGGAGCGTGATTTTAGTAGCAAGTCTCGGAAAATCTGCTGTTCGAAAACAAGTATTCGTGTATTGAACATCTGCACTTTGTTCAGTTTCCAAAGTGTCAGCTAGCCGAGTAGCTGGACCCAAATCTTGACTTATTTTTCTCCGCGTTAATAGTTGGTACCTCTTGTCGAGTAGCTACCTGCTTATCGCCGATTCACATTTTATGGGAGAGTTTGTTCGAAACGCACCGACCTCTCGTCGAAAAGCTTTTCATCGTTCGAATTATCCAGCTGCAGAACGCAGGCGTGAAAGCCAGCCAGTAGGCTCATTTCGAATGTTTGTTTTTCTTCGAATATGAATTACGTGAAGCGTACATCCGGCCAAGATGGGCCGGACGAAGTTTTTTTTGAAAAATCAAATCAGCGTGTCGAGCGAGCACGCCACGTTTATAGATTTAAATGGTTGCCTAAAATACTTGCGAATTTTCGTACAGAACGCACGCGCGAAGACGGTTTACGTCGTAAAGCCTCATTCCAGTCTCCCTCGACGGCTCAATCGGACAGCCTTTTGGTAAGACTCGTACCAGTAATGCGTCACTTTTCCCAACCGAACAGACTGTTTGAAAAAATGAGAATAACCGGTCTTATTTACCGGTTGTTTGAAATTGAGGGTTCTTCGTAATATGATTTGAGAATTCTTCCTCACTCTCACAATTTAGGAATTTCCACCCAAAATCGCTCGTCTCTCCTGGTTACCAGTGTTTTTTTATAATTCTCCCACATCGCAGAACTGATACGGAGCCATAACTGTTGGGTACAGAGGAGTAGTATTTAAGGAGAGGCTAGCGGAGTTGAAGCCCCTCGAACCATAAATAAGTTTTAGGAGTGATACGTCGTACACTCGAGAAGTCTCACACTCGACCACAAATAACGTGCCGAGTAGATCGGTCAACAACAAAGTTTTGCGTACTATTCTGCCCTTTTTCAAAAACAAAATCCTGGATGCGCGACTGGCCGAGTCGAACTGAGAACCAAGCTTCCATAGAAGGTGTCTTGATCCTAAACTTCGAATGAACTTCTGACAGCGAATATTGAAACATCTTTTCAAAATTTTCCTATTTTTTTATGATTCCACCACCCTCTTAGTGTTTCCGAGCTGCTATTGCAACTCTCCAGAATAGCGTCGACACCGCTCAGTGGGCCGTACCCACTTTGCAAAACACTGAGCTACGTACCTACTTAATTAAAGGTTTCCACTTCGGAAAATGTTCTACGCAAGTTTTCGGTTTATAATAATTTTTAAAAGAAAAATTCGGGATTACTTATTAAATATTTTTTTTCAACTACTTACTATTATTTGAAACGTTTTTCTAGTTATGCGTATACATTCTTCAGTTGGGAAAGGAAATTTAACGTTTATATTGATTTTCGCAACACGAATTTATATAACTACGGGACAATTGATTTTCAAATTATTCGTTTATCCAATTTCATGTGGCAGAATTTGGAAATATTGAAAAAGCTGCACATTTGGCTCCGATGGTTTGTTTTTGTTCGCACGGTTGTAGCCTATGTGTGGACATACGTTAAGAAGTTATTTGTAATTTAAAATTCATTTTTTATTTGGTCAGGTGGCTGTTTACTTTTCTTAAAGAAAAACGCAATTTCTTTGCTCTTATATTTTTGAACACGTATATGTAAGTACGGTAGTAAGCTACCTACGATACCCGTATGCGTGAGTGAAAGAGAATCCGTCGATTTCCACTCAATTTTATTCGTGAATTTGAGCAAAACTCGCGCCCTAAATTGGCCGTTGGTTATTTACGATTTCCTATCAACGATTCGAGTTTTTCGTCATTTTTCGAGCGAAAACGCGTTGCAATTTTAATTTAGACACGCGTATCGGTTGTAAGTGTTGTCGGAGAGTGATTAGAATTTAGTCCGGCCAACACGAGCCGCGCATCGGAAAGAGCTGATTGGCGACCGTAACTTTTGTAGCGAATCGAAGTTCGTCATTTAATGAGGGCTGACCATCGACAATATTGCGCCCCACGTCATCCTTGGCCAAGAGCGACGGCGCCATTTACGTAGGCCTGTAGGAAGGTGGTTGGCCAGTCGACGGCCACCGGCCCATACTCTCGTACGAAAGGGGCATGCAAATTGAACTCACCCGAAACACTCGGCCACAATGGACACGAGTTGTTCGGTCGCCAGACACCAAAGAGTGTTGCTGGAGAGTGTTTTTAAATTTCGTCCGCTAAAATTAGCGTAATCGCCATTCACGGCCTATTGTCCACGTAGTTGGCCGTTGCCACCGCATTCATCGACGGTCACGTCCATAATTTCACGGTATTCGCAGTTCAGTTCTCGGAAAATACGTACTTTTAAATTTAGGATACCTGCGGTACCTTCTTGTGGGCGCGACCCGATATTCGTACGTTTAGGAAGGGAGGTTAGAAAGGCAGAGGAGGGTAGATAGCCACTCCAGCTACGGGCTACTCAGATATAGAGAGATGACCGCCATAATCGACGCACATTAATAATAATAATAATAATAATAATAATAATAATTATGAGAAAAATGACCGTGTGATGTGGGCAGAAAGTAGGTGCGGATCATCGGCAGTTCCATTTCATACGTAGGCCTAATATAATATTATGTACGGTATTGGTTGCGTAGGGTAGCTACGTGAACCTTGAAATGATAGTCGACGACGGTGACCGCGTGACGTCGCTAATCGGCGACATGACGTGCGTGCAATTTGTCCGACCGACCAAATATTGGTACGTATTGTCGTTTCATCTTTTGATTGTGTCCCTCACTCGCATTCTCATCCTTCCCGTGGCTTTCTTTTGACGAGCGTACGTCCGAATCGTCGCGACCGGCAGATTCATTTTTTTTCTCTCCATTAATCGCAAATCTTGCGCTCGTCTATTCACTTGACGTTTATGGAAAGGTAAGAGTTGCACACCCGTCGTTATAACGTGGTGCTGGTCCTGTGTTTCCTAAAGTATGCGATACCGCTCCCTACACCACGCTGCAGCTATCCTGTGCGAAGAATTTCCGTAATAATAAAATTGAAAAACTTTATCGCCATTACGCATAAACTTTAACTGCTAAACAATCACTTAGAATGTTTCTCCCGAATAAACCGACGATACGAATAGTTAAAAATCATTAAATACGGATTACCCATTTTTATAAGTCTACCTATTAGAATGGCATCGGAGTTCAACGGTGAAAGAAAGAAAGAAAGAAAGAAAGAAAGAAATTCGTATGATTACTCACCTAACTGCAACAACAACAAAATTACGAAAAATGCTACATTCGGAAGTTGGAGGCGTAGTTCCGTCCGTATGTTTTGCCGGTACCTATTCGCGATCTATTGGAAAAAAATTAATCAAAGAGTTCGAAAGTCCTAAAATGTTCGGTTTTCGCTTTTACATATTTTATTCTACTACAGTAGGCGCCGCTTAATCCGTCGCCAGTCAGACCAGTTTTTCGGATACAGAGGTGAAATTTTGTAGAACAGAACCAAGTGTTTGTCTTGGTACGTTTTTCACCAGATAATGCAGCAGTAAGTTTTGTTTAATCCGGTGAAAACAAACGCAGATAGGGAGAAAGATAAGCGACAAATCGAGTTAATGATCTTCGATTTTTGACCTTATAAACAGTGTTCTACTGTAATTAATTTGTTCCATTTTGTTCAGTTTCATCTCACAAATAAACTCAAATAGGTAGCTAACTAACTATTTTTTTTCAAAAATAAATAAATTTCCTATTTTTTTAATCTTTTTTTTTAACCCCCTACGAACGAATTTAAAAATAATTTAACGAAATATACTAATTTATATCGGCTGTTTAAGCTTTCTTTTCTTTTATTTTTTTGATATTTATATTTTTCACTTAATCCGTTCCAATCAGACTGGGCGCCATTGAAACCTATTAAACAGCAAGTTCTGTAGTAGGTCTGGTGTGCGAAAGTCTAAATAAAAGCGCACTCACCGTGGAAGCATTGTTTCAAGTAACGGCTCAGGAAAAGCAAATTTTTATGACACAAGCTGTATTTCACCGTAAAATGGAATTACCAAAAAAAAAAGGAAACCGAGAGCTCGTGACATACTCCACACACACTCCACTTCGATAAGGTTTGAAGAAATTTAGAACATTCTAATATTTATCTGTATAATCAAGATTTAACACAAACAACTTTAGGGTGTGGAACATGCTTAGGCAGGAAAACAAAGAATAAATAAAAGAACATTTTTAGGATTTAGAAAGGAAAAACGAACGATATACATTTTACCAGAATTCAGAAGGAGGTGCCGACTTGAATTGGTTAAAATAGCAATCGCAGGTTTGACCACATCCTGAAGGCAAGCTTCGTGAATTTGAATCTAAAATGAAAAATAAATTCATTTTTAAGTGAGAATGAAACTACTCGTGAAAAGACGAACATGTTGACAAGTTGATGAAAAAATCAAAAGTGAAAAATGACGCGGACAAAAGTCAGCAGTTTAACAGTAAAAAAGAAATTGTGGTCGGGTCTGCGATTGCTAGCCAACAGTAAGTAGCTCCATTTGTTAATTAATCATAAGAAAACAACAAGAAAGAAAGGAAAGGAAAGTAACAAAAAATGCTACACAGGAACATGCGTAGTTTTGCCTTTGATATAAAAAATGTGAAAATCGCTACATCGGTTTCAATTATTGTCCTCCATCAACACCGAGTAATTCCAACATTTCGCACATGTTTTGCTTACTATTTCTCTCTTTCCTTCTCCGAAATTTGCACCAAAACTTGCACCTAGATTCATGTTGACTGCTATCACCTTTCAGTTTTTAACCCTTTTTGAAAATAGAAATATGTACCCAGATAAAAAAAAAAGAAAGAAAAAGGCAACCCACCTCGCAAGTTAACCGTAGAAATTTTATTGCTTTATTAGACAAGCAAGTAAAATGATGATTTTGCAAAACTGATTGAGGAAATCGGGCGGGAACCGACATAAAACTTTTTGTTCCATTCAGTTTAAAATAGGAGCGATATAAATATTCGAAATAAGCTATAACGGTATTTCATTTTATTTTATTTTATTTTTTCTGTAAGTTCCGATTTGAAAAACCGATTTTTCAGAAATTTTTATTATTCTTACATATTTAATTTTTTACGATCTTTGGCGAGGTACAGTTACAGTTACCGTAAAGGAGAAGAGAGCTCGTCTTTTGTTTACGTATTGGCAAAGAAATTAATTCGGAGAATCAGCGATGAAATTGGAACCGATGCGATGGGACGGAACTGGGCGCTGCGCTGCGCTCGGAAATTAGCCTTGACATCTAAACACGTACTGAAATTCTGCGCATTTTCGACCTCGTAATTTCAAATAGAAAATATTCGCGCACACCTATCGTCGAACAATTCGAACGGAATATTTATTATTTTCGCAGAAAACGGATAGGTAGACAGAAACAATGCGACAATGTCGGTCAGCGAACGGAGGTCGGCTCAAAGAACAATGGGTGGCTAGTTTTGAGGTGTGATCTGCGTGGCGCCAGCTCGTGAAAAGTAGTGGCACATCGGATCATTCGAGGCTCTTCAACGTCAAAAACGGGCACACAACACACAGTAACGTCGCGTCGTAGCTTTCCCAAGACAACGTTTTTATTTTATTTATTGGCTTTGCTACCGACGATCACGCAGCCCATTTTATTTAGTCGACTTTCTTTTCTCGTGTGCGCAGCTGGCGATGAGCCACACGCGCGAATAAATAATTACTACTGATAACTCTTATCGCAGGAATTGCTGCGCGTCGATTTTCGTGCCCACTGCCCACTGCCCACTGCCCACTGCCCACTGCCCACTGCCCACTGCCCACCGCCCACCGCCCACCGCCCACCGCCCACTGCCCAATGCCATTCGTTCGTCGGCGCTAATAAACGTCCGATCGACGTTCCGTTTTCCACCAATTTTCCCCCCCTCCATTCGTATTCCATCGCGAAAATATCATTACGTCAGTCGTCCGGTTCGAAAGTATTATGTCGGCCTCGCGAATGTAGCAATGATAGGCCTGTGGCTAGCACCTGAGGTGGAGCATTCGGGTCAATTATGACGAAAAAGCGATTGGGTGCGCTACATTTATCTACAAAATCAGCAAAATTTCTTCTAAAATGAGAAGAAAAGAAAAAACTAGATCGAACTTGAACTTGTTGAGACCGATTAATTTATTCGATCGCTTTTCCATAATATTAACTTTTATACTATAAGCATGAAAATTTCTATTAAATCAACATTGTAAGTATCCACATCCAATAACATTATTATAGAGAGCAAATTCGCCTTGGTCTTTGGTCCCAAAACCAAACACAAAGTTCGAAGGGAGAAGAAGTGTGAACGAACAGTAAAATGTTTTTAACGCTTTTATTTCGATAAATTGCAATATTTCGCGTTGATGGGCGTAGGCGAGATTTTAGTTAGGAAGGGCATTCAAATATTCCCCAGAACAACTAACCCCCTCGCCAAAAAAACAAAAAAACCAAAAAACAAAAATGGACAGGAGTGGTCTTGAAATTTTCTTTAAAAACCAGTTTTCTTTTTCTTAGGAAATTTAGGGGGACTCGGGCCCACACCTGCCCCTCTGTCTACGCTTTGACTTTCGTTCTTTCGCTTTATTTCATCATTTACAGCAGGTGTTTGAACTGAAGTAAGATTGTTGCAGGCCATACATATTTTGGAAAACCACGCTCAGTGAGTTCAATTCAGCCATCAGTAGGATAGTACGTAACAAAAATCTTTTCCGCCGAACTGAAACCAAAACCATAACTTGACCATTTACGACCAAGAACTAGACCAAGAGTGTAATGGAAACAGCTTGAAACCAAAACACAACCAACAAAATTAACCGAGTCGCATAATAATTATTGCCTAGGTGTGCCTAAATTACGCTGTAATCGATGCACTGCACATGCTATGCATCGGACCTGGAGTCCTGAATAGTCTGCATCATACTACTAAGTGACTGAGAAAATGACCAACGTCTGACATGAGAAGAATTTTCGCAGCAAAATGACTACTCGTAATTGGTGGGAGCTGCACTATTGTGAGCCCAGTTACCGCAAACAGTCGACACTTCCGATTTATAGAACGACAAAACATAAATTATATTATATCGTAGACGATCAAAATTACGTTAAAAATAACGAGTAACGTTTAACTACAAAAACAGATGTTCATTCGAATTTCGAATAGAAAAGAAATACAAGTTCGCTAAGCTGTACGGTAAAATCAAATCGAGAGCTAAGTATACAGCCAGCGCAGAACGAAATATATGAACGATGAGACGAAAAATTCATTTACAATAAATGCGTAATTATAGGTAAGATTGCTTACACTTTTAATTGCTTTGTTGTTTAGAAAATTAGCGAAATAGCCGAGTATCGTCCATAAAATAATTACTCGGGGTAGGTCAGCTTTGAACATGCCATACGGTAATTACATTTGGTGGGCGAAAATTCTGATTTACCAAAATTTTTTCGTAAGCGAGTCTTTCCTCGAAGCACCGTATGTGGTCAGCAGTGCCTACATTGCACCCTAAAGTACGAACGAATAAGTTTTGCTGTTACAGTAAATCCGATGGAAAGGCTTTTTAATGGCGAAAATCGGAAAACATGACGAACCTACGTCAATCTTACAGACCGGAAATAAAATGGAAAGAAAATTTCGAAACAAATTTTCAAAATGCCTTCCCCTGGCGACTGAATCGCACACAGTAGCCAACTGTTAGTCGATCGTAAGGCTATGCTTGCGCATTGTGCTGCTAGGTATGAGTCATTGTTTCGCAACGAAGCTGGATTGGTGTTCTTAGGTCTTCAAGGTCAGTAAAAGGCTCGCGTCGATGTTAAATTAAAGATGGTGATATAAGACCAAATAAAAATTCAATTTGAGCTATGGTTAGGTAAATGTAACGGGGAAGCCAGTGTACTTTTCGTCTCAGCAATTAACTTCGTATGAAATGGATTTCTGTGGTATTCCTTTGTACCAAATTTCTTGCTAATGAAATTTTCCAGAGGCGTCGAATAACGACTCCCGCAGTTTCATCGTTTTATAGACAAAGCCCGGTGAGCCGCAATTTTAGCGGCACCAAAGGTAATTTTTGATTGGAACGTCATACACGGACTCACGCTGCCTGTGTGTACATCTCTCCTCGGAATTGACATAATTCGACCAGGCAACCGAATGTGGCAAATTCGAGTAATCTAATCGTATAACAATCTCGCAAGACAATCGTTGGTTTTGGCGTTGGCAATGTTTTAGGTCAACATTAACCAAGACCAACCCGAAAGCGGAGAACAGGTCTAAGAGTGCCGTTGTGAGACGAAGATTACGATTGTTTCAGTCTCGGTGGTGCTTTTGTTCATCACCAACCAGTTTCGAAACCGAGACTCGAGTGTGCTGGACCAGCACGAAGAATAAAATCGAAAGCGAATACGCGTAGACAAGATCAAGACCGAGACTACCTACTGTACGTATGGTAGGTACTATGATCATGCGTGGTTGCTCTCTCACTCATCCTTATTACATTTCCTTCATGTTGAGGCGGTGACACACCTGCAAAATTCAATCGACTTTATCCGGTGATAATTAATTTTCTCAAAAACATAAACTTACCGCGGCTAATAATCGAATGAATTGTGATAATAATTCATCATTCGCTTATTCTCGCGTTGTTCGCGTGAAATGATCGAATGATTGGTAGGTAATACGTACCAATTGGGCAAATATTTATTTTGCGATTTAACGAAAATTGTCGTCTCAACTTTTACGAAGACGTGGCCTACGTTAGGAAAAAATAAAAAATAAAAAATAAAAAATAAAAAATAAAAAATAAAAAATACACCAAAAGATTGCAGCCTGGAAGGTAGACTACATACCTACCTACCAACACTCGTTTTGTTTATTCTCTCGACGGCCACGTTTGACGTGAGTTTTTTGTGGTTAACGAATGAGGATGACGCGAGTGGCTGGTGCCACGCCATTTCCTGGCAGACTGTATGGAGCCGAGAGTTTAATGGACCGACTAGATTGTGGATGCAAAACACGTGGATCGATCGAAATCGACGCTCGTTTCGTTTTGGTAACAGCTTTTCACCAAATTCTTGCCTAAAATTACGGAATAAATCGTCTTCTTTCGCTTTTCTCTCTCTCTCTCTCTCTCTCTCTCTCTCTCACTTGGACGACTACTCAATACGCAGAGTAGGTATACCTACTTACAATATTAGATACGGGATTACAGGGCGAAACGCAGTTATAAAAACCGGTTCGTCTATTTCATCAACGATCATTTTTTCAGGAAATTATAGGCCTGTTCGTGGATACCTACGAGATGAAACAAAGTTCGTTACTCGAATTCGACCAAATATTATAGTCGTCATTTTCTCGCTTTTCTCGTTTCTCTAACGCACTTCTTACGTCAGCTACAGGCAGGCCTACTATAAGTACCTACCTATATTCGAGAATGTGCCGCCATATTAAAATCGTTTTCATTTTGCTCACTGCAGGTACCTGCAGTAGGTACCTACCTACCAGTTTTTACCTTCTAATATTCGCAGTCAGTTGAATATTACGAAATAACTCGAAAAGGCTTCTGGGGTTACCTACGCGTTCGCTATTCGACCAAATGGAAATCGCTTTGCAGTTTAATTAATGAGACAGTTCGACTGGACGTCGCTATCCCTTTGAAAATTAAAAATGTTCTACCTACGCCCGAGGCTATTGTGTTGTAAAACAAGATGTCGTTAGAACTGAAAAAACATCTAACACGTTATTTTCAGCATCGATAATTTCGACATTTCGAGAGGCATCTTCCCTAAGTACCTATCTCTATATTATTATGGCGTGGCGTACTTACTTGGTTTTAGTGCGGATCACGTTCATCCGATAATTGAAGAGGTGAAAGGGTTGAGCATTTAGTGAAAATGGGTATGTTGAATAAAGCGGTGAACAGAAACATGACCAAGACCACGATTGTCACTGTAGGTATGGTTTATCTCAGCCAGGTATTGGTCTAGTCTCCATCTTCATTTCAACATTTTACTTTTTATTAATGGCTAAATTGAAACTTACCTACTAAGTATTCGTCCTCTTCCAAAATAATACTATCCTACATAAATTTTCATTTTCCAATTGCCACTTGAATGATAAAACGAGGAGAAAGCCAAACAATTCGAAATAAATATCGTAAATTACGCCACAATATATCTTATTTGTCTCAAGAAGTTTTACTATTGGCCTTCGTTTTGTAAAAGGTCGAGTTTGGAAGATCATAAATCTGTGATAACCGAGGAGGACTGCCATTTTATTCGAGCCCTAGGTTTTGTAATACGTGGTAATTTAATCTTTTTGAGAAGATATGCGCGTGGTTAGGTAATATATTTTATCAGTAGTATTTTTTCTCATTTCTTAATGGCCGATGAGATAAACAACAATACGGTAGAGACACCTATGCAATGTATTTTGTGTGTAAGTCATAATTACCCTTTTTAGATTATCTCTCTGGTATTTTATTCTGTTTAATTTGCACCTACTGGCTATATTTGTAGTGTGTGGGCCTTATTTCAAACTATTTTCTTATTTCCTTCTTTTCTTTTCTTTATTTCTGCCTTCGCCAGAATTGGAAATGGAGTTACCTACTGCTGGCTAATAAACTCGAGTCTTGTCACCATCTTTTTTTTATTAAGCTCTTGACTTCTGTTTTCTCTTTTCAGCACTCTTCATTCTCACGTCAATACAAAACATGGCTTTCTTTTCTCATTTGCCAATATTTTCTTTTTCGCTTTCAAAAATGAAGTTGTTAATTTTTTATAACTTAAATTCTTAAAATCCATCTTTAGTAATGTGGTCAGACTTGCCGTTCCTATGTTCTGCCAACTAAAGTTGGCACATCTGTCTCAAATTTGGTAGGTACTGTGCGCGATGTTTTCTTTTCTTGTTTTAAAAATCTTCACTATTTTCCTTTTCATCCGTTTATATTTTCCCAAATTACGAGCATGTTCCACACACCAAAACTGTCTATGGCCCATCTGATTTCTTATTACATAACATGGTTAACTGCAAAGTGTGTTAAATGAATTTAACCTGATTAAAGTGGAGTGAGTGTGAGGTAAGTTATGAGCACTTAATTCCCTTTCAACTGCATCCATCCTGCTCTGAAATAAAGTTCGTGTCCTTAAAAACCTGCATCTTTTGATCCTTCTCTATGAAACCTTGTTCCCAACTGTGTTTGAATTTCTATCCAGACTTTTGCACAACACATATTATACCTAATCGAATAGCCAGTGTGTTAGTTATTTGTTGTGATGGGGCTCACAGTAGTACAACTCGGGTGAAATATGGGAAACTGTCCAGTTTTTTTAAGATTAGGGTGCTAGTTGGAATGAAAAATTATCCCAATATTCCAAGAAAACTGTATCTTGTTTTGGGAGCTGGACTGAGTGTGTCATTGAAATTTAAAATACTAGGTGGATATAATTTGGTCAATGATTATATTTTACTTTGACTAGGTTGTGGTCTACGAAGGGTGTACCTTATGTTATAGATCATATCCCATCTAGCGTTTTCAACTGTCACATTTTTACCTTATTTTCAAAATAGCATAAGCGGGAAGATGAGGGGAACTGGATAAGTCATAATTTATTCTGGACTAAAATTAGACCTCTTGTTTTAATATGCATACCTTCTCCAAATTTTATGGACATTTTTATGATTTTGAAGAACCTTTACATTTAACATATACCCAGTTTACTTACCATTTCATGTTTACTTAAAATTGGATCAACATTTTGGAGCTAATAAATTCACTCAAAATTAAAAAATATTTATTGGAATAGAGTAACATATCAGCACTCAGCATACACAAAACTTGTAGACAACTCACCTCGAGTATTTGAAATTTCCGGACCTCCAATACCAAAGTTAGATCGATGATGGAGCACCCTTATAATTTAATATATTAGTGAACATAGTTTTGGAACAGTAGCAGGGAATGATGATATATAGAAGACTTCCGAATGATTCAGGCTTCTATCAAAGTTGTAGAAAGTCAAAATTCAAAAGAGGAGACAATTTCCCAAACCCTTATGGTTTGATTTGTATTTACAAATTTTATTTTTTATATCCCAATCACATTTGAACATTATGTGCTGAACCAAAAATAAATAAATAAAAGGTTCAATTTCGGAAAGCACCAATCAGTACCTTTTTTCTCTGTTTTTGGCATGAAAATGTATTCTTAAGGCTTGCCCCCTTTTTAGTCTTTTTGCAGAACATAATAGTGAAGAACCCACTCATGTTTAAGCAACGACAAACATGAACAAACAGATTTTTACGAATGCACTGAAGAACAAGTTTTTTAATTTTTATGACCACGAACATTATTATTTTCTTCATCTAGATGATATGATACAAATTTCGGACATTTTTTAACTTCAACATATTGACAAATTAGCCGTAATGTATAGTAATGTTCATGATATACACATTTTACATCTGGTCAAGACTTAGCCAGCCCAAAAAGGAGAAGACTTCAAACTACAATCGACGGTGCTTATCGTAGCCAAGAAATGCACACTTTTATGCAGAGGAAAAAGTGAGAAAATTAAAAAATGACTGCAAAAATAAGTGAAAATCAAAGTTTTTTGGGTTTTTATATTTTACTAACAAACATAACCTATCCGTCGGATGGTTCTAAGCCAAAAATCATTAGATGTTCATTAGATAAATGAAAAAATTTTCACCAGAACCTCTCACTTTTGAAACTTTCAGTGCAAAGTTTCTAATTTGTTTACAGAACCAAATTTTTTAAGTTTTCATTTCTCAGAACTGACAGTCCAACACTAAAGAACAACTGAGAACTAACTTTTAAAAGAACAGATCCAATAAACTTCAACTTTTGAACTCAATTCCAACTCTTGTAATGGATATTTATTAAAACTCTCAGTTGTTAAAACATTCTCGTTGATTAATTGACACTGAAATAAGTCCCTTAGACAGAATTGGGGACTAACTTTCAAATAGAACTGGTTCAGAGCTAAAACTTTATTAAAAACATCGTAATTTATTAAAATTCTCAGTTTTTCAAGCTTTCCCATTGAAGAATTAACACTGAAATAAATCCCTTTGACAGAACTGAGGACTAATTTTCAAACAGAACAAGTCCAGAACTGAAACTTTTGTTGAAAACTTTGTAACTTAT
This sequence comes from Ericerus pela, assembly GCA_011428145.1. Taxonomy (NCBI): domain Eukaryota; kingdom Metazoa; phylum Arthropoda; class Insecta; order Hemiptera; family Coccidae; genus Ericerus; species Ericerus pela. The sequence goes on from WOFM01000467.1 coordinate 1,887,449, forward strand.
GAAAGCTTTCAGTTGTTTCAACTTTTCAATTGAAAAATTAAAACTGAAAGAAATCTCTTACAATTAAGAACTAAATTTCAAATTGAACCGATCAAGAACCGAAACTTTTGTTCAAAAGTGTTTAACTCATTAAAGCTACCAGTTTTTCAAGTTTTTCCATTGAAAAATTGACACTAAAATAATTCCCTTAGACAAAATTGAGAACCAACTTTCAACGGAACAGGTTCAAAACCGAAAACTTGGTTGATAATTTTTAACTCATTAAAGTTCAGATTTGATAAAGTTTTCCTATTGATGAACTGACACTGAAGTAAATCCCTTAAGTACCTATAACTGAAAGCTATCTTTCAAACAGAACAGGTTTAGAACTGAAACTTTTGTTGAAAAATTTGTAACTTATTAAAGCTCCCAATTGTTCATGTTTTCCCATTTTAGAATTAACACTCAACCAAAACTATAAATTTGAACTGAGAAGTTCTTTCAAAAGAACAGGTTTCAAACTAACTTTTGAACTGAATTACAACTTTCAAAATATAGATTTCGAAATGAAACTTAAATTCTCTCGATTGTAAGAAAGATTTATAAGTACGGCCCTTATATGTTGACATGATAATGTTAAAGCTTATTCGTTTCCAATGGGAGCGATACGGACAACTAAATACAACAACTGAAGGTTGTCCCACTGTGCAAACATGTACCCCTCTGCCGCACAACGATATACCTCAAAGCAAACGTCCATCAAGTTAAGTGAGGTCAGCAAAATTTTAAAGTCAAATTTTACCTCGAAAAGGCAACTTTTCAATATTTTTTTTTTTTTACAAACCATCTAGGGCTTAGAACATACCATCATCCAAAATATGGAAAAAATAGATCGGCTAGTTATGCCGTCACAAAAAAACGGGTCTACTCATTTATATATATATATATAGATAATTTAAATTTTAGGTGGGTTAATTTTGAAATGTGGAAAATTCAGCCTCCAGGGTACTACATTATTGGTTGGTTTCTAATCGAGGTGTCTTACTACTGGTTACTGAATAATTATTCTCAGGCTTGTCAATAATCAGATGAATTTATGGCCTTTGAGATTCCTAAATATTTGCTTGTTATACTAATATATAATTGCCTTGTGATAAGAATCCTTATCACATGGTGTTCCTCTGTATTTTTTAATCCGGAGGGTGATTTCTTTCTTGAATTTGCCGAATATTTATTATCAGTTCAATTTTGAAAAGCCTAGACTATTGTTTTTTTCGGGTTGGTAGACTTTTTCCCAAGATTGTCAAAATTAATTTATATACTTAGTTGCGATAATAATTAAAGGGTATGTATTCCGTTCTATTTCATGTAAGAATGGTGGTTGCCTATTAGTAGTTAGGTGGGCGTATCTACTTTCCCTTTCCAGTTTGTTTATATCAGATGTCCATTTATATAAGGTGGTTTTTAATTTATATTTTGCAAAATTTAATTTGTGTAGATTTGGTTTTCGCCAAAGTTTTGGTTTCTATAAGGTAAGCAATACCATAACATGTTTACTTTTTATAATGGAATGAGAAACAATCTAGTTTCGTAATCTATACCCAAAAATAGTAGGACCATTTCCACGTTCTTTTTGCTATTGTGACTTCAGGTTCGGAATGCATAAAAATGGCTCGAAAATTTGGTTGGGTTTATGGGTAGTCCAAGCAATTTCTAACTACATTTTACCTTTAAAAAAATACAGGAGTTTTAAAAATTGACCATTTCTTGATTTGTCACATCCTGAATAAAATATTAAATTTTTAACCACGAGGGACTGGCCATAGTCCTCGCCATATTGAAAAATTGGGGTCCAAAAATAGTTTCAGTGAGCGTTGGGTAAAAGAAGTTGGTATTCTTTTGGACTTATTATTATATTAAGAAAAGTACGTTTAGGGGAGGAAAAAATGTAAAAAAAAATTTTCGAGGGATTGAGGAGGTTAAAATTCAAACCTTTTTTCCCGGAAGGCTATGAACTTTTTCTCGTCTGATGACCCTTCTACATGATCTATATGGTAAGATAGGATGGACAGATGTACTCGTTTTTAGAGTATTTACTCTCTTTTTGGGTAATAAAAAAGAGAAATCTTTCTTTCGATCCAAAAAGGGCACTTTATTCTTTTTTTCTTTTTTTCATACTATTAATATCTAAATTGTCACCGAAGACTATTTTTTCACACAATTTTTTCTTACCCTTTCTCTTCTGCGACCATAAAAAATTATTTGATGAACGTTTTCTCTTTTCAAGTAGTTTTGAAAAGAAATGTACTTTTACTAAAATTATTTACGTTAGATTTACTCTTAAATTTATTCGAGCTGTCGGAAGCAGCAGATTCAAATTTTTTTAATTTTTTATGTAAAATTTCTAAAGAAGTCACCGAATTTTTATTCAGAGAATTTTGAACATGCAACGGTAAACCTACAATAATCAAATCTAAAATCACCATATCTGATAGTTTCCTGTCTAACTCTAAAAGAATTTTCTCCTTCTTGACACAATAATCAATGTAAGAGCCAGATATAAATTTATACAAGTAAGCGTACCTTATAGGTTTCCAACTATTATCACCAAAGGTCGAAATCAGCTTTTCTTTCCAGTCTTTCCAGACAGCAGAAGTATCTAAACAGCGTTGATTGACCAAAAACCAATCATTCATGGCAGGGTCCAGGCAGGATTTTAAAACCTCAATTTATTTGTACCCAGTCAGCTTGAAACGTTTGGATTCCTTTTCAAAAAGCTCGAACCAGGCCTCAACATTCTTGTTCTTATGGGAAAATTTCTCGATTAAAAGGTGTTTAAAGATGTCTTTGACAGATTCTTCTTTTGGTTCCAAAATTTTGGACACACAGGAAACAAGTTCATCCATTTTGGGGTCGGTCGAAGGAGCAGCTGCAAGTTGAGATTTGGCTAGGAAATATTCCTTAAAAATGAAATTGCCATCCTCGTCAACATATTCCTTCAGAGCAGTCTCAATCAAGGTAACATTTACTGCGTGGTATTGGCCTCTGGCCTTGAGAATGGAAATAGCACTCTTGATAAGTGACAGCTGCAGTAAGGACTTATGGTATGAGAGTTTCTGGTATTCTTTGGGGAATGAGTACCAAGTTTCATCTCTCAAATGAACAAATACGCTTCAGGACAACTAAGGTAGTCTTGTCAGTGCCTTCAGCAACTAGGAAAAATTGAAATTTTGCACTAGTCATGACAAAATAGCACAAACAAACAATAAAAAGTTTCAAAAAAATTTCAAAAAATTCACTCAAAATTCTATGAAATTTCTAATTTGTAAGTGTCAAATAGAGTTGACGTCTAATTTGCAGCGAATAAATCTACACAAAACTTCAATAAACAAATTGTATTCAAACTTATGTGAGTTTATAACTGAAATTAGAAATTTCAGGAAAATATTTACAATTCGACACGATATCTGATTCTATCTAAGTACAAAAAACGAATGACGAAAGAAATAAAAATTGAAAATGAAATCAGACTCGACAACCAACTGGCTATAAAATAAGCAAGAATGGACAGTGTTAAAAATGGAAGATAGTGAATAACAGTAAGCAGGTTTGATATGGAAAGATAACATACGAAAAAACAGAGTTATATTAAATAATGAAATTATTTATACGTATTACAATTGCTCGAGTATTCAGACTCAGAGGTGGGAGTGGATACGTTTTTTGTTTCGTGATTTTCTTTGCATTTTGGCACTATTTTTAAAATTCTTTTTTTTTTTAATATGTACCCCCTTTTGCGTTGAATCAATTTGCAGGCATAATTTTGATCGGATGGTTTCAAAATTTGAAACATATTCTAATTCACTGAAGGAAGAACTCTCTTGTTTGTGGTCCAAATTGGGTGTATAATTCATCTGGTAGATCAGTTTATATGCATTTTGTTTTGAACAGCGTACAGATCGCACTTTCTTAATATCCGCGATGATAGCAAATCTATCTTTGTCGAAAGTAAGAAGTATTTGGACCAAATCTGGTAAGATATTTGCGCCTTTGAACATACAGTCATATATAGAATGCTTAGAAAGTTTAGTTTTGGCAGAGCCATCAAAAACAACTCTCAAAGGGGTGCTTTTTGTTAAGTCTAATACGCCTTTGTGTGGCATATAATGAATCAATCCCGGTTTTGCATTATGGTCTACATATTCGATCATTTCTAATTCGATTAATAGATCAAAATACTCCGTATATTTGACAAATAACTCTGGTGATTTCCTTAATTTAGGTAACTGGTTTTCCAGTCTTTTATAACAGAGATTATAATGATCAAATAGAGGTGGTAAATTCACAATAATATTCAAAGGAAACAATGTTGCAGTAGCAGGTGGTTGAGCATAATGTTGGATAATATACGCATCATCGTAACATATTTTAGTAATATAGACGTACCTATTCTCATAGACTTAGAATTATGGCCAAATACTCTCTAAAATACGATCACACGTTTTCTATATATTCATCACTTAATTCCACACTTTCAAACAATTATCTCACCACCTACAAATTCCAAGAATACACACTCTTGTCTAAAAATTCAGTGACCCCCCTTCATGCATTTATTTATCCGTACTCAGAAATTTCCTTAATGCACCCTTTTTTAGATAATCACTTTTTTTGTTTATTCTCAAAATTCTCTCTAATTGCGTATTCATCAAATTCCTATTGTCTGAATTCCATTTTTTCCTTTTCCTTCAACACAATAATCATCCACAACTATGGTCCAGTATAAGATCATACCTATTTTTGTAAATTTAACTCACTCTTTCGTAAACTTTACCTAATCCGTTAAACGTCATTTACAGTTTGTACGTATTATTTGTGCCGTATATTCTACATATTAAAAAATTACTTATAATCGTGTGTTGAACGTTATTTGTATGATACCTACGTAAGAAAATTGTTACACATAATGCGAATAGTTTACAAAATAAGATTAGTAAATGTTATGGTTAACAGTAGATATAAAAAATTAGGTACACATATTCCCAGAAAAATACTTAGCCCAGTCGTTTAAGCATGAAGCTACGATTCCACTGGCTCTTGTTCTAATCCAGGCTGGGATGGTTGGTGGAGGATAGACGAAAAATTGACTTTTCGTGAGTGTTATAATGGTTTTCGGCTAAAAGAAGAGTTTTTTTCTCGACTGGGCTTGAAAAATCGATTTTAAAGGGCTATTATCTGAAGGTAAAAAAATGAAAAAATCACACTGAATAACTAATAACTCGGGAAACAATTTAGAAATAGTAAACAAAATTTGTAAATATGGTCCTTGCGTTACAGATAATATTCTTACCAAATTTCGTTACTTTTGGAGAAGAATTACAAAATTTATTGAGTTTAGTCACTCCAACAGCTCTGGGGCATGATCCATAGAGCAAAACGCAACCAAATTTAAAAGCATATTAGCATAGTTTTGTATAATTAAAATCTGTTTTAAATTTTGTAACTATTGCTTGAAAATTACTCACTTTGGAGCCATTAAACTGCCAAAAATGCAACATAATCCACCTACAAGACGTACCGTTGGACCAATTAGCACCAAATTTAAATTGCCGCGTCCTTGACTTGGTACCAATATTAGGTCGAAATTTTGTGACTATCGAACAAGTATCGCGTCCTTTGCCGTGTTAACAAGAATTGTATGTATACGTACATATTACTCATTATACAGTCATACATGCGTAAAATATAAATACGTATGAATTTTCAAAAAATGGTGCAAAAATTTTCCTATGGTCATGAAACGAAAAACGTACTTATTCCCACCCTTCAGTCCTTCCACGAATACAAAATAAATAAGTAGATTTTCGTAGAAAACCTACTCAAAAATGGATAGGTAGGTACTGCAGAATGGCGGATGCACCCTGTATAACCATCGGTAAAGCATCAACGATGGGTACTGTTTCGAGTGAGACAAAACAAAAAACAATATTGTTTACCGCATCGTAGAAAATGAAGTTTATGCAAATCATAAGAAGGAACACCCGAAACTGGAACACAAAAAGCAGTCGCGAATCGTAAGTGGACGTGCCGACTAAGTATGCGTGTACCTGCACGTAGATGTGCCAAAAGTGAGCCAAGTTTTAGCTACGAAATAAGAATGTACGAAGCAGAAGTGCACGTTCCGTGCGTTGTTAGTTTTTTTATTTATTGGTTCCGAATTTCGATGCGGACGGGTAGGGGGGCAAATAATACAATTACGACCGTACTGATTTCGCACATAAACAGGTACGTGCGTGATTAACACATGTGTACGATGGAAGAAGCGTCATTCGGCGTGATTTCTTCGTTTTTTTTTTTGTTTTTTTTTTTTTTTGTTCGTTTTTCGGTGTAAATTACTTTTTTGACAACTTTATCGGTCGTATTTCAAATTAAAACGTTTCTAAATGATAACTCATTCGAAGCAAAAGAAAATTCACACTTACCCCAATACTAACTTCTACAGTTGCGTAATTGTTTTCTCTATGATTCATTTTGAGTAGATGATTTATTTTTGGGACAAAGGTTGTTTTGAAAAGCTTAACCTAATGCTTTTTATTCAACCAAATGGAATCCTCTGGAACGACGATTACAGGAAAGAACTTTAAACCAACTGTGATAAAATAATAATAATAAATTTTATTTAAAAAAAAACTTTAATTTGAATGAGTAGCATTTATTGGTGGATATGCCCAAATTTGTGACAATAATTTTTTCAATATTTAAATTCTCATTTTCTTCAGTTACACCATTTCAAGTTTTTAATTTTCAAATATGAATAGCTTAGGACATTTCCCGGATGATCAGCAACATTTTGGGCCTACTTTCATTAAAATCTATAAAGTAAGCCACTTGTTCTGAGCGAACGAAATTCCGTTAGTTCCGCAGATAGACGTACCAAACATACAACCTCCTCCGTACGTACGCAGTCGGTAAAAATAAAGGTACAGATGAGAGATTACGTTGATACGAATGCCATTACACTTAAGCTCAGTAAGCATTTTCTTACCAATTGAGGCAAAAAAGGCCCATTCGAGGCAACTTTTTCTCTACATATTCCCAAATAAAATTAAAATACTCTTACTGTATACTTCAATTAATTTATTAAATATAAAAAGACGTAAAAATAATCAAGTTGGAAACGATTTTTTTTTAAATAGCTTTATTGCAACACCCAACCAAAAAATATATTTTTTGGTTGGGTGTTGCAATGAACGAAAAATAAAGAATTTCAATACGACACGAAAAAATATTGTTGGGCGCGTGTATACTTTTTAGTTAACTTTCGCTTTCTTGCACGGCTCAACTATTTTTTCCGTTTTTTTTTTTTTTTTCTAAAGTAAAATTATTAAGTTTAATTATTTGGTCCTGAAATATTTTTAAGTCACTTATTCTAGGATTAGGAGGTTGAGAGTGGAGCGAAGACTTTTTGATAGAAAAAAGTAAAATTATTTATTAATATTTGGTTCCAAAAAAATAACTTTTTTTTGGTCTGGGGAGGGGAAATGACGCAAAAAATAGTGTGTGATACGTATGCAAAGTTAGTGACTGATACCGGTGTGATTTGCTGCACTCGACCTCGACTCGTGCTGAAAAATTCACACTCGTATCAAAATCACCTACTTTTAGCACCTATAACACTGTGGTATGCCAAATCAGTTTTCACCTATTTACAAAAAACTTGGTTTTCATCAGCTCCTACAAGTTTTTAACCAATCACTTACCTGAATTGATTCACAGAGTACGTAACAAGATACCATACACATGATATCTGAAGATGAAAACATTGAAGAAATAGATGTTTTACCGATGATAGAATGATGATGTGAAATTGAAAAGTTGTCGAAATAAAAGATTAAAACAAGAAACAAGCTGAAATTTTGAGTATCAAATTGATAATAACCCACAGTGAGAAATTCCAAAATTCACTGTGGGGGAGAAAAACTGGAAGGGAAAGACCCAGGGTTTGTTCTCACCAAACTCGTGCAATTTTACATTTTAAAAAAGGTTTACTAAAGGTTGAAAGATATGCCCAAAATCATTTAAAATTTTACCCCATTTTCTCTAATTTCCCCTTAGAAAATTCACCCATTGTGTTTACACCATCTCTCCACGTCACTTGACCTCATTAGCCAGACATTCTTAAGAAAAAAATCAACGAGTCATAAACAAAATATCAGTTATATTAAAAGAGAAAAACATACCTATTTCAATACAACATTATGTTCACGTAAGATGGAAGATATTATTAAAATAAAAACAAGACATATTACGAGAAACACAAGGTAGAGTTGTAGAAGAACTCGTACATCGATCGAAAATTTTTCTAAGTTCAAAATTAGAAAAAAAAGAATAAAGTATTGTATAAAGACATTATAAATACATTAGACTTGAACGGACAAGAGTTCTAAACGGAGTGATTTCTTCTAATCTCAAAAGGCTAGAGCTAACTAGCAAACTCGTGAGAGAAGGAGAAATCACTTTATCTAATTTCATTTTTGATAGTAACTTGACAATAGGCCAAGCTACGAGCAAAAATGAACTTAGATATGGGGAAAGAACGTCAGATAAAACCTTCTATTCATCAAAAGACAAATATAGCAAATTATCTTATTTGAGAATTCTATGGATACGTCAACACAAATAACTATTATAAGACACGTACCTACTTAAAACATAACATGAAATGAGAGGCTAGCGCTCTCAATATGATAAGAGCATAGGCATTGGTTTAAAACTTCAAATACGTAGTACTGGACCAGTAAAGCTCCAAATGACCAATGTACTTGTTAATGTCGAGACATGCCGACGAAAAAGTAGGCAATTTTATCGTACCTACTGTGTATTTTGGACGCTTTGCTTGAATTCACCAATTCAGGATACTTCTGATAAAGACATCCCTTAAATTCACATGGATAGCGTTCATAAACGCCAAGCAAAGTACGTCAAAAAGTACGCTTTTGTTGTCTATTCAGCGCCGGTATGTCTGAACAGAAATCACTTTTCTTTACGGGTCCAGTACTATTTAGTCAAACGTTTGAAATTATGTATTTTAAAAAAATTGAAAAAAATTGAAATAAATCACCGAGTACAGAAATGAAGCCAGTCTAGGATTTGAACCCGAGTTCTTGGGTGTGTAGAGCAATCATACAACCCATGCGCCACATTTACACACTGCTTATACGTATAACAAAATTAAACAGTAACCCGCAATTTCGTTCTGGCACCGTGCAATGGTGTGCTTCGTAGCTGCATACTTAAGTTTTTTTTCAGTGTTGCAAAATTTTGTCAGTAATTGTAATTTGTAAATGAGTGAAAAACGGTTTTTAAATATCTATCGATGGACCCGTCTTTGAGAATCTTGTAATGAAATAATCAAATTAGGTGGGAGGATGAAAAGTAGATAATATTTATCAAAAAAATTAACACGTGGAGTAAAATATTAGCTCGTGTCAAACAATTATTCATTTATCATAGTCTAAGGATTCTATTATAAGTATTTATCGTTTCAAAGTAGTAGGTCCGTAGACCCAGTGACGTATCCAAGGGGGTTACTCACGAGGCTGTAGCTCTTCCTAGAGCCTAAAAAAAAATGGAGAAAACCTATTATAAAATGTTTGAGGAAGTATGAAATTTAAATCGTATTCTAATCTTACATGCTTATCAACACTAATACTAGTGGAAATTTAATTTTTGAATAAATTCTTCTCAGCCTCCTCCAGAGAAAAATCGGGTGTTACCCTACGCTTCTCAATTTGGTAGCCTTACTTGTCCCCGTCATGTTGAGCCAAAAGTTACATGTACCTAGGTGTCCGGGACTGCCACAGCAGATTATTCAGTTATTTTCATCGACTCATACCCAACAACAAAAACAATTCAATTCATATAATGAACACCGAATTCAATCAAGTACCTACGTCAGTTACCACAATTATAAAATGGATTATGACTTAAAGAGTGTGACAATACCTACTCATCTGTTATTATTCGAGATCCACAGCATGCTGAAGTTGTAATTTTTGAAATTCAATTATAGCCCGGTAATCTGAATATTACATTTTCAATTGTTTTCCACTAAAATTAATTTTCTACGCAGGTTTCTCAGTTCACAAACTGCGAGACATTATAAAGTACATATACATAAAGGTACTAAAACCGTGTAATCTATTCTAAATTTTTATTTATTGAAATTGACGGGGAGATACTGATATGAACTGTGACAAGAAAGAATGAAAATTTTAGGTCAACGTGTTTTAAGCTTCGAACACCTATCTAATTATCTTATATACAAAAACCACTTCTGTAAAGCTGTCGTGTGACCAGTTTTACAGATATAGCTATTTGGCTACGCGTGTATCTGAATCTAACTTGAAATCATTTTTTTCTTCATATCACCTCAATACACTCGGTTACTTGATAATGCCGACATATTTATGCAGTTCTGCGTGAATTATTGCTGCGTACCAGCATTGGATACTGTCTAGTCTGTAGATATATATATATATATATATATTAAATATCATAAAGTCATTTCTCCTAATTTACCATTAGTTTCACCCTCGCCAATACAGATAATTTCAAAGGAATGAATGGACTACATCTTATAAACCCATAAAATATAAATATATAAGGTATGGATGTTGGTATACATTGTGTAACGAGAAAAGTACATTCAATTACTGACAGGAGTGAACTAGAAGAAATTTATACTTGGTGCTTTAAATGGGAAAAAGTGAGGCTATAAAATATTGAGAAACGCTATGGTTGAGACGAGTGAGGCAACCCCCAAAAAATCCTGGATACACGCCTGCTTAGACCTATCATAAAAACCTATTTTTGAAACACCTGTCGATAAAGTAGACTGGTATATGCCACTTGACGGTATAATTATAATGTGGACGATTTTAGAACAATGCATTATGTAAATTATACACTGTCGTGTGCGAGTGCGTTTCTTTAGCCTAAACATCGATCGTAAATTGTTTAAGCACAGGCTTGCGCCTATGGGGTACGTTGCACACCATAAGGGACTTCTCCAAAAAAAATACCGTATCACTGATAGTATTCGAACACGAGCTTTACGATTACTTACAGATTACAAGACTGCTCCATTTTATTAAAGGCGATGAAAATTGTATTCAAATTTTTTCTTAATTCAACTTTTTTTTTTCTTAGGGGGGATGTTGCAAAAAATAATGGCTGATACACGTATGAGTAGAAAGTTATTGATACTCGTGTGATGGTCAAAATCACTTATTTTATGCACTTGTATCACAAATTAAACACTTAAATTTGAATCCTTTCCTCGAATAAACCAATTGCTTTGGATTGAGTCAGCTGTCGGTTTTTTTTGTTTTGTTTTTCATTTATTTTTATTTATTTATTTTAATATAATTTTCACCGCAATTATCTAACCGATCAAAACTATTTAATTTTTAACCTTTATGAAAATTCGCGTGTAGCTCCCTTTTACATTTCCAGTTGTAAACATACAACACTGTGGAACGCAATCACGTAAAACAGATATTCACGATTGAAAAATAAAACAAATTTTCTAATTATTTTGAAGACTGAAATATTTTCCGCACAAAGGAAAACCTGGCTGATTTTTTTTAAATATTCGTATCGCGACGAATACACACGAAAGGGTCAATGATGGACGATGACATTGATTTTGCTTGGTAGGTACCTCTTTCGTTGACATATGGTTTTGTTAAGTTCAAACGAACGAGACAAAGCCTAAAAAAAACTTTGTTAGGTAGGTACCTTTCAACTATCGGAAGACCGTGACCTGTTTCAAACGATTAGAAGAATTTGAAAAATTAGCTATTCTTTATTTTTCTTTGCGCGGACAGTGATATAATAGTAGATAGATGCCTACGTCAGAAGTATTGTTTTGCATCTGAAAGGCGTCATAATATGGCAAGTTTTTTTATATGTTTTTCGTATGTGTCGTGTTTGGTTGCAAGAAACACGTTTGTCCGATTTGAGAACGTCTTTCGAGCATTTGAATCAAGTCAAGGATAAAATTGCGAATTTTTGACAGCATGAAGGTCCTGGTGTTGTATAAGTTTACGAGCTCTTATGTGCTCCGAATATCGATTTTTAGTCTTTGAGGATTTTCAACGGGTCTCTTATCGACGGAATGTGAGGTTTTGGTTACCTAAGTATGTTACTGACCAACTTCGAGAGAAGTGTTTCATTTCAATTTAACTGACACTATAAAAATTTCCAATTTTGTAATTAATTCGTCTAGTCAACAAAAAAACAAATTGATTCATATTTTAAAAATACAAACATGAGTAGTTAAGAAATAGAAATTACGACTATTTTTATTTCGATTTTACTATTTTTGTAATCGCAATGGTTTATACTTAGTACCGCTGCATAATGTAGAATACTGCGGCATAAAATAAGGAGAAGAAAAAAACCTTCAGCCAGACATTATTTGTTTTTCGAATTGGTATAATCGAAAAACCAGCTAATTTTATGTTCTTTAGCCTTTTTTTTTTTTTTTTTTGTTTATTTTCAAACAGCTAAAGATAAAAAAAACATTGTATGAAAATTTTATAAATTTTATCCTCTTCCCAACAACATTAAGATCAGCTGTCTAGCGTAAATAGAGGCTGAGAAATCGTTAAATGAAATAAGAGTGGTTTGTTTCAAAATTGAAATGTTATGTTCAATTAAAACGGTAACTTGACGATGAGTTTTTCAAAAAATCCGGTGTATAGAAATTTCATAATGTTGGATAAGACATAGCCGCGATATTGCAGACAATGTATCTTTTGGTTTAGTGTGGAAAAAATTAATTTATTAACTACGCGTACGAGAAATAGCAGTTTGTTAACTAGTTAACGAGGGCGAAAATGACAACGTACCAATGACCTTATCACTGGGAATAAAAGAGTTACTCAATCTTCCAAAGGAGAAAACATCCCATTTTTTTCATCGCGTATATATCATCGTAAGAGCGGGTTTTTGTAACAATCATGACTGGAGCATGAGTGCGAATGACTCCAGATTATTAAAAACAAAGATGAAAATGCCGCTTCTTTTTAAATTTAACAATTTTCGTTCGCTTAGTTGAATAATGTATCGTACGCAACTTGGCTGGTGTGAGAAATTATCAATTTGTCTACGGCTCGAGCTTGCAAACTTCGCACTCGTTGATAATTTCTTACTTTCCTCCCATGTTGCGCAATATACTATTATGTTATTCATTTTTACCAAGCTTTGAAAGTTTTACCCACTTTTTTGGGCAAAGAGTAGGAGTTGTGAATTACCATTGTTTTAAACGAGCATATTTTTTAATCCTTTTTCGCATCGGAAAGTAAAACAAAGAAAATACACCGAGCGTGTAGGTACCTACCTACCTACCTATACACTGCTTCACGTTTTTTGGGAAACTACGCAGTTTTTGTAAAAAACAAAATAAAAATAATTTTGGCTTTTCTGAGGTGTCTTACAGTTTGGGCAACTTTCGTGCGCTTAACCCAGCACCCACCTATCATCATTAACCAAACGTAGATATAACCTTAGAAAACAACATTTTCAGTGGACTTTAACTTTGTTCCCTGTTCTTCAAGAAAACTATACTGACTTTCCACCGACAAATAAGCATTTTTCGATACAACAAAGGATTGAAAAGATATTGATTTTTTTGAAGCGATAATCCCGGCTGATCCACCCACCCACCAACAGTGGTTAGAACTTACAAAGTTAGATGAAAATCATCGTAAAATTTTACGGCCGTAGATAGGTACTTATATCATAATATTTCGTCAGTCGTAATTAATGTTTGGATAAGTGAAAGAAGATTTTATAGTTCCCCCTCCTCCTTCGGAGCCTACAACTCGCGCAGAAAGAATTTCCTGACATTTTTTAAGAGAAATTTGTTTGTTCTTTCGACCGCATAAATGGATGCGGAAAGTTGAACATTTCAACTTGTGGACACCCGGTATAATACTGGGAACAACAATTAATTGATTAACGCGTTATTTTATTTGATCCCCTCTTTTCGTCAAAGTATTACCGCAAAATGTTTTAATTCGACACTTTTGCGTTTCAGAACATGGACTAAATGCGAGAATAAGCCGTGCATTGGACGCCATTGCTCGCGTAGCATTCGCCATATTCGATAGGTTCGGTCGAATCGAAGGTACGGCGACCGGGCAGCCGCAGCCGCAGCCGCAGCCGCAGCAGCAGCAGCAGCAACAGCAGCAACAGCAGCAACACACCTCATCGCAGCTAGCCACCTCGAAGAGGACGACAACGACAACGACAACGACAACGACAACGACGACGCCATGATCGTGCACCACGCCGATGAAAAGGAAAAGTCCAGCCAGTGTGCGAAATGGAATTTGTCCAGCCTGCAGGACAAACTGTCGTTCGTACTGAGGAATGCGACCGTCGAGCCGATGCTCGGCAGCTACATCATCGCCAGCGTGTTGGCCAACCTGGCGACGCAGAACCTGAACCTGCAGAAGGCGTGCCGCGTGAACCTGCGGTTCAGCGACGAGGTGTGCACGGCGCTGGAGCGCCGCCAAACGCAGAACTACACCAGCGAGGAGATCGCCGTGCAGCAGCTGGTCGCCGACATGATCACCTGGAAGACGCTCGTCCAGAGCAGCATTCCGGCCGTGCTGATCATATTCATCGGCGCGTGGAGCGACCGGACCGGACGCCGCAAGCCCGGCATGCTGATGCCGATCGTAGGCGAGTTCCTCACCAGCATCGGCCTCATCCTGTGCACCTACTACTTCTACGAGCTGCCGATGGAGGTGGCCGGACTGACCGAGGCCATCTTTCCGGCGCTGACCGGCGGCTGGATGACCATGTTCATGGCCGTGTTCAGCTACGTGGGCGATATCACGACGGTGAAGACGCGCACGCTGCGCATCGGCGTCGTCAACGTGTTCTGCTCGGTGGGCATACCCATAGGGACGGCGCTGTCCGGAGTGCTGTACCGCGAGCTCGGCTCCTACGGCGTCTACACCATCTCCTCCGTGTTGTACGTGTTCAGCTTCACGTACGGCCTGCTCGCCGTACCCGAGTCCGGCAAAAAGGCCGAGCTGAAGGCGAAGCCGAGCGACAAACACGACCAGCAGGGCGACTGCTGCCTGGTCAAGTTCTTCGACCTGCACCACATAAAGGAGGCGTTCGCGGTCGCCTTCAAAGACGACGGCCACAGCCGAAGACTGCGGATCGTCATGCTGATGATTGTGGTCATCGTGGTGATGGGACCGATGCACGGTAAGTTGCGCACAACCTGCGCACCAACCCGTCCTATAATTTATAACGCCAGGGTAGCTACCGCAGCCAGCCACCAAACCCACCGAACCCACCCCATCCCACCTACCCACCTACCTGTAGGTTTCAATCCTCGTCGACCGTTCCACCCTCACCGAGTGTTCACGCCTGAACGAGGCGCGACGCTGCACTCCGGCCCACTCCTCGTCTCCCAACCAACGCCGCCACCTGCAACCCGATCCAGTCGGCTCACTCTCTTTATTCCAGCTTCGAATCCGATGCGATCGGTCACCACTTTCAACGACGATAAAAGCAAATGCCGTCCGCACATTTTGTGCGGCCAATTGTACCGCGTGAATGCGCACCTTCCACACTTCGTTGTACGGTCACCCAAAAGCGCAACAGTTGCAAAAGCTAGGCAGTCCGCACAGTCAGCGTATTGCATCATACAGTTCCTCGTTGCACGTACTTTTCATTGTCACTATTAATTTGGAATTTAAAAAGCTTGCTTACACGTTTCGACCGGTTGCTGTCGTTGTTGTTGTTGTTGTTGTTGTTGTCGTCGTCGTTGTCGTTCTTTACGAAAAATGCCTTTCTCTACGCCTTTATAGCGCATTGTGGGAGGAGGGGTGAGATAAACTCGACATTCGACCCCCCATTTTCAGCCCTCATATAGGTACTTACTTACCGCCTAGCTTCTCGCAAGCGTCCAAAGTGGCCGGCGCGAAATTTTGCAGCCTCCTCGTTGCTACCTCCCCACCAAGTAGAAACTGAAACTACTGACCGTACCAAATTTACGGGAACCAAAAAAATGTTACATTTTGTGTTCTCAATGACAAATGCATTAGCTTACTGAAATTATTAATTTGTTTATGTCATTTGAGAACGGGATATTAAGTTTTAGTATTCCAATCTTGTACCTACCAATTTGCGGAATAATAATTGAATGTTGAAAATAATAATTGGTTACCTGTATTCTTTGGAAATTTTTTGAACGAGTTTATTTTTTATTACACATTAAATTGAGATGAGACTTTTCGATTGGAATATTTTCTTTCTTCGTTTCATAAAATTTTATACCGAAGTATTTCGTCATGTATTACCGTCGTAGCCTACATTACTTTTGCAAAGTAAGACAACTGACGAGGATGGTTTAACCTTCAAATATTCAAGTGAGGGTGTGGGTGGTTCGGTGGTTGGTTTCTGGGCTTGGTAATCCAAAAGTTGTGTGCTTCAGAGTTCAGACCAGTGGCGTTCGACTTTCCGACTCAAAGTGGCGGTGTATTCGATTCGATTCGATTCGGTTGATTTGGATAATTGCATTCGTAGCATCTATTGCCGAATAAGTTAGTATTTCCACTTTTCCATTTTTCTGTTGCAAGAAGTGCGGATAGACTGCTGTATCTAATTAACGTTTGTACACCTACGCACGAATATTCCATAAATATTCGTCGATAGTCGATAACGAGTGAACAGCAGGCTGAAGGATTAACTAAGAGAAACAATGGGTGGGTAGGACTAGGTCGTGCTGGTCGGAGCTGATTGCGCATGCATCCATCACATAGATTGGGGCAGGAGCACTGTGCAGCGTGCAGACCAGGAAAACTGCACGCACATCGTATTCGGGAAACGGTACTCGACTGCCTGTCAGTTGGGTTCTATTACGTTCGTTTCTCATCAGTTCGTTAGTTGGCTAAAAATTATCATACCTAGTCGTAGGTCAAAAAGTATTCGAGTACTGACTCCACGCTTTTATAGTTTACTAAAAATTCATGTGGCCTGTTGTATACACCTATTGCGTACGCCTTGTGAGATACTTTATGGCATCTGTAAGAGACCGCGTACCACTGTTTCTCCTCATCCCGCCCACATCTCGTTGCTTTCACCGTTTTTGAAAACCAAACATTTAATTTTAAAAATCTTAAATGTAGGTACTGAAAAACCTCGAAACGGACGGCAAGTATCAAACATTTTGTTCGCTATTGAGACGTTTCCGTTATTGGGAAAATAAAAAATTCGAGCGAAAACGGGCCAGAATTCATATTTTTTAAACCCCCTTTAGCCAAAAAACAACGAAAATAGCTTAGTATCTAAACATGGAGTGTCCTTTTTGATGGGAATGTCGTTCCGACCGAGAAGGTTGCCTACAGAAACACGAAGGGAAAATTTTTGGACCAATACACGTCCTTGGAGAGCGGTAAAAAAAAATAAATATTTCCTGGTCCATTGAGAACACATATTATGTACAGTGTTACAGTCAAAGTTGAAAACTTAGTGTAACGTATCGATTAACCCAGTTTTTCGCAGTGCTGGATCTCGTGATGATGTCTGTTTTTTATTAGTATTCGAACAAACTAAATCGTGATCTTAATTCAACAGCATTATGTTTACCGAGTATTTCAAATAGGTACCTACATATTATGTACCTATGTTGAAAAGAGTTGAGAAATCGATTTACTAAGTAGGTATCTATTCGTATAAAATCGTGCTTCACCACTTGAGAATCGAATACCAATCGACAAAAAAAGGGTTGCAAATCATAAAATATTGCAAGAACGCGAACACAAATGAAACAGGTACCTTACCTGGACGTTTTTGTCTTTATTTTTCTTATTTTTATTTATTTTTGAAAATCTTTTTACAAGTAGATTTTCAAATCTGTGTGAAAAATCGACAAAAGATTTTCCTTTAGGTAAATTGTATTAAAAAAAAAAAAGTTTTCATTTCTCCACCAGTCAGCTTTTATTTTTGACACATTATTTCAAGTTAGACTCGTATCAATTATTCGATAATTAAACTTACAGTTTTCTTCTTTTTAACGTAGACATTAATTATTAATTATGCTCTTCGAAGCGAATCCTCATGAATCGATTCGCTTATGAACAGAGTTAGGAAAAGTTATTTGCCGATTCTTAATCGATAAATTAAACTGAAATCTTACGAATGTGTAGACTGTAAATAGAATTTAGGCCCGTATATTTTCCTCAACAATAAATAACGATTTGGAAATAAAGTTAGTCCGAATGGCGCATGTGGAAGCCTACATGTAGCCTACTCCTGTTTGGGTTTTGCAATTAAAACGTAAGTACGTAGGTACCTGCCTACCGATTGTTGTTGCTTTGCTCATTCTCACCATTTCATTTGCAAATTTCACGGTCAGATGGATTACGTGAGTGTACCAACGACCACAAGTAATAGGATTGAGAAATCATCGGAGTTATTAGGTAGCTGTGTTCGACATGTTACAGGTTCCTGTGAAACATATAAGTACACGCACTTGTAAACTGTAAAAAACTACCTATATTGTGTTTTTTCCTCGAATGGCTCTATGGATTTCTATAAACTATTTCCTGTAGAGAAATTAATAA
Organism: Ericerus pela; assembly: GCA_011428145.1. Taxonomy (NCBI): domain Eukaryota; kingdom Metazoa; phylum Arthropoda; class Insecta; order Hemiptera; family Coccidae; genus Ericerus; species Ericerus pela. The sequence continues at coordinate 1,906,087 of WOFM01000467.1, forward strand.
GCTGAACACTCGTATCCTAGTAAATATGATAAGAACTCGAAAGTGCATAGGCGAATAGAAAACAAAACAAAACAAAACAACAACAATACAACGTACTCAAAACGTGGCAGTTTTGCATGTTTTCAATCGTAAAAACGTTCATTCAAATCTTCTGCAACTTTTATGGTAATTAGGTACCTACACCTCAGACGGTACTGTAAAACTGTACCGTAATTTATTTAAATCTGTATCAACGGCGAATGACTTTCTGTAAATATATAACACAAATTCTTTCAAAAGAAAAAATTTACCCTTTTAAAATTTCTTCAGCAAAATAATTATACGGAAACTGAAATTATTGAAGTCGGCGCTCTTTTCATTTAGCCTATCATTTAGGCTTAGGGCATACGTCAATTCCGTCCAATTTTATAACAAAACTTTTCAACTAAGGCCGACTTCAATAATTCCAGTTCCTACACTTATATCTTACTGGAAAAATTTTAGAAGGGTCATTTTTCTCTTTTTAGCTCATTCTTATTGTGTTCTTTGTTTTGAATTTGGTTTTACTTTTTGAAAAAAATTATCAATGCACTCTAACGCTTTTTCGTTTCGTTTTAATTCCAGTATATCTTACAGGATAAATTTTTAAAGAGTTGGTTATTCCCTTTTCAGAGAACTTTTATTCCTTTTGTTATTATTCTCATGTTGTTTCAATTTTTTGATGAAAAATTATTTTCAATGATATTTTCAATTCGCTCGCATATTAGCGTTAGCGGCAATTTTGCTTAAAAACCTGCTCCTTTTCTTAAAGTTGATTAAAAAATTGTGAATATTTTAAAGAAACTATGCCAAATTCGATCACATCATGTACTCTATTTGTCGTATCCTTCTTTTGTGAACACTCCAATTAAGATAGGTAGGTATTTTATTTTCCAAAAAAAAAATATATAAAAAAACGGTATTACTTCCAGTCGAACTTACTGTATAAGGTTTACTTTAGGCATTTTTAAAATTATTTTTGTGAAATTTTTGGTGTTTTTCTTCTTTTTTTTAGGGGGAGGAAGAGTTTGATAACTTGTTAAAATTTGAAATTTCATAGCTTTTGAAAATATTATTTTCACTTGTCAAATTTTTCTCGTTTCTCATTAAAAAAAAATATAATGGCATTTCAAATTCAAAACATTTTCATTATTTTGATGGTTTGCTCCTCTGGCAGAAATTGCTACTGAAACGTAAATGATTTTTGAAAAATTGTTCTTGAACCGAGCTTACTGGACGAGAATTTTTCAAAATTTCAACATGGATAACATGGATGTCAATCAGAATTTTCAATATGTTACACATATCAGACAATTCTGAAATTGAGATGACGTATAGTTATTATTTATGGTCACAGAGGTATGAGTAATAATTGACAAGAAATGGAAATACTTCCCTTAAAACTAACTATTTAAATGTTTGAAAATTTTTCATCCATTTTTTCCTTATTTGCTGCAGAGTGAAAATTATTTGAAAAACTCTAAGTACCTACTTGTAGATCCTTATTACTACCGACCTAACTTCTGCACCTTTCGCATTATAAGATATTATAATGACTGAAAACTGTTGGAAACACTATCATTCCATATTCCAGAACCGCATGACGGATTTACTTGAGATTTTACAGAAAAATTGTGTTGTCCCAAGGAAAGTTTATGTTTAAAACTACTGTGGAAGTTTTTAGACTATAGTTCCTTAGGAGGAAAAGTTACAAAATTTCATCATCTATGAAAACATAAAACGGACAAAATATTCCTTGAAACAAGAAACAGAATAAAAGAGAGTAGTCCGGTTTTCACTAAGCTTTCTTTTTAACTACAAGCCAGCTTGTAATGAAGTCGCTTGTAGCTTGTAAAAAAACTCTAGCGCAGCAATTCTTCCCTAGAGAACCCAGTTTGCTGATGGAGATAGATGGGGATGCAGATGGAGATGGAGGAGAGAGCGAGAGAGAGAGAGAGCGAGGGAAAGAGAAAAATATTACTTGAAAAAATTGAAAAATAAAATGGATATTAATTAATATTTATATCGATATGAATTGATATTTATATGGATAGTGATCGATATCTGACAAACGTATTGATATATTGATATTTCATTGATAATTTCAGTTTTAGAAATTACAAAAAACTGTTGATAGTTATCTATATCTTTAACAAAAATATCGATTTTTGTGAGGTACTATTCTCATCGAAAATAAAATGAAAATAAAATCTATTAATAAGTTGAGCTCCGTACAATATAGACTCTTCTCCCATTAAATTATACCTTTTTCTGCACTTGACCAATTTTACTGATATTAAATAAGAAAGTTACAGATTATTAAGTGTAGGTACGGAGCTCAACAGACAAGTAATATAGATGACTGATTTTCTCATTAAGATGATAAAATATAATGATCGACTGTCACAAATGTTCAAATAAGAGGGGACGTCAGTCCATTTTTAACCAACTTAAGAAAACAACGTATCTTTGCTCACGTTTTCTCTCATACCAAAGTAAAAAGATCATTTTAATAAAAGTTCATACAAGTCGGAATTATTGTTTCTTCACTGGATTCGTTCTTCTAATCAAAGTGCCCTACAATCGCTGCTACTAAAATTTGCCAATAGAAGAAGCAACAAAAACAATCTCAGACCTTCCATCACCACATGGTACAACTCTATAAGAAACTGAGATGGACATTCAACATCATCAATTAATAAGATCTAAGCTAATCAATATCAATTAATATCATGTGTTTCACTACACTATATAGTCAAAAGATCGTTTAACAAATTGTAGAGCTTTTAATAATAAACTCAGGAGGAGTTGTGTAGGGTCTATATGACGTGACCTCAAGTTCACAATGGTATATGAGAAACTAATTTTTCATGTCTCTCCTTTCCTAAACTCAAGGCATTGAAATTCTGAAGATCTATGATCTTGGGCTGTGTAATTCTTCCCATTGGCAACTTTAAAATCTCAGATTTAAATTATTTTATTTGAACTAATATAGCAACTACCTTTGGGGCGTCAAAATTTATTAATGTTTTATCTTTAAAAACTGCTTTTCTAGAGATTTTTTGTTTTCCAGTTTTCTCAAAAATTACTGAACTGATAAGAACCAAACTTCTTCCAAATATTCGCTAATAAAATATCTATCTTTTGTGGAAATTTCAGACCTATCTGATGGTTAGTTTTTTTAAAACTGTGAACATAAAATTTTTTCAAGCAATTTTTCTTCTCCAGTTTCATGGAAACTACTGAATATAAAGCACCAAACTTCTGAGAAACTTGTACCAACATAAGTACAATCTATTATGAGAATTGCAGCCTGATCACTTTCTCCATTTTCTCAGAATCTTGGGAAAACAATTTTTCCAAGAACTTTTTGTTTTCTAGTTTCATTAGAAACTAATTACTTCTAATAGATAAGAAACTTCTTTCAGATCTGCTTTAATATGAGAACTATTTTTGAGAATATTTCAGCCCTATCAGTTTAGTAGTTTTCTCAAAACTGTGAACACAAAATTTTGGGTGATATATATATACGTACTTATAAGAAATTAGATCAAAATGAGAAAATGGTACCAATCGATTTTGTTTCTCACAAAATGGATGATTTCCATCATCCCCACCCCTAACTCTTCTGTGAAGTCAATTTTAATACCACATTTGCTAAAAACCACTTTTCTGGAGATTTTTTGTTTCTAGTTTTCTCAAGAACTGCGAGACCGACAAGCACCAAACTTCTTTCAAACCTTCTTCCATACAATAGCAATCTTTTATAAAATTTTCAGTCTTATCTGTTCTGTAGTTTTCTCAAAACCGTGAACACAAAATTTTTTACAGCAATTTTTCTTCTCCAGTTTTCTCAAAAACTACTGAACTAATAGGCACCAAACTTCCAAAATATTTGCACCAATATAAGGAAAATCTATCATGAAAATTTCAGTCTGACTCCTTATGTCATTTTCTCAGAATCCTGGAAAAATTACTTTTAAGAAATTTTTTGTTTTTCAGTTTTTTCATAAACAAATTAACCGATATGCAAAAAACTAATTTCAGACCTGTTCTAGTATAAGAACTATCTCTCGTTAAAATTTCAGCCATATCCGATGGATAGTTTTTTGAAAACTGTGAACCCAAAATTTTGGGTGATACATAAATACATTTACATGTACATGTATATATGTGATATGCCAAGGGGGCAAATTTTGCAAACCCTTATAGTCCTGACAGCATTTTCAACATGATGAACACGCACAAAGAAACCAAGATATCACATATCTACACTGGATGATGCCCACAGAATCAGCATCACCCAACCCACATAGCCTGTCAGGAATTTGTAATACTCAAATTTAAACCATGCTGATCAAATTTGAAAAAGATTGTAAACCTTGACTATGTACTTTGGTGCATTCACTTACATTTTGAGATCATTAGTTTTCAGCTGTGCCTAAGAACAACACCGCCAGTGGCCATTGCCACTAAAAAAATTCAACGAACCATGATTATAAAATCACACAGTACATTAAGTGTAAAAACACATTATCGTGTGATATAAAATAAGATAATACATAAAGGTTCCTGCCTGAATGAACAAAAAATGCTGTGTGACAAACTGTTGAAAAAGTGAACATATAAAGAGTGAGATTTAATAATTTACTCATCACACAGAAATAGAGAAAGAAAAACATGAAAAAGTGGGAATATGAATTTTGTTATCAACCTCAAACATAGGGTGAAACCAAGGAAGTGGGATGAGGGGTTAATCAAAAGGATAAAACGAAAAAGTAAATAGCCTAGGTAATGCAAGTTGCATATCGAGGCATATTTAGGGCAGAGACTTTGAATTTTAAATTTAAAATAATTTCGATAATTTTACTTTAGGCTCGATGCTCATATATATAAAAATTAGGTCAAAATGAGAAAATGGTACCAATCGTTTTCTTTTCTCATGAAACGGATAATTTTCATGACCCCCACCCCTAACTCCACAATGATGTCAAATTTAATACCCCGTTTGCAAGCAGGCTGGGTAAAAAACCTAGTAAAAACCTTCCTAATTGAAAAAACTTCTCCCTCACTTTTTTTCTCATTGCAGTGCCAGGCGGATTATTTATTCTGTAAGTCTGTCTGTCTGTCTGTCCATACTTCTCAATATATTCTAGAAGTACGATTACCTACTTGCTGCAATAAGCACCAGTGATATGCTTTTTGCTTCTACTGATTTTACAACTGACTTTTGCCTAATTAAAATGATAACATCTTGAAATTTTCATAATGGGGAGTAGATTTTTTTCATTTTATATTCACACGAATCACTTACAAGCTTAAAATATTTCTTTCTCACATGTTGGATGCGAGCCAAAAAAGCCAAAGGGAAAAGAATGATAAAGTTCGAAGATTTTCACTTAAATAAAAATATAATAATATGTACGAGGCATAATGCGAAGAGGGAAGGGTAATGGAAGGTAGTTAAGGTAGTTTTATCATTCACTTTTTAGATTTGTTGCATTGTTGCAAAAATGTTTATTTTTAAAAAAGAAGTGGATACTTAATTACAGGCATCTCTAATTAAATTAATTAAATACGGTACCTATTTGGTAATTTGAGGATCATTTCGTCATTATTTTGAACCCATTGCTTTAAAATAAATGTGATACCAATCACTTGCACCTGATTTGCAGGAATGGGACCTTAGATTCTGTTAAGATGTTGCCAAAGCTTTCTGGAAAATATTTACTCCAGTGATACCTATAGAAAGGCAGATAAAATTATAAATACGTTAAATCTTTTCAAAGTCGACGGAATACATAATGGCGAACTTGCATTGCTCTTTTCAAAATTATCTGCCGGAAATAATTAATATACCGTATCCTCGCGTACGATTTTTGTTTTGTCGGACAATGAAGTACCTGATATGAATTATTGTCGAATGACATGGGTCCTTTAAAAAATAATAAATGAATATAGCCTACATAGGAACAGCTCTTAACCGCTTACTTTGCTTGTTTTACGATTTCGATGAACTCGTTGAACGCCAAAATGAAATTTTCAACCTTTGGCGATTCACCTTACGGCAATAATTAATTGAAATCATGCACCAACGACATTTTACCCATTCAGGACGTATCTTTGTCGACCTTATGTCGTATCCGACCTTGGTTGGTTACACCTGATTAAAAGTAACACCTAATAAAAAATGACTTCTATCGACATACCTACTTCGACGAAGATGTGAAGAAGATAAGTTATATATGACTACATGCATCGAGTCGTGATCGTGATTTACCATTTTGGCGAAGACAATCTTGTTTTTTGATTTCAATATACAAACAAACTCGACCTCATAAAACCGCACCGAAGGATCATTTCTCGCAAATTTAATGTTGTTGCGCTCAACTGACTAATAACCAAAGAATAGCTGGGCTTGTTCGCGAAATCTCGCAACCTTCTTCAAGAAATTAAGTCGATAAAACAGGCGAAGTGATAAACGTTTTTTGTACCGGCATATGTAGCGGGTACTTTCATAGGACAAATTGCTGTGCTCGTATTTTATTGCTTCGAAGACGTGAAGGTGCGTCGCAGGTGACGCAGTACCCATAAATTTTGGCGATGTTTCTAGTGTTAAAAAGCAGTCTGTAGGTGAAATTCTGTCAGCACCGATTATCTCGAAAATTCTATCAAAAAACCTATAGCCGACGGATAAGGTTAGAAAAAATCAAAACATTCGATTGTTGGTGACCTCCTCTCTTCGTCTGTAACAAGTCATAATATTAACTGAAGCCTTTTTTGTGCCAGGAAATTTATTCGGCAGACTATTCATTCTAATTTATCCAGCTCGTCATATTATAAGAAATTAAAGACGATCAGTTTTTTTTTTTTTTTTTTTTTTTTTGGTTTTTTTTTCCAGAAGAAATAGGTACCTTGTTCGGCTGCTGAAGCTACATATTATGGGATACAGCACGGGGAATGAGCAATACTAAATGCCGTAAAACGGCTTGTATATTATGTGTAATGGGTGTCGGTACTGGGGAGGTTGATTATACCCACTCAGTCTGCTGAGCCATTCAACAACTAATTAGAGACCACATTATTATTTCGATTTGGCACCGCTGTGCTCAGTCGGCGAAATATCGTCACTATAGACAAACATAGTGACTCTCTACAGACCACGTTTTTGGCGTTGGGAAAGTAGTCGACTCTAAGATAGATTCGAACCCAAGTCTCCCGGGTGTCGAGCCTAATTCTAGACAACTGAGCATTACAGGTCTCACTTCCGGAGTAATGAACACATCATAATTACAAAATCTAGAAAGGGGTGCGGTGGAGGTGTTACGCCACGAGCCTCTTCAAAAGAAGTGCCTCGCAGGGATGATTACATTAAAATTTAATTAGTGCTAAATTTCGTATTATTAACAACGGTGGTCTGGCGGACAAGGAGGATGGTGGGGACTGCCTGTTATAAACCCCTTCATATGCGACCCTGTATTGGTTCCAATCCTCGGCTAGCATTGACTACATCCATAGGTAGGCCACGGGTGTGACTTGGACATCGTATTCCCACAAGCCAGAAAACTTTCCTTATTTTTGTTAGGCGTAGGCCATTCTAAAATTCACAAAAATTTTTCAAAAATCATTAAATAATGCTACAAAAATTCTAAAAAAACCTACCCACTCGGCAATTTTCACCTTCAACATTAAAACTTTTGATGGGCCCTTTTTTTAGTTACACTCCGTTTTAATGATTTACCCGTATAGTTTGAAAGTTTAGGTTACACTTTCTGAGACAATTTTTATCGTGAGATTTTTTATAGCCTAGATTTTCTAACGTCTGTTCAATGTTTAGCACAAAAAAGTATAAAAATATAATAACACCTTCAAATTTTGCTCCAGGACAACACATTTTGACAGATCGGATAGCAATATTCAAAGGAAAACGACATTGCAACGTTAACATAAAATGGTTTAACATCATCACGATGCACATAACCGAGTTCCACCATCTGTTTCTCTCGATTAAAAGAAGAATAAAATATTTACGATGTTTCTTTAACTGAGTAAGAGAGACGGTGCTGGCTGCACCAGGCCATGCTGGTTGGAACTGACGTACCTCTAAATTCTATCCTCATAGTAAATTATTGCAATAAGAGTAAGGCGAATATGTTGTGAGTTTATTTATTTCGTAGTCTAGCATAGTTTTCCAAGAACATTAGGTCGGTACCCAGTTCCAAATTTATCGAAAATTGAGTAATTATAGGTATGGTGTTTGGAATTGGATAAGAAAGGTCACTAGGGAAGTAGATACCGATAGTTACCCACTTGCTGCGAAAAACAATCGAATACCCGATTCTAAGAATCTGATTCCACGGAGCTGGTTCTGAGAACCTAATTCTTAATTCTCAATTCGCGAAACCGAGGTCACCTTATGTACTACTTGTGCTGTCGAGGTCATGTAAATGGGATATAAATTATGTTAGAACCATGCGAAATTACAAATTTGAAATCTGTTTGGTACGAACGTAAAATAAATTTGGTTCGACGCCACGAAGGCTAAGTCATAGGTGCACCGTGTGAAATGGTCTCACCTTCGAGAATTTTTTCAAGAATGGAAATTCGGTTCCGAACCTCTTTATTCATAATTATTTGACTACTTTTTATTAACTAAGTATCCGATTTTCAAAATTTGCGTTTGTCCTGATTCCTGGTCTCAATTCAGAATCGATTCTGAAAACGATTTTTTTTTTAAATCGGATAGGTAACCTACCGCAGTTATGGGCACTCTTATTCGTTTCAAACAAAAGTTCACATTCCTGGTATATAGGCTGCGTTCAAAGCTGTACCTACACTTATAATATTGTACACAGAATGTACAGTGTACAAACTATAAGCATTACATGTCGTGGGGGTTATGTGCGCTTACATACGCTGTGTGACGTCATTTCAAAGAGTAATTGCACTTTGTTATCGCTGAATTTATGATTGTGAATGCTTGTTCACTCGATCACCTTCTCACTGTGCTCTTTGAGCGGTATGATTGGAGCATCTGGCAGCAGACCAGAGATTTTCAAAAAGTGTGTGGGTGCAACGTGTACCTAACCCCGGTTCTCCAGCCCGTGTCTTAAACTAACGGCTGGATTAGTGTTCGAATACGTTTGACAAACAATATTAAGATGGCGATTTTCACAGCGAGTACGCAACCTTATCATCTTGTTTCGTTTCAGCTTCATTTCAAGCGTCTAAAAACTAACTTTCCGCCCAAATTATACCACCTATCAGTCTAATGAATGCAATTCCTTGGAACGGGTTTTAAGATTCTGCATTCTGCGTTCGTGACTTCTAAAATTAGCCATTTCTGGCTTCACTGGTGGAAAGAAATTCTTTATCGCCAAAATTCGTCTTCGGAGTGAATGTTAAACGAACGTCATATTGAAGCGCAGAAATAGCTACCTAAGTACCTCCCCCCCCCTACTTAATGCGAACAAGTCTCTTGCGTTTGCAGTGTCGTAGTAGGTATTCGTTCAAATGTAATTCAGTGTCACGTCATTATCAGCCTATACTAATTACGAGGGAAAAATTTTTTATTGAAGTCACTAGTAGCTGGTAAACTTTTTTTTATTTTTTAACTCGTACCTAAACGCTAATTGATGAAATTTTTTTTATTTTTCATTTTTATACTCCGGATTAATAAAATTTATTCACGTAGGATGTTTGTGGCGAAATTTCGTCACGATCCACGTAGTACTATTAGCGAATCAATTCGAGAGAAAAAAATTCATTCTCATCCGGTAACATTTTTAAGACGGCATCTTGTCGGCCACGCTTCGTACATCGTATCCATCAATTTTAATTTTGAGACAATTGATTAAATTTTCTATACAACTTACAGGATCGCGATGCAAAATGTAGGTATTTGTAGAGTGACCTAATTTCCTAGTTTCAGACAACTGTATCGATCCTATAAGAAGCTGCAACATCGCAATACATATCGATACCTATATGCTCACCAACAAATACTGTGACGTCAGACCAAACCCAACATATAACCAAGACGTAGGTTGTCAGTTTTGTGAGTATATGGCGTCAGTATTACGTCATTCAGATTACCGTTTTCAGATACTCGAGTGCCGAAATTAATACGTTGAAAATGAGAACTAAGAACTTCAGTAAAAAGAACAATAACTGGAGAACTCATTTTGTATTTATAGTCGCTGAAGACAAATTTCATATTATAGTACTATAGATTACTTCATTTGATTTTTAAAGTTGAAATTTTTGAATATTCGTAAAATTCATTACCATCAATGCAGCAGAAGCAGAAATGTAAGCGGAATTTAAGAGAGGGAAATAAAAAAGCGAATAGTTACTGTAACGTGAAACACGTTTTCCAAAAATATACTACACAAAATACTAACGGATTATGAAAAGCTGATAAAAGTAAAATATAAATAATACAAAATGTTGCAATATTATAGAAAAGACAAATACAGAGCCAGTAAAAATTAATTAGACAGATCTTTTAATAACTGTCCTCATCTTTATGTATGATTTCAATGACGAAAAAGTTGGGAAAGAATTTTATTTAACTTATGAACAGAATCAAATGCATTTGTAAATGTAGAATTGTGGATTGTAAATAAATAAAATAAAATAAGTAATAGAATCTATTGCATGCTAATATCAAGCGTCACAGCCAGTGAGGAACATAATAATTCTAAATAAAATCCGGAAGTGGTCGTCATATTTTCAGTGTGTTTGAGCCACATTTTAATTCCCCTGCTGGTGAGGGGGTTATTAGTCGATCTCAGTTTCGTTTTTTAGCATCATAAAGACTTTCAAAATTTTACTTTGCTACGAAAGCTCTTTCGAATTTCAAAATTATTACCTTTACTAATCTTTAAGGAAAATAAAGTTGTCGTCAAGGTTTTAGAAATAAACAAAATAAAAATCAAATTAGTTCAAAGTTGTCATCTTTTTCAAGGTTCTTTATTAGAACTTACTAAAACAGAATGTATATTTTCCTAGTCCAAAAGACTTGAACTGCATACTGCCATTCAATGATCTGTATAGACTGTGGAGTAAAGACTGTCTAGTATCGGGAAGCTCTAAACCAAGAGTAATAGGAGGGAAAAAATTAATTTTTAAACTAACTGTCGGGCTGGCTCTGTAATTTCCCATTTTTCTACGATTTCTAGAGTGAGAAAGACGTTCTTTCTGGGAATTATAATTTCCAAGATCAGACAAGAAAACCAGAATTGCTAATCCAGCGGCTTGAAGTTTCACTCAAACACATCCACTGTTTTATATTTTTTGGCCTGAAATTCTACGCACGATCCGCACCATACAATTGAATTTTTTAATTTACTTTGGTATTGCGTAAAAACCAACATTTTTTAGCTGTTGAAATACCAAATGATTGTCATTCATGTTTTTTCATTTAGTTGAAGCGACACTCAAATAATAATATAAGTTACTTCATTTTTTACCCAGTTCGCTCGCAAACGGGGCATTAAAATTGACCTCAAAAAAGGGTCAAGGACGTGGATGATGAAAATTATCCGTTTCATGAGAAAATAAAATGATTGGTACCATTTTTTCATTTTGACATAATTTTTAGTTATGTATATATATAAAATTACACATGTGTATATTTGTATGTATCGCCCAAAATTTTGTGTTCACGGTTCTGAGAAAATTATCAAAAATATAGGGCTGAAATTTTTAAGAAAGACAGTTATTATATGGGAGCAGGTCTGAAAGAAGTTTGGTGCTCATCGGTTTGGAAAATTTCTGGAAAAGTGGTTTTTAGTGATACAACATCAATAAATTGATATTTTTGTTAAAGATATGGATAACTGTCGATAGTTTTTTATAATTTCTTAACCTGAAACTAGTATAGAGGTTGTGGATTGATGCCGCAGCTGGTAATTCTGAAAAGAAGTAAAGATATGGTCAAAGTAACGTCTCAGAAGTGTGTGTAATTGCAGAAAAAGTGTAAATCATCTACATGGTATGAAGAGTAATTGATAAACAAATATGTACGGAGATGAACGAATGAGTGGCCGAGTGATGTATCAGTGTAGCCGCGAGTAAACGTATAAAAGTATTTGGAGAAAGATAGTCGAGTGTTCGGAGGAGTGAGAGTGGAGGAGGATTGGTGGTCTCAACAAGTAGCAATTAAATATCGATAAATCGATAACTATTGATATAAATATCAAATCATATCGACACCTTAATATTATAAATATCAATATAAATATAGATTACTATCGATAGCACTTTACAATGTTTTCATGTAAGCTCTCTCTCTCTCTCTCTCTCTTTCTCTCCATCACATCTCCATCACCATCTCATCTTCATCTCCATCTCTATCACTTTCTTCATCTCTATCTCTACCTCTATCTCTATCTCCATCTACAAACTGTGCTTTCTATCAAAGCATTGCTGCGCGAGAGTTTTTTTGGTTCATCAGTGGTGCCCACTGTCCTGTAAGGTCTGTAACTGATTTTTATTTTTTTAATTTTCGCTAATTTAATGAGAAAAGGAAAAAGGACGAACCGTACATAACAATTCTAAGTTCATCATCTGATCGTTTGTAGTCAGCTTTAAACGGAGGAAAGCGTTATTTTTTTAATCGACTTCGAGAAAAAAGAAGTTATCAAATTAATCTGTAAAAACCTACAAAATTTTTTGTTGTTTTTTTTTTCGATGTTTATTCCTGCATAACTTTTCACTCTAGGCCCCTATTTTAATGAATTTTGTTTTTTTTTGTTGATAAGTATAGAAGGTAATTCCATCTGGTAGTCCCATATACATACCTACGTAGGTAGGTAGGCTACCTAGTTTTTGAGCCACTTATTTTTCGTTTCGAAGACAAAATGATGCTAACGAATGTAGTTCTTAAATGAAACGAAAAATCTTTAACATAATTTAAGACATTTTCTCACACACACAAAAAAAAAAATTAGCTAAAAAGAGAAAAAGACTCTTTTAAAATTTATACAACACGATCTGCTCGAATTTTTGAAGTCGATGCTTAATCAAAAAGGTTTGAGATAAAATTAGGTTCACGAAAAAGTTATGTTTCATTTTTTAGAAAATTTTAATGTTTTAAAATTGGTTTGATTTTTTGTTTTCATTTTTTTTTATTTGAATAATTTTATTTTATTTTTACCAATTTACTATTTACAGTACATAAGTATTATTCTTTCTAATAGACGGAAGTAATAATAGCCAGTGGCTTCTTCTCTCATCAACTAGACTATTAATAATTGTGCTATGAAATTCTTTCGATATTATTATATTGGTAAATAATTTGTGACTCGAAAATCGAGCTGGAGAAGAACAAATAGAAAAACGATTTTGTTTTTGCGTTTATGTTTTAGTGTGTATATAACTTCAGAACCATTTCATAAAAGAAGAATTAACTTTCTGTGTATAAATTTTTTTTTATTCCAAGGAAGGTTTTTTAGGATAACTCCGAAGTCCGCAGCTCCCTTGGTGGCTAAGTTGTGGATAAAAATGATAAACTTTACTTATTCAAAATAATGTCTACACACACACCCACAGAAAACAAACAAAAAATTGTTCATTTGTATATATAATTAGATACCTATATGGTAGGTCTATTAAATTTACCGAGTATATTGGTGTAATGTATATAAGGAAGACTTAAGCGCCGTACCCTTTGTTAGTAGTATTTGCAAACTTTCGAGTTATTTTCTGAGCTCTTTATTATATGGTACTTACACAAAAATGTTGAAACACCTTTGTTGTTGAAAATTTTACATGCTATACCGTCAGATCGAACAATTTTTTGGTACCGTTATTAGGAAATGAGTAAATTGCTAAAAACCTGTTGGGGGCACAAAAAGTGGATTTTTAGGAGTGAAGTCGCTGTCAGATTTTGGGGGATTTTCAATACGTTTACAGGGGCACTTAAAACTACCGGGTTTCGAAGGAAAATCTTTTCCTTGATTTCATTAAGTGACATCAGCAAATTTGACTGGCCTATTAAACCATATAATAGGTTACCTATAATATCTTCTTGCTTATGATAAATTTCATTAATCATCTCTATACTACCTACTGCAATAAGAGCCATAATGTTTCAGTATGATGATAAAAATTTCAAAATTACTCGCTAAAATTATGCAGTGCATCGATCTATCTTCGAATTTTGCCAGATTTTCCATGGCTGATCGACTGGCAGAGGCACAAGTTACGACCTCTAGGATTTGAAATTTGCATATCGTCTCGAAACTGGTTCTAATGGTGCTCCATTGAAAACTTTTTAGCGTATCGTTGCCAATAACACTTCCTGGACGCAATTTCGCATGCATCGACACGCAAGGTGGAATTGTTGATTCACAAATATTTACATTCGACCTTGAAGAACGGCTGGAATCACTCGTACTTACCTATAGTTAATACCTACTTTTTTTTTTTATTACTTCCACAACAAAGGATGAATTGAGGGTCCCATCCACACAGATTCTTATAAAATGTATGTTTCCTGTTTTCATGAAACCTCATGAGAAATATTACCAAGCGTAATAATTTCAATTTTATTAACAAAGGTGAGTGGAGAAAAAAGTCTTCGTAATTCAATCGATAAAACAGGCAATCAAAATATCAATGGTTCGTATGTTAACGCGATGTGAAATAATGTTTACTACGGTAAAATGACAAAGAAAAATGATAACTCAGCGCTATTAAATGTCATTTAGTAGCCTAACCCTGATCAAGACATCAGAAAAGAAGGGGGAAAGGATACCAAAGGTGCTGGACGCGGACTTTTTCAAAAGGCCCAGAAAGGCCCATAATTTTGGAATAAAGATGAATTAAAATATATACATGTTCTAGAACACAAAAAATGTCTAAAATATTTTTTTTTTCCCTCCACTTATAAAATACTAAAGGTAAATTCTGCTGGTGGAACTGAGAGAGCTCTTCGATTTATTGCTCATGGGCCTAAAATTTCTCTCTGAACCCCTGACGCTGTTACCAAGCATAAATTAGGTACCTACTGAAAGTTTGTTGTCACGGTGAAAATTTGTGTAACTATATTCGATACCTAAGGTACATAATTATATATTTTGATACCGTCGAAATCAGATTTTCTTGCAGAGATACCACCTGTTGTAGATAGAACTTCTTGTCTTTGGATTCTATATTGAGGGTAACTTAGGCAGACCAAATTTATTTAAATTACCAAATTCAAATTCATTAACAAAAACGAAATTTAGGTAAGGACCTAAATGTCTCTCTTCAATTAGATACGCACGAATTATAATGATAGAACCGAGACCGAGTACATTGGTCACACCTCCAATTATAAGTCACTATTTCACTGATATTTAGAAGATAAAAAAATCAACAAGTTTCATCGTATCAATGAAGATCTTAGCACTTTGAAAATGATTACGTATTTGCAGGTGTTTTGTGCAAGTACATATAACTTCTCAGGGTAGGTGAGAGAAAAAATGAGGCCAGGAGTCAAAATAATTATTTTAACCAACAATTTATTTTAAAATTTTTTTTGTAAGTATAAGCATTTGGAGAGGGTCCTTTAGGCCTTTTTAGAAATTCCGGCCCTAGGGGAATCCCCCTTTTACTCCTCCTTCCACCGTCCCTGTAACTTGTACCATCGAAGAGTGTCATTGATAATGATATGAAATGAGACACGCCTTTCTTCAGTATTGTCTTTTTCTATGTTGTAGATACTTACCATTAAAATATCTTCCTTTATATATTTTCCCTTTCTGTTTAATTAATAAAATTAAAATTTTACATTATCATTCGTATCTAATTTAACTCGTTTGATTATAATCATTCATCATCAATAAGGGATAATAAGTAGGGAGCATATCGATTACTATTATACGATGACTATCAAATTCTAACTCAACACCTCAGAAAACACGCCCGATAATATATCACATCGTAACGTATGAAAAATTAAAATTTTCATTTTTTTTTTTGAAACCCCTGAAAATCGAATAATGGGTGGAATAAAAAAATTATGTAAAAATTTGTACTCGGCACCACAAAAAACATACACAATGATGTACCACACACAGAATATGAAAACACAAAACTACAGAGTATTAATTATAATAGAGGATGAATGCTCATCTAAACTTTTACGAGAAACAGCATAACTTTTGAAGCGAATAGTCCCACTACTGTGGTACCGAATTCAAATTTACTCGACCCGAATTTTGGCCTGTTGAAAATAATCAGAAATTTTTTTCTCAAATAAATGAGTTACGGGACAGAATAAAAAATATAATTATTAATTCAAAAACCACAAAAAACACAAATTTATTAGATAAAAAAAAAATGATAGGGCAGCAATTCTTCGCTAGCAAACTCAGTTTGCTCGATATTTATATCGGTAGTGATCGATATTTATATAGATAGTTATCGATATATCTATATTTCTTTGCTGGTTTCAGGTTAAGAAATTACAAAAAATCATCTATAATTAACACATATCTTTAACAAAAATATCGATCTATTGATGTTTTATAGCTAAAAACCGCTTTTTCAGATTTTTTGTCTCCAGTTTTTTCGAGAACTATCGAACCGATGAGCATCAAACTTCTTTCAAACCTGCTCCCATACAATAACTATTTTTCGTAAAAATTTCAGCCCTATCTGTTTGATAGTTTTTCTTAAAATCATGAACGCATAATTTTGGACGATACATATACATTGAAAAAAATTAGGTTCAAATGAAAAAATGGTACCAATCCGTTTTTTTTTTTTCTCACCAAACGGATAATTTTTATCATCCGCACTCCTAACCCACTATAAGGTCAATTTTAATACACTTTTACAAGCAAACTGGGTAAAAAGATTGAAAATTGTACGATTAAGTACGAGGGGGATATTTTGTTTTCAAAATGGTGTCACTTCTCATTTTGTTAGCATCTTCTATTATATTTAATATCTACTCTGTGGTCAAAACTTGGCCCGCTTTTGAAGTGGCCAAGATCGAGGAATTGGTTGAATGAAACAATGAACGTCAAATATGAAATCAGCGCACCAAAAAATAAGCCCAATGATTAAGGGGGCAGAGGGGGCGATTGCTCCCCATGACCTTATCTTTATTTTGCTAGTCACTTTCAAAATTTAGAAAAATTTAGTAATAAATATGCGACAGCGGGTTGCATAGATTCTAGATTTATCAATTTTCTAAATTTTCAAAAGTGATAAGCACAAAAAAAGGTCATCAAATATTTCCTCCTGAAGAAATCCTGGCTACGCCTCTGCCTATGATGTATCACACAATAAAATATGTGTAGTCAAAATTTTCATTTTTGTATACCTTCAATTTTACATTTTATTTTCTTTCTCACATTCTCATTGATTTTTCTTTGAACTTCTTTTTTTTTGGCCCAGCAATATTCATTTCTTTAGTTGTGTTATTGTTCTTACATATTTGCGCACGTGCATCGTCAGTTTCGTTGACATGGGCCCCTTTTGATACCGTGAAGTTGGACATTTTCAATGAGAAAAAAGGCTGTAATTGGGTTGAACCATCACTTTAACGTGATAGTCCATCATCAGCTTAACAACTAGTACCTCTAATTCCAGAAAAATAGCGTTAAATTCGACGCTGTGTGCGCGCACACGTAAACATACACACCTATAAGGCCTTTATAGACAAAGATTATCGCTTGAAAAGTGAAAAAGCAAAAGAGTGCGCGACACGAGTGCGAAACAGGTGATTGCCAAGTGGGTACAGGCACTCGTGCGCATTGCAACGCTCGCCTTCGGTTCGAATAGTAAATTTCACGCTCGTACCAAAATCACCTACTTTTCGCACTTGTATCATAAATTAATAACCATTCTGTGTTCTGCAACGGTAGACCAAATGTACAGTTTTCGTTGAATTAGCTTAAAAACTAAATAATGTTTCTCTTCTACTCGGACAGAGTTTCCAATTTACTCGTTGCATTACGGATTATCGAGTCTCATCGAAGAGTCGGCCAACAAAATATCAGTCGTTGTAAAATTTTCACAAACCTTCGAAAAAAAAAACAAAAAAAACAAAAAAACAAAAAAACAAAACAAAAACAAAACAAAAAAAGCAAAAAACAAAAAACAAAAACAAAACAAAACAAAACAAAAATTATCGCAAGAATCTTGAGAGAAACAAAATTGAAAAACCTGTTCGCTTCTAACAAGAAATTTGTGTACCGGTTGCACACATTTTATGATTTTAGTGGAACGTTGCCGGTATGCCATAACGTCTTTATACGCCGGTTTATTCGAGCACCTTAAAATTATGCAAAAGAATTTTATTAATTTATAATTTACGAGTACGGTGGCCCCAAAAACACCGTATGCATTCAAATATCGAAGTTTGTTTATTTTTGTTTGCTCTTTCTTTTCCTTTTTTTTACGTTTTCTTTTTCGATTACAGGTGAAATGACTGTTTTGTATTTGTTTACTCGCGTGCGATTTAACTGGAACGAGGTCGACTTCAGCCTCTTTTCCACCTACATGATGGTTACGAACCTTCTTGGTAAGTGAATAAATCTTTAATTATATTACAGCTAACAATTAACAAGAAAATTTTATTTTATTTTTTTGGGGGGGAGGGACGTGAGGATTCGGGGAATATGTCGGGTATTGTTATATTTTCCGTTTCAATTGAATGGTTTCAAGAAGAATGACGACGGCGACAAAACCAGTTAATTAAACTTTAGCTCGGTCTCCTTTCCCCTCCTTTTCTCCTCAACCACCTCCTCGGATTCTATAGCTCTCCGATGAATTGCCCAAATTCTGACCATTTTACGAAAACGTAAATCATATAAGTTTTAAAAGTTTTTCATACAAAAACATACATTATCGTTCATTGAATGGAAACGCTAACGCGGTTTTTCATAGAAAAATTTACTTTACAAGTGGAAATCGTTCACAATAGAGTGTAAATTAACTTACCTTGGGAGAAAACGCTGCCGAAATGAGTTTTTACGAATATTCCCATTCATCAATGAAGCCAGAAACATACGTCCACGAATGCAACTCCACCAAATCTACAATAATATAATAATACAGTCTATACGCACCAAAATAACAGTAAAATTAATTCGCACAAAAACATGTAACGGCCAAAAGAGGTTGTATCGTACCTATTTAGAACCACTTTCAGTGTTACTCCATGAAGGAATAGTATTAAAATATTCCTTGATTATTTAAAATATTGAATTTAATTGTCCACAGACTATCGTAGACCTTAACTTGGTATGAGACTAAAATATAAAAAACACAATTATTATTTCAAACACTTTACTTTGAATTTAAACAATTTAACACATAAAATCAAATATTGGTATAAGTAAGTACACGTAATACTACTTTAGAACGTATAAAGAATTAAACTGAATTAAGTGAGCATCGATTGTATCATTGCCAGGGATTATATATCCGTTCAGGGTACATGGTGTACGTGACTGAATATGGTGAATAGACGAAGGGAAGTAGGGATGGTTACAATAAGGATTTTCTGATTCGAAATAATATAGAGAGACAGGTGTTTTTAGGTCGCTAACAGTGGCAACAGGATTTCACTGTTTGTGATGTTTCAGATTGGTAAATTGTATATTGTTTATGAAAAGTAGAATGGGATGTTTTGGTTAACATCTAGTACCAGTAATTTTGGTATTTGAAATAGTGTTAACGAATATTGTTCGTCATAGTTAAAAATAGACGAAAATATACGTTACAAAACAGTAATTTACGCATCTGTTGAAAAAATTACAGGCTCATAGTAGAAGCGAAATTTCAAAATTTTTTACTTTTCATTAAATGTGACCTTGGACAAGCATAATAATAATAATAATAATAATAATAATAATAATAATAATAAAATAGATAGAAATTGTAATTGAAATGAAATGTACAAATGATAAACACCCGAATACAGTGCAGATAGGTAGATATAGACATCCAATCAAAATAAAACCCAAAATTTATAAAACTTGGAGAAAACATAACATCATTATTGTATCTACCAATTGAAGATTGAAAATCTACAAAATGTTTACAAACGTTCAAATTTATTGTCAAATTGACCCTCCCCTACATCGGAACCTACTCGGGCAACTCTTTTTGAAAGACGTTTTTAGCCACCTTGTTTGGTCAAGTGTCGGAAAATTGAGTCAATTTATTGACTCAACAACGACTTTCAATTTTATTAGTGATCCAGGATTATTGAGGTAGGTGCAATCGTTGATGTAGCTTCACACTAAACAGTCGAAGGGGCTCAGATCCTGGGAATGAGGTGACCCTTTGACTATATAGTACTGGGCGGGGGAGCTCCGTAAACCCAGTGTACTTTTAAATGTCGAGTCATGCCGGTGAAATAGTAGGCAACCGTAGCGTACCTTGTGCGTATTTTCGTCATTTTGCTTGAGTTCACCCGTTCAGGATACATCTGATAAAGAGATCCCTTAAATTTACAGGGATAGCGTACATAAGCACAAAGCAAAGTACGTCAAAAGGTACGTTGTGGTTGCCTATTTAGCGCAGGTATGTCTAACCGGAAATTATCTTTCCTTACTGGTCCACTACCATATAGTGAAAGGGGTGACCATAAGATTTTTGAAACTATCCGATCATCAAACGTTCCAAATTTGTATTAAAATGCATGTCTTAACATATTGAGTAGGGATGGTAATCAAGCTCACACAGCTATACTCAGCTTAAATACGCGACTGCTGTCGACTCATCACTAACACCATGCACTAAAAATGTCTGCAAAGTCACGTCTATGTCGAGGGCGTTGCACGAAGTTCGGGTTGCGCTTTAATTGGTTAAGCCTGCACTTGTATCGTAATAGAAGAAATTCTTAATCCATAATGGGTATTTTATTTCGCAGCAATTTTTCCACATTTCTCAGTATTGAAATTGAGCAACCCATCTTGTCCAACCTCTTACCACATGTAGAATGGACGAAAAGAAAAATGTAATTTTTAAGCACGTCTTACTCCGCGATACGGTTGTATCTTCTTAGTCTTTCAAATCCCTATGGGTCGACTAAGTTCGATGTAAACAAAAATGCAACCCGCAAAACAAATGACGTGGACGGTCCCGTTGCCTCTAATCTCATTCTCGACCACCAGTTGTTGGATCTACCAATCTACCAATTCGAATTAGACTACATTTAGACAAATTTTCGGTACCTTCGAAGATGAGCAACTAGCAGATGTGTCCGACACCACACTGTGATTGGCCTGTAGAACTGGAACCGATGACGTCACACATCACAAAACCGATTTGTGCCTGCTGTATGATTTTAAAAACGTGGGTGCATGTTGAGGAAGATGGTCAATAAAGTTGGTAAAAATAAGTTGTACGTCGCATTGTAACGTATATTTTCGTCTATTTTTAGAAATGACAAACATATTCGTCCACACATTTTCGAACACCAAAAACGTAGATATTTATCAACAATAATCATCCTATAACTCTTTATAAACAACCACCAAATTATCCGTATTCAATTTTATGAATATAGATATACCTTCTGTATATTCATGACCTTGTTGTGCCTGTTCCTCCAGTACTCGACAAGTCAGCACAACCCTATAATAACAATACCCTACCTCACTTTACCTATCCGACATGTACGTTCTCATACCCTGAACAAGTATATAATCCCTCGATTCAGTGGAATAAAACACAGTTCCTCGACAGCTACATCTAAGTACCTAGAACCTCTCTAGTAGAAGTCTCTAGTGAACAGATAGTCTTGCTTGTTGAATTGTGATTGTATATGTATAAATATTAACGTATATATATGTACTGTGATGTACTAAGTTTTTATTTTATTAAATGTGTAAACTCACTCGTGTGTTATAAAATATTATTGAGTCTCTAACAAATGTTAAGGTCCACTATAGTTTGTGGATGATAAACTTGAATTTACTCTAGAAGTATTACTGCTTTTAAGTACATGATATTTCGTGTATGGTGTAACACTGAAAGTGGTTCTAATTAGGTACATTACCACCTCTTTTGGCCGTTACACGCATGTCATTTCTGGTAAACTACAAGAGTGCTGCAGTGAACATTCACGTGCCAGTGGATAGCCAGAAGCCTGGACTAGATGCCAAAACCATTAATTCAGCGCAATAGTGAAACGTCTCCCCGCAGTGCAACTCACGTTTGAGGCACCCATAGAGATGCACTCCTATACTTTGAATGGTTGTGGCGAGTGAACCAGCCGACTGATTGCAACGATTCTGTTCTTGTTTTGACGGTGAACAGATAGGCTCAGCCAACGAATAAAAGCGGCATGATATGGAATGCAGGTTCAGTTTTGTCAATAGGTAGGTAAGCGAAAGTGAAAATTGAAAATTTACAACAAATTTTTCTTTTTTCGAGATTCTGAAAAAACGACCGAAGATGCAGGGCATAAATTCTGATGCAAAATACTTTTTATATAGTTACAAGTCGTAGTGTCAATACCGGATTTGTAATGGATTCATTTAATGTTCCTATATTATACACTGATTACTCAGAAACGGTTGCACTAGTTGATGATACACGATTCATTTGAAAGCGTATAGTCCCGAGGTGGTCTTATTAAATTTCCGTTAAGATCATATAAAAATTGAGCATCTACAATTTCAAATTCAACCAACTTCTGCGAAAATTAATATTTAGAATTTGTTTAGGGGTGGATTACGAATCCACTGTCAGATTTTCAAAATTCAAAACGGCACATCCAATATAGCGGATCTGAAATGCTAAATTCAACCAATCTGTGTGAAACTCGGTACATAGGCTCGATGGCAGATTCTATACTTGGCTACCTTTTTTCATATTATTCGGAAAATTTAAACGAAATATTTAAAAATAATAACATGTTTTTACAAAAAAATAAAACCAACTCAAAAACAAATAGTAAAATAAAAAAGACTACTCCCCTCCAAAAAAAAAAAAAGATAAAAGTACTAGCAAGGAAAAATTAATTTTGTTACGATGTTACAAGTATATCACCATCTTTCTTTGATCAAAGATGTTATAACACTAAGTTAGGTATCCTTTTTTTTTTCCAATATAACTTTATTAAGTCCGTGCCAGATTTTAGGCAAAAAGTCCGACATTAAAATTTAAATAATAATATAGACGACTACGTAAGTCAAGAATAATATTTCGTATTGTAATGCCTGTACAGTAGGTATAGATCAGTTTTATTGTTGCTCCGATGCCGACTTAAACTTATTGAAATACACTTTATGACATCTCGAACTTACAACTCCAAAACCAGTTAATCTCCAATCTGAGTTTACAACAATAATTAGGCCCACAAGTTTGCCTATTTAAATGGAATTGAAACATGCGAAACAAACTGCATAACATTGCTCGAAATCTGGCACCGAATTTATAAATTTCATTTAGAAAAAAAAAACAACAAACAAGAATGGTGTTATTATAACACCTCAGCGAAATTGTTTTTCCTTTTTAGTTCTTTTCTCTGTATCAAACCTCGTACCCGTAATAATCTGATACCGTATTTCAAAGTTATGGTCTTGACCAAGCAGCCGTTACTACCCATGAAACAATCGAAATATTTACCGCGCATTAAAGTCACTCCTCATTCAGAACTAAAGAATTTATGTTTCAACTTATTTCGTTTCGCCCGTTTTCCTTTCCACTTTTTTACTTTCGTCCATTTTAGTAGTTACCCGAAGAAATTTCACTTTAGAAACAGGTAAATAACATTTTTTGTGAAAACTACCTAAGCAATTTCACAACATTTCCACCAGACCTACTGCCATATACGAATTTTATCGATCACCAAAAATTTCAGCTCAATTCCTTCAGCACCCACGTTGGTTTCTTCAAAATACCGAAAAAATAAGAATAACTTTCTCCACATTTTCCACGTTCACATACATAACCACTCATTATCTGCAAACCGAACCAGAATCTATTCGCAATGTTGTCGCTTTTATTTGTTAGCCTGTCCGTTTGATTTGCAAACAAAACGTTGCTACGATCTTCCGAATCGGTCGACTTGTTGTTCTCCCACTCACTCACCACAACGCTCCGAAGGGTGTTTCATCGTCCGATCGAGCGCCCAAAGCGTGAAGCCCCCTGGTGGCCGGGGTTGCGTCATCGCACTAAATTTGTCATTATGGGTGTGACGCCGAGCTATCCCATCATACCTATCGAAATGTCGACAGTACCACTTCAGTACCGTTTGTCATAAACAACATCGAAATCAGCACGCCAATTTTCATGACTCGAACTTCGTGCGCATGCAGGCGTGCTGAGTGAGACGTTGTCACCTTACGCGAACAGAAAATCGAGATTACCTAATTTTTTAATTTTGTTATTCGATTTCATCGATTCCAGAAAAAATTTAATTGACCGCGCTGCGGGATCACCCTGTATCATTTAACAAAGTTCTTCAAAATCTTGATTCTGGAATCAACATTAAGAAAAAACAACTCTCGTGCAGCAAGCTTCGCAAGAACAAGTAGATTTTCTTTGTTTAAAAATCATCTATGTCACCAACATTCTTATAATTGTGTAATATATAAAATATTCGTATACTTTGCAAAAAATTACCAATGTCCCACAAAAACGATGCATGCCTTAAAATATACTCATTAAGTACCTATCATCTTTTCAAAATATTTTACGAATGTGTCAAAAGTTAATATTTTTTAAAAGTTCTAATTGGCACGATTTTAGGATAAATAATTCAATGGTACTCTTTCCTGCGGTGACGAGTATTGTGGATTATATATATATATATATACATATATATATATATAAAAACACTTATATAAGAAAAAAATATCCATCATTGCAAAACTAAGTGTATTGTAGTTGTCTACGTTTTTGTTACGAAAAT
Source organism: Ericerus pela (assembly GCA_011428145.1). Classification (NCBI taxonomy): domain Eukaryota; kingdom Metazoa; phylum Arthropoda; class Insecta; order Hemiptera; family Coccidae; genus Ericerus; species Ericerus pela. The sequence continues at coordinate 1,930,982 of WOFM01000467.1, forward strand.
ATTAGCAGAGATTTTAGTGTCCGTGTTCAAATATAGTGTATGGCAGCGCGTGGGGGGTGGGCAAAAATTGACCTTTTGCTGAGATGTGTTGGTTTTAAGTAAAAACGAGTGGTTTTCTCGATGAATCACCATTATCAGAAGGGTAAAGAAGGGAAAATCATACTGAATAGCTAATAAGTTTGGAACAAATTGACCAATCAAAACTAAAATTGGTAGGTCATGTTTTTGTATAAAACGTACTGTTTCTACCAAATTTCACGAATATTGAAAGAGAATTGCGACTTTTATTGAGATAAAATAAAAAATTATCAACTCCAATAGCCCCAGAGAAAGAACCACAATATTAATAGGAACTAAACCTGGAAGCACGTTAGATATATTTTAAATTAATACCTGTACCTATTTTTGTGACTATAGCTCGAAAATTACTTCTTGTAGAGCCATTAATCTGCCAAAACTGCAACAAAATTGCTCTATCAGACGTACCGTAAAGCCTATCCCCACCAAAATTGGTAGCTACTATCCCTGACCTAAAGCACATACGTATTTCAGATTTCAGCCCTATCTATTGAAAATTGCGACTTGTACGTTGTTCAATACAAAATGCATATAAACTAACCTAGCAGACGAACTATGCACCCAATTCGGACCAAAAACAATAAGGTTTTCCTCCAGTGAATTCGAATATGTGTTTCGAATTTCGAAATCATTCGATCAAAATGACGCCTGGAAATGGACTCAACGCAAAAGGGGGTACAAAAAAAAATCAACTTTGCCAAAATGCTCAGATCATGAAACGAAAAACGAACCTACTCCCACCCTTGGGTCCGAATACTCGAGTACCTAATTTTAATAAGGACCTTTTTTTTAAACATCTACTTAAGAACCGTAGACTAAAGGAATCGTTAACCACGTCTTTTTTTTCTTTTTCCTTTCCAAGTTGGTTAAGAATTAAATTTATACTACAGCGGATCAGCTCCGGTCAGTCAAAACCCTACGGTTTCTTAAAAATTGTTGGACCGACTACTAGTATAGGTATGCTGACAAGCATCTTATGCAATATCTGCAGGTAGGCAATCGCGGTATTTTGTCGGGGGGGGGGGACGACGACGACGACTGGGATGGTAATCGATAAAATTGAAATGACGATATTCTGCGTGCTAAAGGTTCTGCATTTTAATGTCGCTTAAGTTGAAAATTCTCTAGGCTATGGTCAGCTTTCTCGGATACGGTAGGGTAGTAATCCGTTTTCGTTGGAAAACTATAAGGGTAGGTAGTTACGTGCCTACGTCACTGTGGTTAAAATTCGATCAATTATTTATCAATGAGCGAACCCATTTACGAGGCACCTGCCTCCACTGTCGAGGGGAGTATATGACTGGCAGAAAATTATTTCAGTTTGAGGGTCGGACGAACAAAATGCGAAGCAGCATTTTCAGGGCAACAACTTCGAAGTTTCTCGAAATTATAAGTAAAAAAAAAAACAAAAAAATAACAACGTTGGGTACCTACGCCACCATTCAGCTGGAGAATTAACGACAAAACGCTGAACTCACGTATAAAAACAAACAGTAGGTAATAATACACTCGTTAATTCGGTTCGAGGACATTTCCTGCACCATAAACATCGAGTGCCCTTCGTCAAAAAACGTTTTTTGCTATTTAAAAAGACCTTTTATTCTATTTTAATTTTTTTAATTTTTTTCGCATGCGCGAGAGAACGGTCGTTTCAAGATTCCATAATAAAACGTGACACCAGGAAATAGAAGGCTGGCTGGTCGTCGGATGTTGTGACGACAGTGCAGCCACCCTTGGGATAGACACAGACAAAAAACACGAATGCACGAGGGTCGTTTACATTGGCCAACCGACGACCTTGCCTATTTTTTTGTTCCCCTTTTGCCAGAACAAGGGAGGGTACCCCATCGCCCAAACGAAATTTATACGTTTCGATTCGCAAAAAAAATTCTCTCGTTGGGTCGTCGTTGAAATTCGACGCTTTTCATTCGAGGCGTGTATATCGAATTAATTACAAATAAATTATCGCCATCGAATCGATAGATTCGAATTGATATATTTCAGTCAGTACCTGCCGCAGTTTTTGTCCGTAAGTACCTATAGGTAGGTACTTACACACTCGACGAATATCTCTCACTGTTCTACGAGTAGTACCTGGTGAAGGAATACGACGTATTGGACCAAAAACATGCTTTATTAAGGAATAACAATTAGGTAGACAGACACCCAGGTAGTGAGACACCATCGAGTATTTAATTGTGTTTATTTTTACGCTGTTTTATAATTAATAAATTTTTTTAATGTTCGGCAACCAGCTATCCCGGCTGGTTCCAAACATTCACTTTTTTCCTTTATCAAATAATTCCACCAACATTTCGTCTTTCCACACCATTTATCTTTATGTGTTTCTCTCTCTATCTTTTCTTACTTTTGTGGATGTCGACATTCTCTCTACCCCTCGTACCGTAAATATAGCCGTAAGGGGCACTTCTACTTTGTCTTTTGCTGTACATTTTTTGCTTTTGTTGCTCTCGTATAATACGCTTAATGATAATAGAACCAATGGACTGGCTTTTCTCTTTATTTTATTTTATTTTATTTTATTTTATTTTTAATTTATCTTATATATCGAAGAATCAAAGACTGTTTCTTTCCACAGCACAGGTTTTTAATCTTTTGCGCACTTTATTTTTTTGAAAATAGTGGGGAATTACGGAGCCAAATCAAATCTGTTTTCGCACAAAATTTTCTCTTGTGCATCACTCTTGGTTTGGAGTTGCTCGGTACTAAGTTGTCCTCTCTCCAAAGTCCGTGCACACCCTCATGATGCAGAATTGTTGTTTGTAAGTTCAAGTCCTTCAGACAAGGCAACATAATGTTGATACAGCATATTCTCATTAAAGAACTTTCAGAAGATGACGACAATTTTGGGGAAATTAAGGAACGGTAGTTTCTCTAGAAATGTTCGTTTCATAACCTCGCTTGACGACAACTTCATTCCCCCAAGGATTAGTAAGGATAATAATTTTGATACACACGAGAATCTTCATCATCGTGAAGCAATAGTTTGAAGTCTTCACGATTCTAAAAAATGTATTTCGGATTGGCTAACAAACTCCTTTCCTGCAGGGGAGTGCAAAAATAATATAACGACGAGTTCTGAATTTTATTTAGAATTGTGTTCTTTACTGGCAAAGAAGCCTGGTTCTGGTATGTAATGGATTCTATTACATTATAAATTTTTTATAACATTTTTCAATCGTTTAAATTTTGTTTACGATTTTTAATGAAATTTAAACGAACTTTTTTGTAGGACAATTTCAGAAGAAATCATCGATTGGTTTTGTCATTATCTTCTTGAAATATTATTTTATTTTCATTCTGTATTTAAATTGCTATTATAATTATTTCGTTTATATTTTCAGTCCGTTGGTAGTTTGTAACGATTATTTCTGCAAAAAAAATGTCACGTTACCGTAACTACGCAGTTTTATTTTAAATTTTTACTCATTATAGTATAATTTATCAAAAATTTATTTAATTATTTAACGCCTAATTATATACTTAATTTTAAATTTTAATAAATTTTAATTTTCAACTTATTAATTATTAAATTTAAATTAAAAAAAATTTTATTACTGTACCAACATACCGGTTGAAGAAAATAATTGAAAATATATTTTCGAAAACAAAAGTTTTGCAGGCGCATAATAGACACGTGCTATTTAATGGGTCGGTGTCCATCTACGGTTGTCAGGCACTGTACGGTCGAAAAATACATTTGATTTAGTAGACTGATGTTAATGGCACATTTACAAAGTTAGCGGACCCACAAATTAGATGAATTTTATTTTTTTGTTTTTTCAACGTCACGGCGACATCGTTCGATAACTATAATAATAAAATTATTAATATTAATTTATTCAGCTCGGAGAAAAAATTATAATTCTAATCGACGACAAAAACTGAGAGAAAAACCTCCAGTAATTCGACTGTCATTTCGACGATAGACCAAAATATTTGAAATTTAAATGACTGTTTGGTGGCGTGTCCCGCAATATTATATTAATCGTCTTTTTTGGAATATTTTCCATTATCTTACGGCTTTCTTAACATTCAGAAAAATCTCGTGAGAATGGAAAAATCAAAATCGGAAAGTTTTTCGCTTCGTTTGTGGTAAATTTATTAAGGTCACCCACCCCCTACACCTAATCCACGCAGTCGAAAACAATTTTTTTTCAAAGGTGACTGTTGTTTTGATTAAGAGACAAAAGATTGTTTGTCGGACAAATATTGTTTCGAGACTTCCTAGACTCGTCATTTTACCCCATACCGGGAGCTCCTCTCCAGCCTTCCACAATTTCCCCTCTGTTAGTATTTCTGAACGCACTCGATAACTGCCCTCAACGCCCCTTCCATCTTTGACTTTGGATCCTGCACTTCGGATTCGCACCTTTTCCAGTGTGTCGCAGTTAAAACAATAATTTCAAAGCATAAAAATTAAACGCTTATATCTTATTGTGGGGACGTTTCCCTCTTTGCCTCCTCAGGGCTCGGCCCTGTGTCGACAGACGGGTCGCAGACCAAAGTCCGCGACCCATACTAATTGTGCATTGCACGTTAAACGAATTACATCGTCTGTATGCACTCATACAGACGATGTGTTTCGGTGTTTACCGTTGAGGCAGTAAACTGAGGCAAGTGAGTATGTAATATTTACATACTCACTGACAGTATACGTGCTGCGGTCCGTATATGGTACCGCATCGCTTTTGGACGATTGCCCCAGTTAGGAAGTACGCTTAGTGTATGGTAAGGCAACTTAAACCGGCTGGCTACCGGTACCGAGAAACAATTCGGTCGCCCCGCACGTAAACCACTGTCTTCCTCCTTAGGTTCCATGAACCCCGTGTAGGTAGCATCTACCTACACCAAACACTTATATTTTTTTTGGAAATCATTAGCAACAAGCTGAGGGGAGCATGAGTGGCTAACACCCACCAAAACCCGATAAAACCCCCTCGGAAAAATTTGGAAACATTATGCGCCGTCGAGAAACAACGGAATAATTAAAAATGACGAACTTCGAGTGCACTCGGAACTATTATCGGACGAAGCTTTGTAAAAATTGCCACCAGAGTTCTACAACCAACCGTAACCCCTTGATTACGTCACTACCGAAAGGCTCCTTTGCCGAGGATCGTGATACGTACTCGTATTCTTCGGGAATTGCCATACGTTTAATTGATTTGGAGAATCGATCCAGCAGCACACTGTACCTTAGTTTGGAGTCGGCTTCGACACGCGCACACTCTCTAAATGTCCTAATTACCACACCTACTTTCAGTCGTCGACGAATGTACCCGACAATTTATTGTGACAGCCTAATTTGATTTTTGCATTATTTTCCGCAGGTACTGTGATCTCAGTGAGCGTATTCAGCCACGTCCTTCAAATTGACGATGCGCTTATCGGCGTCATGTCGTGCATCAGCAAAATTTTAGCCGGTTTCGTGTACGCCTTCGCCACATCACCTTTTGTATTTTATTTAGGTGAGGTTATATTTTTTATTTACGTACCATATCTGTCGGTATTCGGTGTGGGCCATTACCGTCCATGTTTCAAACGAATCGATTTTGAAACAAATCGAATTTCGACGCCCGTCTTAGGCCTAAATAGGTTAGAAATAGACGCAATCAGTAACCGAGAAAACCAGCCCTTGGGATGGGATCGAATTTCGAACCAAACCCAAGGAGAAAAGTTACCGGTCTGCGAACCCTTCGAGTCGAATGCAGAAATGATACTCGAGTAAAAATTGTGCCTTAACGAATTATACATATAGGAACTTGCCTAACTTAAAGCGTAAAGCACCCCAACGAAGTTTATAAATATTTGTTGACATCTTTATCGCCTGTCATTCGCATTTTTCAATAATTCTTTCCTTATTGTTGCCCATTTCATTTAGCCTACGTAATAATTTGCAATCGAATGTCAGCGTGTGAAAGTGATCTGCTACGTGGCACTAGGATGGTACAATTTAGACTACTCCAAAGATATCTACACTGTATATAACCTAGATACCTAACTGGCCTGTTCTAAGCCATCTTCGTTTCCCCTTACCACACCGCACAAAAGTAAACAAAAGCTGTAGGCACTTTACACACACGAGTGTACCCATTTACATTACACTTTTACCCATTCATCTAAAGATTGAATACAAAATACCTCGTTGAAAATTACAAGAAATTCATTTTTTTGTTTACCTTATAAAAATAATTTTTGGTATCCTGGTTTCGATCTTAAAGGCTGATAGAACGTGCATACCGAATATGATGAAATCAGAGCACAAATTAATAAACATGCAGCAGTTAGGTATTTGAAAATAGCCTTTTCTACGCAAGGAACGCATTGTACCTGACATTTTTGAGAACAAGCCAGGAGATCGACGCAACATCTCAACACTCCATTAGGGTGATGAACGCTCAACATGGTGAAAGCCGCAAGTTAGGTATCTAACTTATTTTACGTACGTGTGTAGCGTAGATATCTGCGGACTACTTCATTCGCAAACGGAGTAACGAAGGTACCTGAGGTACACAACGTGCCGCTATGGCCACGACTTTCCGTGCCACGCATCACGATAATTAATCGGCTGCAGCATCAGCACAAAACGTATATCGACACGCGAGAGCCTCGAGTTTATGAAAATTTTCCGACTGCAGCAGCGGCTTAATATGGCCATAATAAGTAAAGAAACGAATGTGTGATTCGTACGAAAGAGAAACCACGCAGGCCTAACGAGAGCGAGCAAATAATAAAATATGTAGGTACCTGTACCTATACGGTGGTGTACACGAGCAGAGAGGGCGAACCGATCAGATCGACTATTGCTGCCTATTTTTAAGAGAGCTGCAGTGCAGCGCAGGTAGTTGGTTCTTGCGTGTGTGCGTGTGTGCGCGTGTGTGCGCGTGTGTGCGCGTGTGTCTTGTGTCGTCGATGGTCGATCGCGTAATCAAGTACGGATATCGTCCTATTTATATTATTTTGCTACTCTCTATCACACGTCCCTATCTACGGGGGTACCTCTCTCTACCTGTGCCTATCGACTTCTCAAATCAGACGTGAAGAAAAGAAAAAGAAACGGAAAAATCACGAAGATGATTCGACAAATTATGCCATTCCTGCGGTTATTCTTGCACGCAGAATGTTTCGATTTGTGATTTTCTCTTCCTTTCTTTAGTTTTTAATTCTCTTCATTCGATTACAGCCAACACTTCATCATGGTACCCCATTCTCTCGTCGTCGCACCTGTTATTGTTCTACCATTTGTATCTAACTTCATTAAGAAAAAAAATAAAAATAAAAAATAAAAAAAGAATAAAAATGTTTAATGTTTCCAGCTCCGATTGTGGATATCATTAACGGCACATCGTTTATCGCCATGAGGTCAATCATATCGAAACTCGTTACACCCGATGAATTGGGTACGTATTTAGTACACTAAACTTTACTGTCGAACACGTCGTCAACTACAGAGTGAATTTTTTTTTTATTTTTTTTTTCATTTTCATTTTTTTGGCCTATCTCAAGTCGCATAATAGTCGTACGTACGTATAAGTACATCGATAGTAATGAAATGAGCGGGAAAGCAACCGGTGGTGACGGGCAAATTTGATAATTTATGACGAATAAACGACATAGGGCCACCACCACCGTGCAAATACGACGAATTGGACGTGACACGTGTACAGTTATTAATAATTTACAATATTAAGTATTATGCCGCATACAGTCCGCAGTAGGTAGGCCTACCTGTACGGTCTGTACAATATGTCCGTATCCTTTCATAGGTACTGCGCACCGTGTAGCCTAAAGCCTATGCACTATAGTATGCTACAGCAGCCCAACTGTGACGTCTGCATATTGTTTCATTCCCATTTATTATTATTATTATTATTATTATTATTATTATTATTATTATTATTATTATTATTATTATTATTATTGTTATCGTTATCGTTATCGTTAGATTATTAGTATTAATAGCGTATAGGTACGTATATCGTGTAAGGGTGTGCAATATGTTTTGAGATCCTGCGCGTTGAAAGAAAGTATAGACGTAGCTGAGAAGAAAAGACCAGCTCAAATCTCGGGGAGCATTGACCGCCTTTTTCTACGCGCACAAATGGTAGGCAGGTCGGAGTTTGTGGGTAATGAGGTCGATGGATGGGTGCGGTGGGCACTGCGCAGACGACATACCCACTCGGCTGACAACAATAATAATATTGTTATTGTTTGCACTCTGCAGCCAAATCCGACCGCGATGGCTGGCTGGCTGGCTGCGAACGTTGCAAATTATTTGGCACGATTAATAATGTAATGGGTATTATCAGCGTTTCTGATTGGTACCATAGTTTACTTGCAACCATCGCCAGTCCGAAGGATTCGAATACAGCAACCGGAATGGAGGAAAGGCAAGCGTCACATTAATTTACAACGGCCGACCGCGAAAAGGTGTCGGCGCAAAATCACAGACTGGCGGGCAACTTTCGCAAGTGCCGACGGTTATACTTTTCAAAAATGTAGTTTTATCCAAATGAAAAGTTAGGGAAATGGCGTTAAAATGGAAAATTCTCGTCGTCGGCTGTAATTACCGCCGGTGTCGGTGCATAACACAACGCTTTCCGTCCCATATTCATTTTTTTTTCAGTTATCAAATCGTCATGATTACCGATAAACACAACAATATGAATATCGTCTCGAATAAACGTAAAAAACTCCAATAGGTAGACGTAAACGTATACCTAAATGAGAGTTTTACACTGAAATTCGAAGGAAAATCAAAGAAGTAGAGGGTGAGGTACGATGAGACGAAAAATTTCGAAAGCCTCGGTAAATTTTGTAACTGACTCGTCGAATTTGGCTTAACAGCTATAAAGGTAGGTAAATGACCTACGGTTTACCTACATCGGCGAGTGGAAGAGCACGTCTTATCACTTAACGAGTCAGCGTACCATTACCATTAGCGTTGTGAAATTTGGTCTCAAGGCACCCTACAAAAGAACGTACTTATTATCGATTCAATGAGAATGACGCACAGAGAACCATGAGACAATATTGTATTTGTGAAAATAACGCATTTATTTTGTACAGTGGCCTGTATACATAAGCTTATCCAAATTAGTGTAGGTAGGTAGGTAGGTAGGTAGGTAGGTAGGTACCTACACGCGTTTTCATTGCTTCCGGCTGAATAAAAAAAAATAATAGCGTTCTTTTAAATAAATTAAAAAATTCCGATGACCCGCCAGTCCGAAAGGCAGATTTAGCCAAGAACAGAAAGGATCTCGAATTTTGTGAGTGGTGGGTTGCATCCGCAATGACATTCGTAACAATTGTCTCCAGCATTTTGAATAACAACAAAAAAACGTCGAGCGCCTGCCACTGTGAAACAAAGTGGCGAATTTGGCCCATCCTCGAACTTGACTTATATACGGACCCAAAGTACGCGTACGCATCAACAATTTCTTTCCGATCCGTTACAAAGTACGCTCTTCAATTTTTCAATAATTAATTTTCTCGTCTCCCGTAGGTACGCGTATACTTGCGGCCATTATAATTTAGGTATCTGTAAGTACGAACTTTTCAACGGAGGGTGTCGTTCGGGTCTGGGCATCGAAAGTGGAAAAAGTATACTTAATGCAATTTCCTCGACATCGTCCCGCACCGATCTTGGCAGCAGTGCGTAGCTTGTGCCAAATTCCGTGACTCGAAGGTGAAGTAAATAATGAAACGAGGCACAAGCGCGGGCGCAAATACATTCGCTACGACTAACAAAACCGCCACATGCCTTCGTCGTTTGCTAAAAATGAAAAAAATGGAATAACATTCGATAAAATGCGGGAGTGTGATTAACGACCAGCTCAATTGTCGATCAATAAACAGACGAGAATAGTGTACTCGGCCAACTACAGTGTTTCTCCTCGTCGACAGTCTTACAACATAATATAACCTATTCTAAAATTATTGTACTATTTTTGTCATCAACCGTTGCCGATGGTACTATACCTCGGACTCGAAGCATTCAGACTGAAATTTCGTCCATATTTCACTGGCTTAAGTAAGATTTTGTTGAAAAAGAAACCACGCGGTGTTACCCCTTTTTGACAGTAAATGTCTTCAGAAAATGGCGGCGACTCGTCGTACACACGGCCTCGTAATACTCGACTCTTCCCTCCTCGAAATCCAACTTCGCCACCCAACCATTTCATTAACGACTACTAAATTTCATTTCATAAATCAGTGCGTTACCACTCTACTCAGCGTGAAAAGGCACTGTTAATTGAGGAATAGTACGCACGAACCAGAGTCAGATGCAGTCGGACCACTTAACCAACTCGTGCTACCGCTTATGTTTGTGAATGTGAAATAGTGTTAGGCCATGAAATCGCAATTCAAATTAAGAGCCTCCAGCGTAGCCATAATTATTTTCGAGGAAAAACGTAAATAAACGGATTTAGGCCCTTAATTTGTGGGAACCATGTGCCAGCAATATCTAACGCAAAGTGCATCCGTACACGATAGCATTTCTCTCAGTGATGACTGACGACTATCCAACAATGGCATTCAAACAGACATTTTCTCCTCTACAAAAGTGATCATTCGTTTAATATTTGCAATACTTGGGGGAGGCCTCGGCCGTTGACCTTCACTATCCTTGTTTTCTGGAAAATACAATTCGCGCGATGAAAACTTTTAGGTGGTTCATTTTTTTCGCACTACCCACTGCCACACAGAAATCGTAATAATATCACCTAATTAGATGGTTAATAAAAATAAAAGAACGATATTTTTTACAGTACATTTCCTTATTCGATAACTTGTATAAATATATATGTATATATATATTATATAGGTAGATGGCTGGGTAGGTACTCGACGTCAGTGACAGTTTCCTAAGAAATTTACTCGCGAAACCACAAAATCGTTGCCTATGAGGAAAATAACGCCGAGTCAGAATTGAGTGCTCGTTATTTGAGTATTTTATTTCGTTACGCAACTTTGGAGAGCTTGCGACCTTCCATCTGTGAAATAATCGTTAATGACGTTCAAATTACTCATTTTCGCTGCCGCATCCTTTTACTTCCGGCGAAAGGACGTCGTATAGTATAACAGCTTATTGTTTTGTCTTTCGCGAAGGTTGCGACTCGTTCGTCATTCGAGAAAATTCCAAAAACCAGAATGCGAGAAACGTTTCGAGGGCAAGTTTTCCTTCGCGTTTTGGATACGAAGGCAGAAAACTCGATTGATTGGCAGTTATGGTATTAAGTGTGGACATAATGTAGCTACGGCGTAAAGATGTGAAAGAAAGCGTCAATCTGAGGCCACATTTACACATTACTTTGATACCAGCTACGGCTCAGTACCATCAATACAGTGCACGTGTAGCAGGTGTAGCAGATGTAGCAGATGTAGCAGGCATATAGGCGCCCGCTGAATAATTTACGAGACGATTAACAGGACGAATCACTGGCTAAAATCGAGTACCATAGACGAAATAATTTGCAACTCGTCCGTTATTTGTCGAGTCTGTTCACTGTCCACACTCCAAAGTAGGCTAAGTCTCACTCAGTCGCATAAATTCCAAATCTGATAGTGTTTTCGCGTCGAGAGTTCACCTACTGTAGTGGGTAGAGTCTTATATATAATAATATGAGTTTAACGTCCAGGAGACAGTAAAATGTTGTTGGAGTCACACACCTGTACCTCGTACATGTTTCTCACAACTGGCGTTGCCTCAACACCAGTATGTCCACTACCGGAGGTAGTGGGAGAACTCCGGCGCATCGTCTGTGCGCCGGTGCCTCGTGGGCGGAGCCACGATACTGGGGGCGGTGTGCGAAGATAGCCTTCGGAGGCCACCTGCCAAGATTGTTCCTGAAAAACTAAAATTTTAATTATACATGACATGTACAAACAAACAATTTTATTGAAAAAATAAAAAATGTTGGTACAAAAATAGGAAATAATACTAAATTATTCTAAAAAAGAGAAAGAAAAACAACAAAGAAAAGAACTTTTTTCTGTAAAATATAGTTTTCTTCTCTTCCGTCGACTGCCGGACAGCAAAAAAAAATAAGGAACTTATGAAGAGTCGGTACCATAAATGAAGGATTCTGGAAAGGAAGAATTGGGAGTTAGCAAGTCGGTAGCTCATTCATTGAATGGTATAGTTGCGCGCTCTGTCACCTATTGCCCGCGATCCTTCGTGAGGTGCATTGACAACAATAGTGGGTGCCAAAAATTAGAAGTATGCCTTTTTATCAACATAGTATCTAACTTAGGCTTCCCCCTAAAGACAGTGTAGGTCATCATCTAAATTTATAAGAAATTACTGAATAACCTATCCTATATGTGTCATGTAATCTTGAAAATTGCGGATAATGTTGAAACTAGTTTCTCATTATAGTATCCTTTATTCTTAGTTCTAAGGGAGCTAGAAATTTTAAAGGTCGGGTAGACACTTTTTTACTCGAGAACTGAATTTGCGCATGTCGGATCTTTCCGTCATGTGACTTCTCAAGTCCTAGGACTTTCGCGAGTTTATATACTCCCGGTTTTGACATGTAGTCCAGGACATGGACAATGTCTCCTATTTCAGGTTGAAATGGCACCGTGCGATACGCATTTGGTATCGGTCTTGGTGGTCTATCTCTTAGATATAAAAGATATTCCCTTTTCCATGATAACCAAAGTTTGGAAAGATATTCTTGGTCAAGTTTCCATAATTTCTGGAGTTGAGTGACTGTAGGAGTATTATCCTCTACTGTCTGACCAATTGGGATTGTCAAAGACCCGAGATTCGCATGAAGAAAATGCGAAGGTGTCAAAGTATTTTGACCTACTTCATCAGAAGATGGGCATAATGGACGTTCATTGACCATAGTCTGAATGTCCTTCAAGCTAGCTTGAAAAGTATGGGCATAGATAGAATTATGTTCGTGTATACGGAAAAAGACTTGTTTTATAATTCCTATGATGCGTTCATATACGCCTCCATACCATGGCGCTTTAGCGGGTATAAAGTGCCATTTAATGCCTTTCAATTCTAGATTGTCTTTCACTTCATTTTCTTCTGAAAAGGTAGACCAATACTCTGGTAGATATACCGAGAGTAATTGAAATTGTGCGGCATTATCAGATAAGATTGCTTTAGGCGTTCCTTTATCTGCAAAAAAGGTCAGAAATGCAGTCCATATTTCTGTGGTAGTCAAAGATGATACTGAGATCAAATAAACGGCTCGTGTAGAGAGACACGTAAAGACTAAAACCCATTTTTTATAGATGGGCGTAGTTAGTGTAGCCAACCTACATTTTCTCTTTGGTAAATAATTATCAAATACAGAGAAAGGACCAAATATATCCACACCTGTATAGGTAAAAGGATGTGTAAATGGTATAAGACGAAAATCTGGCAGTGACGAATGCGTCGGTTGCTTGAACGGTCTGTTCTCAGATTTCTTACACAACACGCAAGATTTTTTCAAAATTTGCGGTAACACTTTCAGTGCTCTAGGCACGAAGTAGTGTCTACGGAAATCAGGCATTGTAAATTTATTTCCGGCATGTACTAATTTAAGATGGGTATGCATCAAAATTAGTTCAGTCAAATATGACTTATGGTGCATAAGAATAGGGGATAACATATCCTTAGCATAAGGAATTTCTGGAAGATAATTTTTCAGACGTATAATTCCCGAAGGGTCCAAACAAATATGAAATTTTTCATATGCTACATGTTCGGGCGGATTATCTCCTAAGAGTATTTCAAATAATTTCGAAAAATATTTCTTTTGATCCGCATAAATGAAACAAAGTAATGCAAAGTGAAAATTATTTCCAACTATTGCATAGGGTGTTAACAAACGTTTCCTCTTAATCCTTCGTTGATTAAAACGTCGGATTGCCTTAATACATTGCGAAAATGTTTTAACTAACTTTTTCAGAGAATTAAATTTCTCAATTTCAATTCCAAACGGTGTATTCCTAGGAGGATGGATGAAACTTGAATAAGAAGTTATTTGGGTTTTCAAACCTTTTTCTGATTTAGCTGACAAATCTACAGGTTGAGAGGATGGGTTTGTTATCACTTCCGTTTCCTGTGAAGGAATCGGTTGTGAGACCGGTATCTGAATTTCAAATTCATTGGTTTGCGAATTTATAAAAAATTGCGGAATAAATCTTTTCTTAGAATTTTCAATTCTTCTCAACTTTGCTGTACAATGTTTATCGAAAATGTCATCTGAAATCTCAGGAATTGAAGCAGATAATGTTGAGGAAAAGTTTAATGAATCTCTAAGTGTACAAAATACTGGAGTAGAGTATTCATCTTCAGACAAATCTGGAAGTGATTGAATCACATGCAAATCGGTTTTTGGCCATGAGATGCAATCCTGACTTAACCACTCAGGTCCTGTCCACCAAAGGGACGTAACCAAATCATTTACTACAGATCCTCTGGATCCAATATCGGCTGGGTTTTCAGCTGACGGGACGTAGCGATATTCTACGGCTGAAATACTCTTGATTTCAGATACTCGATTTGCAACAAATTGAGGTAAAATTTTTCTTTCCAGTAACCACGTCAAAACGCACTTACTGTCGGTGAATTTGACAAGTCCATCGGTTTGCGAGTGGTACGCAAACCTCTAGCACCAATTATGGCACCTAACAATTCTAGTTTCGGAATTGTAATAGGCTTCATAGGGGTAACGCGTGATTTTCCTAACAGAAAGCGTACCGAATAAGTGTTTAAATTCTTATTATAGAAGCGAATATAGATGACCATTGAAAACGCTGTTTTAGAGGCATCAGTAAATACATGTAATTGACATGTATCGGGGTCGTAAGTCCCTATGTACAATTGTCTGGGTAGGCAATAATTAGTACATTGCATCAAATCATTTAAGATATCAGATGCTACTGATTGTAATTTAGTCGGGATGGGTTCATCCCACTTTAGGCCTTCCGACCAAAGTATTTTTATAAATGATCGAGATGGTATAAAAGCTGGGGCGAACCATCCTAACGGATCATAAAAGGAGGACATCACTTTTAAAAACAAACGTTTAGTCCAACAAGCAGTTAGGGCTTTAGGAGTGGGAATGTACATGATATCATTATCCATGTCCCAAACTAAACCTAATACTTTGACTAGTGGTTTGTCCAAAGATCTCGAAGGATCAAAATCCTTTCTAAGCGGAACACAGTTAGTACCCCAAAGGGCAAGTTCCATAGAAATGTCACTAAACAACTTGTTTGATTTGACATACAATTCTTTTAAAGCTTCATAAGTTGGCAAAGAAGTTGCCAAGTTATCAACATAGAATTGTTGAAGAAAACTATCATGGAATTTCTTATCAACCATTTGAAAATGATGTAATAAGATTGCAGCCAAGAGAAATGGTGCTGTTACAATTCCGAATGGGACTCGACAAAAGCGATAAACAATTAGATTTTTGAGATCTAAAGGTTTATGAGGATCTTTCATCCAAAAGAATCGAGTTACATCTCTATCTTCTGGGTGAAGGCCGATCTGATGAAACGCTTTACGAATGTCGGCTACAACTGCAAAAGGATTTTTGCGGAAACTTATGAGAATGGATACTAGATCTGCCAAAAGAATCGCACCTTTATACATACAATCATTTAGAGAATGATTAGAAGATTTTGATTTTGCTGAACCGCCAAAGACAACACGAAGTGGTGTGCTTTTCGTTGGATCATAAATGCCTTTGTGAGGAAGATAATGTATCAACTCACCAGGACATTCATGTTCTATTGGTTCGATCATTTCTAATTTAACCAGTGATTGAAAATACTGATCATAGAGATGGAAGAACTGGAGGTTCTGTTTCATTTTAGGAACTTGCTGGTCTAATCTTTTGATTGCAAGCCTATAGTTATCTTGTAATGGTGGAGGATTAAACCTATATAACCATCTAATCTGATAACGATTATTTACTAAACGAACGTTTTTGTAAAATAATCTAAGTGCTTCAGCTTCCGCTTCAGCCTCAACAAGATTGTTGGATTCGATACCCAAAGTATCGAGTTTCCAAAAATTTTCGACACTCTGTGGAGAGGTTAAAAATGTTGGAATAAAAACATCACTTTGAGATAAAGGAACTACTGTACCACCTAACATATGACCGAAGTCCGTTTCAATTAGGGTTAAAGTAGGAGATATTTGTACAATTTTCCTCACGAAGGACCACATATAATCATTTCCAATAAGCAAATGGATCGTAAGTTCATGATCTGCTTTTGTAAATTCAATATGGGAATATTGAGGGTACAACTTTTTAAACTCAACGAAATCCGGATAAAATAAAGAATCAGCTATATGACTAACTGTTTTTGCTATAATCGGAACAGTTGTTCCATCAGGTTTTTGAAGATCGAAAGATACTTTATGGGATCTAAAAATTTCTGATTTTTGGTTAGCGAGACCTTTAAATCGCATTAATTCTATATTTTCCGAGAAATTCAATTTCAAATACTTATTTGCATAAGTATGGAAAATGTATGTTTCTTTGCTTCCACTATCAAAAAATCCATTAATTTTTACGGGTTTTGGTAAGTGTGATGCATGAACATACGACAAGAATGTTAAATAATGCGCAGAAGTATTATTATTAGTAAAAAAAGTTTTTGACTCACTTAAAACTGGTAATCCTTCAGCTCCTAGGGGTTGATCGGATTTTAGTACCGTGAGGTCCAGATTCATTGAATCATTTCTGGTCTGTGAAGAAACAGAAGAATTAATATCCTGGTATGAAACATTTGTTTCTGGTGCAAGATTTATTGAATCATTATACGTACACTTATCTGGAAGTTGTGCCTTATAGGCAATAAGACTATCCTTCCATACTTCGACAAGCGGAAGTGTAACTGGATAGTTCACCTTGGGGCACAAGTTAGTATGGTGATCCGTTGCAAGGCACGTTAACCATTTGCAATGGATCGGAGGCGCAACTCTGCATATCGCTGTGCCAGGGTGTTTCCTAACACAGCGAGTGCAGAGTTGATGCTCCTCATAAAACTTTTTACGTGCCTCCAAGGTGTTCACTCTGAGACAGAGGTGACTATGGTGTTGCCCATTGCAGAAGATGCATCTTCCTTGGGTGGGAGTGGGGTTGGTCCTCAACACGCTGGTTGGAATTTCCTTCCCCTTCGAAGTTTGTAGAACTGGTCCCAACACACCTGAAGAAAGAAAAGAATTAACATCATCAGTTGAATCTAGATTCAGACGTTTTTTCCCTCTTTTAAGATTGGATTTATCCTTTCTTTTTTTAGGTTTATCAATTTCTTTTGAAATGACTGCAAAATTTTGTCTGCCTTTAGGCTTACTATTTTGGTTACTATTAACTTTTTTTGGTACCGAAGTATAAGTTGGTTCACGAAGTTCTTGTATTGAAATAAAATTTCAAAGTGCTTCGAATAAATATTTAACATTTCTTTCATTTGTTTTTAAATGAGTTAAATAAGACCTGGGTGGGAATTTTTTAACAATTATATTGAAGAGTTGTTCTTCATCAACTGTTTTGCAAACCATACGATAGCGTTCTATCATAACTACAACAGAATCTAATCCATCTTGAATGGAAGAAATGTCATTCGTAGTTGTTGGAATTGCAGTAATTTCCTCCCATAAGGCAGCTCGAATTTTAGATTCATTGCCATAACGACTATGTAAAAATTTTAAGCGCTGGTCGTATCCCAATTTATCAGGTGAAAAATGGCTAATTTTATGACATAAAAATTTAGGCAGCGCACCCTGTAAAATATTAATTTTTTGGGGTATGGCTATGTCTTGTCTCTGATGAACATAGAGAAAGAAACCATTAATGAACCCTGGATACCTAAGTATCTCCCCATTCCATTTTTCAAGATAAAATTTTGGGGGTTTCAGATTTGAAAAACCTTGTTCTACTTGAATCTGTGGTTCATGTTCCCAACATTTAGGGATCTGATTGAAAGAATCGATATTTATTAAAGGAATGCTAGTTTGCGAAACAGTTGTTTCCAATACACGAGGTATTGAAGCATTTTCAATTGAAGAACAGTCATTCAATTGAGTAGGTAATGGAACTTCTGCCGAAGTTTGAGATTGCTCCCCTCTGATCCTTTTTGGATTACGGTTGCTCTCAACTTCAGCAGAATTTCCATTAACCACTTGTTGTAAACTACGTTTATTAGAAATGGTTTTCCTACTTTCAATTACAACCGGCTGTTGGCGTCCCTTCGTCGTTTTACCAGAATCGAGATTCTTCTGTTGACCAGATGACGAAGGTGTTGGTTGGGTTTGAGGTTTCGTTCCCGCAGCCTTTGTTGAAGTCTCTTCACGAGGAAGGTGGAGCTTCTCAAATTCAGCCATTGACATTTTGAGCTCCCACTCAACAGTATATTCGAGTGTTTTGAGCTTCTCATCCACTCTTCTATACTGTTGAGCGATATTGGCAAATTGAGCCCGAGTTTCTAGAAACTCTTGAGCAATTTCTTTTGCTCTTTTTGCTCGCTGACGTTCTTCCTCAGCCTGCTTTTGGCGCTGACGCTCCTCTTCAGCCTTTTTTTTCAGCCTCAGCAGCATCAGCGGCAGAATCGGAAACAGATTCTGTAGTCTGTTTACTAGAAACCGTGGTATGGAATTTTTTCAAAATCCTTGATTTTTTCACTACCAGGCTTCTAGCCAGACTTTTGGCTGAAAGGATTGTCTCTTTCGTGGTTCCCTTGGGAATATGTTGCAGATCATCTATGCACATATTTATGGCGGAGATTTCTGATAGTGCCTCTTCATGATCCGTATTCTGATCCAGAGGTTTTTGAAGAATATTCTCCAAGGAGATCAGATAATTTTTAACGTCTTCGATAGTTCCATTGAAATTATCTATTTCGGATATCTGAGAGTAAGCCGTTCCAGAATGATAAGATCCGGATGGTGACAAGGAACTATATTCGGTGCCATGTTGATCAACCGGATGATCCTCTTCATCAGTTTGAAGATGTTGATCTTCATCTTCGGTTGGTAGGTCCGGCAAATCTTTATCACCTTCGGGTTCATTCAAGAGGGCATACGGATCATTAAGATCGATCTCATCATCGAGGATGGGTGGGAGATTGTCCGGCTGAATCTCTTGCGACATGTTAATTGATGTTCTATTAAGAGATTTAAGAAAAAAATATTTTCATTACAGCCAGAAAAAAAATTTCAGAAAAAATACGCGAAGTATTCGTCATATATCGTAATAACATTCGTCTACATCAATATGGAAAAAGGGAAAAAAAAAATTTTTTTTTTGTAAGAGAAAAAATTTATTTTTATACGTAATCTAGGTTACGAGAGCATTGGCCTAAAGAAAATGTAGGTCAATGTTACGAATTTCTAATTCGGAAGGGTTAGCGGACGTAATGTTTTCGAGTGTATACGGAAATTGCCTACTCTGATTACGCGTAAGGAAAAAACGCTAGGTTTTACTATTACGGATCGAAAAAAAATTTTTTTTTTTTTTTCGCAAAAATAATATATTTTTGTTATCCAAAGATGACGAATTGTTTAATTTTTACCGAAGTAATTTTTCATCAAAATTAGTGTTTAGGCTCAGAAAAAAAATCGGGCGTGACCCTGGGGCAAATATACATTTTTTATTCGCGTATACACAGAATTAGCCTAATTCGTTAAAATGCGTGTTTTGGAAATATCCCAAAAAAAAATCGGGCGTGACCCTAGTACGATGAATCGTATTTTCGTCACACCAGATACAATTCACTAAGAATAATAATAAAAAAATTATTTATTTTGGAGATGTCCAAAAAAAAATCGGGCGTGACCCTAGTACGATAAGACGTATTTTAGTCACGCCAGATACAATTCACTAAGAATGAAAAAACAAATATTTATGCATAAAAAATAATTGACCATTATCCAATGATGCCAAAGAAATTAGCTATAAGGATATTACCAGAAATGTTTTCCTAAATTTCAAAAAATTCTAAATAGTCATGTAAAATCAGTCAGATTTCGTATTTTTTCCTAGGAAAATTGTCAAACAGGTAAAGTTTTTTGTTTGAAAAAAAATTTGAGCGTGACCCTGGGGCATTAGACCATTTTAGGTTCACGAAATAACATAAATTCACTGAATTAATTTTTATACCTAATCTTCGAAATATTAATCATTGAGGCAAAAATATTTTATCTCTAAAAATTATTAAAGGAAAAAATCATAAAACAGGCTGTTTTGTATCACGAATTTGCATAATTCTTTTGCCAATAATATTTCATAGAAAAAAAATTTTACATCAGTAAGATGAAATGGTCATATACCTAGGTATGCAAACATAATTATGAATTATGAAAAAATTAATAATTATTGTAAAATCAGTACTCACTGAATTCGTATTTCTTCTGTTTCTTCAAAATGGACGATGCCCACTACACCAAAAAAAGGGTAGGAATCACGAAACGTACAAGAAATGGCACAAAAGAAATAAAGGAAAAAGTAAATTTACATAAAAGTAAAAAAATATAATTATGACACACAAAACAAAAGATCGCAAACAAAAAACAACAACAAAGTAATTAAAAAAGGCAAGGAAACATGAATTCAAATGGCACTGGAACAATAAAGATGCACTTGATGTGTATCGATATGAAAGAATACAGGTCGAAGGACAATGTGCGCGTCTATTTTTAGCGCGCACATTCGTCCTCGTATGTTGTCGCTGCTGTTGCAGCATACCATATACATTGCGTATGTGTAGGTATGTTTTGTGTTTGTTGCGTAAATTCTTACGTTTGTGTGCGGGTGATATCTAGATATCGAGGGATTTTTTTATACGAATCACGCCAGGACGATTTATTATTCGTAAGAATTGTCCATTTTTCGTTGCAGTGCAGCGATTTTTTACGTATTTTGGGGCGTGTTTATATTATTCGCTTCTGTTCTTGATTTCTAGAAATCGTATATTTTTTCAAGGCGAAAAAAAAAATATTATTCGTTTCGCGCAAGTTTTTGCGTGTTCCGAAACAGCGGCTATTATTTTCGTATAGAAAAAAAAATAGGGAGAGAAAAAAAACTCCGTTGTTAGAACGAGAATATCGGAATTATTAATTTCGTGTATATTCTCATCAGCCTTTTTTGCCGAATTATTACGAATTCTTTTTATTAGGCTTTACAACGGGAATAAAATTCATCTGAATTATTTCGTCAGCAGAATGCTGGGGGCGGCGAGAAAAATTATAGTAGTAATTTTTTCGTCGCATTTTACGATAAATAAAAGAGGGATGGCTGTCAAAATTTACTTAATTTAGACCATATTCTTTATTGACGAATCTCTAGGATTGTAGGTGCGTTAAAGATGAATACAGAAATTATTTTTCTGGTAATCTGTAAGGATTAAATATTATTATAAGAAAAGTTTATTTCCGAGGAAATTTTTCTTATTTTATTTTGAGAGTTAGGCGAAAACGAATTTTCGAGTGGAAGCGTATTTGGGTTTTCAGAATTATTAAAATTCCTTTTGCTAGAAACAATTCTAGAGGCGAATTACGAAAATTCAAGATTCCCAAAGCGAATTACGAAAATTCAGGGGATATATACAGTGCTCTTGCTACCATGTAGTGGGTAGAGTCTTATATATAATAATATGAGTTTAACGTCCAGGAGACAGTAAAATGTTGTTGGAGTCACACACCTGTACCTCGTACATGTTTCTCACAACTGGCGTTGCCTCAACACCAGTATGTCCACTACCGGAGGTAGTGGGAGAACTCCGGCGCATCGCCTGTGCGCCGGTGCCTCGTGGGCGGAGCCACGATACCTACTCTTCCAGCTTCTATTTCACGCCGTCCACTTTAATCAGTTTTACTCGAGAGTACAATGGCACCAGCGCACCGTCGATAGGTGCCACCGATGACATTTATTTTATTCGTGACCAGCCCGGTATTGCCGCCTTAATACCGCTCCAGCATTGTTGCCTACACAATTCCACCTTAGAATATATAATTACCTACGTTTACAGGCTAAGGCTAGAGTCAGCGTAGTTCGTTAGTCAGCATTTAGGCCAAAGGAGGGGACGGTTCAACTGCGGCTCCATTGCAACGGTAATATTATACACGGGGCGTTACTTGAAGAGGGAGCAGAATGAGAGAATGGCTAATGGCGTTTACTTCGAGCTGCCTACTCGAATCATTGTGAAATGACCTTTGTTTGGAAAGGGGGAAGCGGAAGTAAAGAAATTTACACGATTTGCATTTCATGCGCCGTCCAGGATACATTGAAAAAGATTTTTGTATTCAATTTTCATTTTGTTAAATAAACACTATCCCCACTTTAAAGTATTTCGTAATCATGATTTTTTCGTCAACTTTGTTTTCACTTTTTGTTAGGCCTACTATCCTTTGTGATGGGGGCTTAAAAATGGATTAACTAGTTTTTCTATTTTTAGGTATCTATAGCAGCCTATTTTAAAAACCTCTCAGATCTGACGTATTTGATTTTGTATATATACGATAGGTACGTAGGTATGGAATTTTTTTATGGGGTTTCCGATATTTTTATTACTTTTTGTAGCAAACTTTCATTTATCGTTGACAAATTTGTTTTCTTCGTGTTGCATACGAAGTCACCTTTTTACTATGTATCTCAGGTTCAACATTTCCAATGCTAAAACACTAATGCAGTTAGCTACGCTACTAAATGTAGCTCTCAATGCCACACCTACATAGTGTGCGGGTTGTGCCGTTGAACAGAGTGAAAAATTTTTCAGCCTGCAAGTTCTTCAATTTGGAAATTAATTTGCTTCGTTCTCTTCAAAAAATATGAAAGAGAATAGTTAGGTATATTATAGGCCAACTATACTCAATATTATACGGGCCAGTGGCAATGGGTGGCACTTAAAAATTCGAACAGAGTGGCCGTGGATGCTCATCTGGCATTGGTAGCTTTTCTTAACAAAAAAAATAAATAAATAAAATAAAAAACATATGAAAAAATAAATGAATAAATAAACGAATAAATAAAGAAATAAATAAGTAAATAAATAAATAAATACGATAAAAAAATGAAAATATCAAAAGTATTTGGCAGCATGCTGGATAAAAATTACGTCAAAAGAAGTGTCAAGAAAATTCATAATGAACTGTATTGTGAAGTTATAAGGAACGCACGCAAATTATTGAATGAATGATTGCTCAGCAAACCAGCTTTCCGACCAGTTTCATCAATTCATCTGGAATTTATCTTCGTAACAATTTGGAATTTTTTTAAAATTTCTTAAACGAATTAACCATTGAGCCAATTGAAACTAAATTTTTCAAAATTATTAGAATGAAAAATTTATTCGAGACGTGTACCAAATTTCGTGAAATATCGTTTAAAATTACACCTTTTGGAACCATTTAAGCTCCAAAAATGAAACATAATAGGATGTATCGAACACACCATCTAACCAATCTGGACCAAAAACAATAATTTCTTCTCGGCTAGATGCGAATAAGGGTACCGAATTTCATGAAAATTGGATAAGAATTTCGACCTGTACCGTGTTAAACCAATATGTGTGTATATAATATACCTATAATAATTATTATATGTAAGTATAAATGAATTTTAGCAATTATACGGCCAAAATTTTGCTGGGGTCATGAGATGAAAAACCACCAAGCCTGAGTCTTAATACCGAATAAGTTTTAATACATATACATATATATATGTACACGTATATAGGTTTTTGAGACACTTGGGGAAACCAAGTAAAAAACAAAATGACGATCGATAATTTGATGAACGTTCTTTTCTGTTAATTAGCGTTTTTCAAGAAAGAAATGAGAAGAATTTGGAAGTGATGTGTTGTTGCTGTAATATTTTAAGGATTTAAAATTAGTTAGCGATACAATTTGTTTTCAGTTTTTTTTGCAATTTGTGAACATAATGCTGTCTTTTCGAAGTATGCATGGCGTGGTGAAAGTGGTCAATTTCAGAATTCTTACTTTTCTCATTATTTAATTTCTTTTTCTCACTCCTTGATCTTACTATTTTTCTGACACCTAATTAGTTCCTCAGTTCCCCCCACACCCATAAAATAATGTCTTATTTTCTATAATTTACCGAAAAATTATGTTTACCATAACAGGGATTCGACCCAACAAGTCTCTCGTTTTATTACCTCTCTCGTTCAGATACAGCATTTCTTACATTCGCAGCAAAAAATATTGCATGCAATTTGGTTGGAGTGAGCAAATTATCAACTCATGCCATTACCACACTCGTTTATAGCTCGTGCTTGCAAACCTTGCGCTCGTTGAGAAATGGCTCACTTCCCTCCCTAGTTGCGTAATATGCCATGTTTTTGTCGTTACTAATTTGGTGAATATCGAAGACGAAATAGCCGTTAATGAGTGCACCAACACGGAAGATTCCACCTAGCTCATAGACTATAATCTTTTTTGGACTGCGGTGATATCTGATTGGTGAAGTGTGATATTTCTGCGATAGAAACGTAGGCGAAAAGTATCGTATTATAACAACTGGTGGACACTCGAACGTGAAAATTAAATGCGGCGACCTTCGTTCCACCGACGAGAAAGCAACGAATGAAAATGTCTACCTTTTGTAAGGAGGGTCAGCGGTAATGTTTTTTTATTTCACGGGTTTCGTTGCTCAACCATTTTTAGTTTACCATCCAGCCCAAGGAAGTTTCACTTCAAAAACTGTAGACCTACGAAAATGCCGCGATAATGTAAGTACAATTTTCACTAGTAGGTAAAAGAAAAAACTCCAAAAATCAAATTTTGAAATATCTCACTCGGTTTTTCCAAAAATTTCCAAATTCTTCGAAACGACATGTAACACGAACAGAAAATTATAACTGGGTACTGATTGCTAATTGCGACAGCCATGAAACGAAACATGGAGGAAAAAAGTATTCGGAACTTGGTAGTTTTTTAAGTATCAAAGATAGCTAAGTGAAAGGTTGAAAAATTTGTCGGCCCCAGAGGCCCTTTCAGGACATTTGTTAATAAGCGACGTAGGAAATTGGAGGTAATTGAGGGCACTCTGGTATGAGGTGTAGGGGCTTGGCCCCAGACGACAGTCGTCGCCAAAAGGCAGGCTTATTTTCATCTTTGCGACGTTAAATGAAAACACAATTACACTCGATCGTAATTACCTGCATGTACTCGCAGGTAATGTACGAGTACCAAATCGTGACTAATCTCGACAATGCGATGATGTCACAATCAGTACACAAACTGGCCCATCGTGTCTTATCACTACAAGAGATGACACAACCGGGCCACTCTCTCACTTACATACGTATTCCTTACATACGTGTGTATGTGCGCGTGCAAATAAGCCCGTATATAAACCGTCCGAACTGGCTCTAAAATCGCCAGTGTTTGCCCAGGTTTTTACTCACCCATATGTTAAAATATGAAGTGACTGAACACGCAATTAATTCTATAGAATTTACCTTCTGGTGAGAATACTTCCTCACGAAAAGGTATGCCACAGTAATATAATTCGACGATTTTTTCGTCGCTAAGACTCACCCAGAATCCCACTGCTGACTGAATTATTACTCTTAACAGTACCCATAGACAGTTCCTGGAGCATGGCGAAGATAAAGTTGCGAAAATGAAGGGCCCGCTAACAATTGGCGAGAATTATGCAAATCGTAAGAAGGAAATGCGAAATGTGCCGGTGCCCAGTCAGGGCATAAATTTTCATTTAATTACATTCTCAACTGATGGACAAACGGACGTTAGGGAGGTAGTCCGTACGTACGACCAGAGTCTACTCTGTACGAAATTTGCAACCGTTTTCAACCTTTCCCATCGACGCAGCAGGTGCCGATTCCAAGTACGCAATTTCGAAAGCCAACAAAAAAATATTATTAATGGCGATAGTGAAAAACAAAAAAAAAAAAAACGACTATAATAGGCCCACCGTAATAAAATACATTTTGAGAAAAATGAACTTTATAATCGGGCTACACGTATCACGACGGATAGATAATTATAGGAGTCAAGGTCTGAAACGTATCAACTAAGTACCTACCTTTCTACGTACCTAATATTATTATAATGCTTTACGGTACGTACCTACGTATATAGGCCTACATAGGGGACGATGAGACTCGACTTTTTTTCTTCTCTCTCCTCTCAAAACGAATGTCGTACCGTCGCCATTCATTCGTCATGTCGCTGGCTATGCCTACATTCGTAGGTAAGCGATTAAATCATTTTCACTTTTCACAAAATACCGGTCCTCTTCGTACGTACATGTCGCAATGTACGAGGTAGGTACTGATTACACGTACTTAATAATATTCGTAAACTTAAGTCAGTTGTTGCGTTTCACGCTCAATCGACGATGAGTGAGCAGTGTAAAATTTGCATAAACATTTCCGCTGTTGGATTCGCGAGTCGGGTTTAGGCCTACACGATGGCCAGGTATTCGGCCGTACCGACGTCTTCAAATTAAAAAGGTCTACGGGTGGGCCAAATTGCCGGCCGCAAATCGCTTTTTCGTTGCGTGCGACGCGACGTCATCGGGGCTGCAATTCGAGTGCCACGTCGCACCCGTCGAAGCTGCCAGCGGTCAACTTTGCCTGCCTCCGCAGGTCGCGAAAATTTGTCTAACCGTAGTCCGATTCGAATTTTATTGGTAGATCCGACAACCAGTAGTCGAGAATGAGGCAGAGGCGATGCAACCATCCACGTCGTTGGTGTTGCGGGTTGTATCAGTACCGAGGCATAATTAAATTACGTAGAGATTTTAAGTCGGTACTTTGGGGGGGGGGGCAGGGTACTACGGTAGGTACAGAGGTACCTACCTACCTACCTACCTATTTACCTATTTACCTACACCTTCGCTACGCGCGCCCCAGGCAGCTAACCTGTAATATTTATTCACTTTATTCGTCCACCGATAAGTATTATTAATTTCATTTTTCGATTTCTGTACTCCAGGTAAAGTCAATTCGTTATTCGGCGTGTGCGAGGCAATAGTTCCTTTAATTTACGGACCCATGTACAGTCACATTTACAGAGAGACGCTCAACACGATGCCTGGAGCATTTTTCATTATCGGCGGAGGACTTACCATTCCGGCCGCCGTTATATTTTGGTGAGTAGGGTATACGAACGCGACCGGCGAAAATGAGGAGGAAAAAATAAAAATAGGTATGCCAGCAACGCCGGGCTAAAAAAATCCGGCGTTCCAATTAACATGCGCCACATTCAACAAACGATCCTGAATTCCAGATGTGCGGATAAAATTTTTCTATAGGTATCTAACAAACGTATCGATCTATCGAAATTTCATCGTTAAACATACCTGGAGCAATCCGGGCCACTTGCTTTCCTCCCGCACTTCCCTTTTGTTTTACATTTTCAATGCAAACTACCAAATCAATAGGCATAAAACTCCTGCCAGACCCGGTCCTACACGATAACTACATTTTACGAAAGTTTCGCTCCAATCTCTTTCGCACTTTCCTCGAAATCACCGAAAAACCACTTTTTCAGCAATTTTTTGATCTCTATTTTTTTATATATTTTTTTTGTTTTCGAAACTACTAAACCAATAAGCAACAATAGTCTATCAAGCCTCATCCTACATGTACCTACAAGGATTGACTACCTTTGGCCAATATTTCGGTTTTATCCCTGGTGTAGTTTTCTTGAAACCTTGAACACAAACCTTGAGCGATACCAGGAACGTAGCGAAAGGCTTTTTCCGTTGGTGGGGGGAGGAGAAAACGAAAATTGCAAACTGAAATTTTTAAAATCGCCGCCTCTTAAAAAAAGAAAAAAAAAAAAAGAAGAAGAAAAGCTCATCAACCGGCACGATTCTCCAATTAACGCGAATCGATTATTGTTTTCTTAAAAATTTATCGTGGTAAATAGATCGACTCTTACGTTGGCATTCGAAGCACCGAGTTCAAATTTTCAGTTCATTTTTAAACTGAAGCCCTCGTCGAGCCTCCTGCCAGCCCAAAACGACGATTGTTTCTCGATACAGCGTCATAAATTTCAGATTGAATCGTTGGTTGGGCACCCGGCGTGACCGTAAAAAAGGGGTTCGGATAATTTTTTCATGAAAAATGAGGGGATGCATCGTTGATTACGTTTTTCGAGGCGCTCGCTACAAATTTTCGGCTCATTTTCGCACTGAACGGATTTAGAGCCCAAATACCCTTGCCAATGAGCGAGTAGCTGGGGAGGTGCCGTAGCCGAAAGTATCGACAAGATGGCGGGCAAAGGCGGGCAACATTTTTGCCGAAAGTTGACGCCTTAATTGTCCGCTCAGTTTTGGCGAATCACCTTCCGCTCATCTTATGCCGCTGTCTCGTTATTATCGGGTTTTATTCGAATAGCGACGAATATTCACACCGAAGTGAACCGTGTGTTGGACCGCAGGTGGATGTACACGATACACAAGAAACGTGACGCGGAGTCGAAGACCGCCTCCAAGGAGTCGGAGCCGACGGCCGGAAAGGGGCTGCAGACCGGCGGCTCGGGTGCGCCCAAGTCGCGCAAAAACGGCGCCGACTTCGCGCTGCCGACCAGCGATCTGGACTTGAGGACGATTCTGGATCGACGAACGCAGTGCCATCGCGGATCCGCTCAGTTCATTGGCATCGACAACGCGGCCTTCCGCGAGGCCGGCGACGACGCGACCGCCGCCTGAACTCGCGCCCACCTTTCGCCCCACCTTCGCAGATTTTAATTGTATTCTATTTTAGCGTTTTCCACACGTTGTTTCGCCTTCTTTTCGTACGGCGGGTCGATCCCTCCGCCCCTCCGCCCCTCCGCCCCTCCGCCCCTACGCCCCTACGCCCCAACTAGGAGGCCACGTACCGTATCGCAAAGCCCAAACGCCAATTTGGGTCGCTTGTGGCCAGGTGTAGCCTCTACCCGCATACTGTGTCCAGGTGCGCAGGTGTGCCCAGTCGCTTCCATTAGCCGTTCGCTATTCTTAGGGCCCTCCATCCGAGGGAACGTCCACCGAGTTTCGAATTTGGAATCGCAGACGTAGCCCGCGGCAACGAGCCACACAGCCGCCTGTCATTCTGCCCCTCCGACCGCAAATGAAACCGCAGAGCCGCCGAGTACCACCGATTATTCCTCCCTCCCCCGCCACATGAACCACATCCGTCATCCCTCCTCCCTCGTGAAAACGAATAATAATATTTTCGCGAAGGCTAAGGGTTGATAGTAAGACCCAGTTTTGCCCTGCCTTTTTCGGCTCCGTAATTTCCGTTCTTCTGCGAATGAGGCCAAATTCGACTCGAGGTACGACCTTACCGAGTTTTGAGGTCCGCTCTTACAATCTAATTTGAACCGTTGATGCGCTCGATTTAAGTTGGGGCCTAATTTTTAAAGGCTTTGAAGCCAAAATGTTTGAAAAAAGTGTGACTCGCGGCGTGTGCCTAACATAAAAATGAGAAAATACGAAAATTTCGAGACTTGGGAACACAAATTTGTTTTATAACTTGGTATTTAAGTGGTCGGTAAAACAGTGAGCCGGTAGGTACCTACTTGGATTTGCACCTATCGAACGTTGCGTGCGACAGAAAGGTGAATGCAGTGGCGTATTCGACGGGAGTGGAGTAGTCGAGTTATAATACCAACCGCTTCGCTCTTCGCTCCTTTCTTTTTGTATTTTTCGTTGTTTTTTTAAACAGCTGTTATTCCAAGTTAACGAATTGCGATGCAGGTTCGTCTGCTGCGGCAAAGTCGTTTTTTCATTCCATTTCAGAAGAAACGTAGTGACGCCAAAGTAGTCGAGAAATGAAATTTTCATCACCTCCCTCACCAATCTTTTCCAGCGGAGTTTGCTGAGCTGAAATTTTTCCAATTTTCTACTTGCGAGTCCCGCAAAATTTTGTATTTGTCGCACACATCAGACAGTTTCTAAATTTATGATAAGTACTCGCCGAATCGACACATGCGTACAATATTTGACACAAAAATGGTTACCGCCTACTAAATCCGGTTAAGATTTTTCTTTACTTTGAAAAATTTTGACGATTATTTTGCACATTGGCTGAAAAATAAAGATGAGCGAAAAACTTATAATTATATGGTAAGCACCTATTCGGCGGGCCTACCGCCTACCCCTACAACGTAAGTAACTGCATTCTCACGTGATTTGCAAAGGCAGTTTTTGAGAAAGTTCTTTTAATCAAAATTCTAAAAGTATTCGCTCTTAGAATGCCTAAATCAATTCCTACTACGAATCGTCGGAACATCTCGTGCGATGAAAATAAAACTGAAAATTTTTGAGTTCGGGAGCCTCTTGTCCCAAAGTAGCGATACAAACTTTGCGAGCCGCCAATCAGACAAAAGAAATGTATAACCGGGCCTAATTTAACACACTCGACAGTTTATCATTACGGACTGAAAAACGTGCAGCTTTATTTCGTCATCGCTTAAATTCGTTTACCGCGAAAATTCGAGAGCCGTTATTGGTGAGACGAAGAAAAGAAATTCACTATCCCCACATTATGTACCCGAGCTTCACCCATTCGAGTAAGAATTTAAACGGCATAATATGCTGAGGAAAAGCGAAGTAATTATCCGCGGTCGTTTTGAAACGAAACCAAAGTCAAGGCTGAGCGACCCAAGCAAAGTGAGTTGGTGGAATCCAATTTAATCGAACATTATTACGGCTACCAGCCCAGTGCAAAGGGAAAAATCGGACTTACCGCGAGTAATTAGACTCTGCGTAACGAGTAAAAGAGATATTAGCCTACTCGCGATTCGGTTCGTCTCCCAAACTAAATTCGTTTTTGTCGATTAAACTGGCAACGAAAACCTACGTGCAGACTCTTTCGATCGGTGCGAATGTGAAAAAACAGGCCGTAGGCCCACATTTTATTTTTCCTATAGCCTAATTCTTATTTGTCGCAAATTTAATTTTTCTTTCCACCAAAACTGCACGCCTACCAGCCCAATATCATGCGCAGGTAGCCACATTTTGTCTACGAGACCGTTAGTAAATTCGTCAAATTCTTCTTTCACTTGCGGTCGTACCCCTAAAAACGGATACCCAGTTACCCTTTACGTCTTCCTCCAACCCTCCGGTACCAACGTTCGCACCAGTTCTTCGGCCAATTCAAAATCGATAAAAATAAACGATTTTTTGACGATTGTAAAGGGGAATTATTGCTAAGCGAAACCCCCACGTTGGGCGTTCGATCGTTGGTAAATTTTCATAAATGTGGCCAAGACGATAGCGTTAGGTACTTATTCGAGCTTTTTCAAAGACGTAGCAACGAAAACAGCGAAACGATGGAGTCTTGTAATTTTTTTTTCTCTCAAATTAACGCGTAGGTAGGTACCTAAAGTCGGTACCTGAAATTCGGTCTGCCTCGGTATCGCTTGAAAATGACAAATTTCAATTTATTCGGTCTATAGGTACCTACGTGCGATCGAATTCGGCTAAAGAATTATTCTTCACTTTCCATCAGATAGGCCAAAGCACAATCTCGTATTATTCTGTTCTGTCCGAATTGGGATTTTTTCGGTTGCATTTATGAAACGCGAAAATTGTAATTAGCTTCCCCCTCTACCGATTCGATGTTTGCATGAAACAAAAAGCGAAGTGCCACGGCCCAAGTTACAGGTAAAATGGTCAAAAAATTCGGTGGCCCGTGTGTAGGCACGGAGCCGCTACCTTTTTTTTTCGCCAATACGCTTTTTAAGGTGGTCGTTGGCTAATTTTTTGCTTCGATGGCGCTGGCGATTGAAAATATCGATTGTCATCTCACTGATGAGAGTAACACTTAGATAGTAGAATACCTGGCAGAAACACGAAACACCGTAGCTCTGAGCAGCGTTCCGAAGATACGCGCATATAATGCGGTGAAGTCGACTCCGCCACCGTCCGGAACTGCTCCCCCCCCCCACCGACACCACCGCCTCCACTGTTCGCCCGCAGGTCGGCTTACGCCAATTTTTCGAAATCACCCGCAACCGTCGATCGCTCACTAATGGATGTAGCCGGTGGCTCTGTTTCGTCAGTGTCGATCAAAAGTGCCACGATTACGAAACCCGTGAATGGGCACAGATTTTCCCCACATGCGCAGCCGATCCTTTTTCGTTCGCTTCCAGCCCGTTGGCTACGTGCGTTTTAGCTGCTGCGCGACTCCGCAGTCGAGTCAAGTCAAATCCGTGCTCACTTACGGGCTTTAGAACAATAATGGTGGCACGGATTACTGTGTTCACTTAGGTGCGCAGCGCTGAGTGATCCAGGTCCGAAACGCTGTGTGGTCCGTTCTCTGCCCAGTGGCATTTATCGTCGTTAGTTTAATCAGCGCCTAATTTTATGACAGGCTTTTCCTTTAGTACCCGCACCCGGTTTTCCATCAGCTTCGATTTTTCATGCTGACACCCGCAGCAGATGTCACTCGTGTACCTACAGCCTATTCATATCGAGACCATCGATATTTTTGCAATTCGACCGACGCAACGAAACACAGATAAACAATAGGCAGGTGGTCGGTAGGTAGGTAAGTACCCACTCGGTTTCGAATGAAATTTAAAAATTTAAAAAAATAAAATTAATTCTTTCAAATTTGGCCGACTCGACTCGAAAGTCAAAACAGTCAGACTCGATGTTTGAAAAAAATCGCAAACAATATCGACGTTCGTCGATTATTATCGATAACGTTTCAACATACCTACTTATTACGGATACCCAACCGATTGGCAAGCAGTAAGTTGGACAAACTTCGACGTTCGAAATTCGCAGCCGATTTTGCGAATAAAGGGGTAAATTATTATTATTATCGTGTGTTTCAAAACGGATGTGTTTTCCGTAAGTGTAGAAGAGGAGGGGAGCCAGACAATAGGCGTCTCTGTAGCACCCGTAGATCGCCGAATGGGGTCCACAAACGGAAAAACAAAACGCATAGGGGTTTTTTCTTCTCTCGAAATGAAAACGGAATTAAGGAAAACCGGAAAACCGATTATAGGTGCGTTCAAAATCGTAATTAAGCGGATAATCAGAAAAGTAAATTGGTCACTGGTCGGCTGGACGTAATAAAATTGGATACAAGACGTCGGCTTGCGATCGTATCGAAATCGACTTGGACGGCCCGCAAAACTCGTACGCTCGTAATACGGGTAGCTGCTGCGCTGCTGCGCTGCTGCGCTGCTGCTGCGCTGTCTACCTGGTAATTAATTAGCTACGCGTAGGTATTATTATTTTCTACTTTCTAGCGTTGTAATATTCTCGCGTTTTATAATATTTTCAAACTGTGATACTTGTAATATACACATATTACTATTGTTTTTATTTGTTGACCGCGTACGCCTACGTAGGCAACGCGTAATGCGTTCGCAATCTCGCTATTCGCTCGTTTCATCGTCATTTTTTTTCTCTCTGCGATATCACACTGCACGTATTCTCGATAGGCCTGCTTGAGCAGCCGGGTAAAATATTATTGTCGCCAAACGCGGTCGCACGCCGAATTGAAAAGCGAAACGAAAGACGCCACTGAACGACTGAAAGGTAGGCCTACCGCCTACCCACCAGGTGTCGCAGTCGCACCCACCCGCCGCCAACCGCGCCTACACGCAGTCTACGACGACTGGCCGCAGACAATTCGAACATTTCGCAAGGACACCAGGTATACACGTGCGAAGTGTCCTACAGCTGTCTGCCAACCTTCGGCAGGCAATTCGACTGAGCAGCGCGAACCGCTCGCTAGGTACGCCGCACCACATAACGTACGTACCTACGCCAACGTTTTTTAATTTTCGTTCGGCTCGCTCAAAGCGCACCGCCACTGCCATCGCTGCCATCACTGCCATTACTGCCATTACTCGTTACCATTCGAGCCTTCACCCCCTTCACCGCCTTCACCGGCATAAAGCGGAAAATTGTTCGGGCAGAACTGCAACTGCGCAATGTGTGGCCACGTCGCTGACGTCTGCAAAACGTTTCGCAGACCGTCTCACCATTAGGTACCTACGCCAGCGCCAGCCTAGAAAAGTAGTAGCTATAGTGGCCTTAACCACTAATCAGTTTCACGTCCATGAGACAGTAAAATATGTAGTCACACTCCTCCTCACCGAAGTGTAACTGTCTGGTGACCGCCACGACTCCAGTACAGACTCCAGCGCCCTGTGCGCTGTTGCCAAACATACTGCGCCTGGTGTATGCGCAGTAGCTCGTGTGTCTATATCACGATAGTAGCTACCAAGTTTCGTAATTTCCAGCATCTCGAGCTGCCACCTAAAGATTGAACTTCGCCGGGGCGTTTCGATTTGCGAACAAATTTTCGCAATACCTACGTTATTTTTGGCTGCTCTGGTGCTGACGAATTGGACCCAATCGATGGTCTGCAGTCGGACCTGGTGGACGTATTCGAAAACATTTAGCTAACCAAAACATAATGTTGAAAACTACTACGCAGCTATGACTCGAGTTATACGTAATTATAAAAATAGGTAAGCAATTTGTCCAACTTGACCAAATTTTCGTCAGACGTTGGATTCTCAAGTTGAAGAACAAAAGCCTCTAAATACGTTCCGTACGTACAGCTGCGTAATACTTACATCGATAGGTTTTACCGTAGGTATATTTATTTTTCGGCTAAAAGTTTCTTATTTTTTATCCGAACTTATTCATATTTTAGCGATCAGCACCTACGAAATTATTTTATTCCCCGATACATCCGTACGTTCTTTCGTATTTTCAAGTTTGCAATAAAATTTTGATAGAATTTAGGGATAAAATACTCGCGTAAAACAGATTATTATGTTAGGTACGTTCGATGTATTTATGCACACAAAGATATTCAAAGTCCGAAATAATTGAGAGATTATCATTTATCGAATTTGAAAACTTGGAATACAGGCCACACGTTGATATCAAATTTTTAACTCGTCTCATCGAGCGTTACAACCACCTACCGCTGCAGTTTGACGGCAAATTTTTACTTTCAAAATTACTCCTACTAAATAACTGTTATGCAACTCCGTGTACACGAGTACATAAAACGTAGCATAATATCTTCGTTACGAAGGTATTCTACGACTATTTTCTAAAAGGAAGGTATCGCGACTGGCGGATATTCGCGAACGTTTAGAGTCGTATTCAGACGTTCGGGGCAACAATCTGAGGATTTAGGTTCTGCTAGAATAACAACGTCAAATTCTGAATTATTTAATCGTGATTTCTCGAAAATTAACTAAATAAAGACGATTTAAAAAATGGACGGATACTATACGCCCAGATTCCTAATGGTCGACGACGGAATGAGCAACATTTTCTTATAGGTATTCTCATTCCCCCTTACCACTTTTTATTTCGAGTCTCGACCATTTTTTCAGTTTTTTTTATAAGACAAACAACGGAGAGTTTGTTTGAAAGTAAGTATTTCACTCATTTTTACCGAATACCTAGGCCGAATTTTCGAAATTATTCGGGCGTTAAACGTTTAATTTATATTCGTGGTAAGAAGGTTGAATAAGGATCAACTTGAAATTATAAATTCTTGGTATTCCTTACTTGCGAGTTGTGAGGATTCGCCTCACCGTGAAGCTCGGCCTCCGTCGATAGGCGATACGTCAGAATAGTAAATTACGAACTCGCACGTCGTCTGTCTACGTAAACAACACGCAGCAGCCACTCGCTCATACGTTGCGAGGCGCGATTAACAAACAGCCGCGCCGCATCAGCTGCGGTTGCCCAGCATCCGCCCTGTAACCTGGCGTTTGCCTGCGTGGTTTGTGACAAATGGTTGGCTGCCTGCCTTGTAATAGTTAAGGCCAACGGACACGCCCAAGTGGGACCTGGTGGAATCCCGCAGTGGTGACCCCGACCTTCTACACGGTGCTAGCAGAACTTTTCCCATCTCTAGGCGCTAGTAGCGCTTTTCGAGAGTGGAAGAAAAAATAATAACTAAATTTGAAAGTGCAATTTTGCAACTTCGAATGTTTTCTTGAAATATTATTTTTGGAGTCAGAAAATTATAGTGGTTGTTGGGAATCGCTGTTTAAGCATTTTTGTGAGTAATTCTCAAAATAAAAAGTCTGTTAGTGGGAAATTAACTCCCCGTGTTAAATATATATGAGGATTCTGAGAAGGGAAATATCAGACTGGAGAACCAGGTTGGAAATCTGCTCCAACCCCCCCCCCACCACCTTCAGCAGACCAATACACAAATTCTGCGATTACCTTCGAATCTGAAAAGAAGGTTAGGAAAAAACAAGCCCAATTGTTGAAGACCCAAGTCTCACAAGAGGAGCTGACTATCCTCAAACTTCAAAGTGGTAAGGAAATTCAAACAGCAGGTTCTTCCTCTGCTGTACCTTCGACTTCAAATATTATAGTAGAACCACTAAACTTAGATTCAGCCCCCATTTCTCTTGATTCTGTATTCGAATCTATGGTTCTGTAAAATTGAAATACATTTTCAGCAATAAGCTGCCTGAGAGGCAAGAGCCCTGGCGACCAGCAACCGATCAATATGGAACTTTCTGCGCAATTTATGGAATTCATGAACCTTTGTGAGTATAACAGGGCTCTGACAGGTAATGGTGAACACAAAATAAAAATTTGAGTACCAGAATTTCTCCAAAATAAAGTAGAAGTCTGGCTAACATTGCTGGAAGGCAAATTTAAAAAAGAAAAATTGCCTGACAATTTAAGGTATGAATACATCCGTTGAGACATGCTGGCAGAAATCATGAGAACAATATCCAATATCACAAACTGATCAAATATTGCTATCCATAAATATGACTTGTTCTGTTGCAAAATTCAAAATATTTTTGGCAAGACTGATGATGAAGCCATCAACCAAGTCATGAGTGGTTTAAAGATGGGAGATGATAAACCATCTGACTTTATGGCCAAATTAATCAAGACTGGTGGTAAGATGGTCATGCTAATGGAAATTTCCAACTAATTTTGCAAGCAGCGTATCTCAGCTCATCCATACCCTACGCGCTAATAGAGCAGACACTGAAGGAAAATTAAAGTACTTGCAAAGATTACTAATGATGCAATCGCAGCGATTGCTAACAGAGCCTCCATTGCAACACTACCATCAGAGGTTGGAACTAATGAAGAGCTAAGAGCACAATTAACTAAGCTAAACAAAAACTTCCATGATCTAAAAAATGAAAATAAAAACCTTTGGAATAATAACAACAGTAGCTTTAGAAATCAGCAAGGACCAAGGAACTAAAACCTAAAAGGTCACAATGATAGAAAAAATGGGAGACAATTTAGATCAAGAGATCAAAACTCAAATTGTTCACAAAATAGGGATAGGAGTCCCAGAGGAAATCCCCTTGACAAAGTAGTAAATCAAAAAGTCCCAACTTTACCTTACAATAAAAATTGGTGCTATTGATGAAGCAGTCACCAAGGGCGAACCAACTTGAGCTTGGTGGCAGGTGAAAAAACCAGAGTCAAACTAAAACCAGGGGCCCTCTCAGTGGCTGATGTCCCCTCAAAAAAATACTCGCACCGCCTATTTATAAAGGACAGGATTACCGGGAGAAGGTACTTGGAGGATACAGAAGCAGATCTGAGTATTCTACCTGCTAGCAAAACACAAAAAGTAAAAACTCCAAAATATTATCTCTATTCAGCAAATGATCTAAACATTTCTGCTTATGGACTAGAGAGCAGCGAAGTGAATACTGGTTTGAGATGTACATGACATGATCCTTCACAATTGCGGATGTCCCAAATGCAATCTTTGGTGCTGATTTTCTAGCACATTTTGGCTTGTTGGTTGATTTGAAAAATTCTAAGCCTATTGATTCAACTACTGGATTATTTGTGGAAAGCAAATTGCTAATGAACAAAATTACGAACCTACTGATAGCTGCAGCAAAATTAATGAGAAATTGAAGAAAATCTTCTCTGATTCCCCTGGCATAAACCAGCCATGTTTCAAATGAGACTCTCCTTACAAACATGATACAATCCATGTAATTGAAACCGGAGGACAACCATGTACTGCAAGAGCCAGGAGTCTTACTCCTGACAGTCTCAATGCAGCTAAAGAACTACAGGATTAAATGATCAAGGAAGGAATTGTCCAACCATCAAATCATTCTTGGAGCTAGCCAATTCATATGATGAAACAGGCGAATAACATGGAGAATTGTAGGGTATTATCGTGCCCTAAATGCCAAAACAATCCCAGATTGTTATTGTGAGTTTGAGCAACAGCTAAATGAACGAAATACTTGAATTTGATGTCATTATCAACACAGGAAACAAATCAAAGCATTTGGTGACGAAATAATTCACTATTCACGAAATAATAACACATTATTATTATTCACCAATATAGAAACGATCGTATATATTTTGCATAATGTTAACAGCAAGAAAGTTGAAGATCGACAGTTATAAAAAAAACGTCATCATAGACAGATACAAAAATATTAATATCATGGTCAATGTTATCAACCTAACGCGTATACAAAATATAATTTCCTAATATTATGATTTGAACATTATTATTTCAACACGCCTCCTCAAATCATAATTCATAAAAATTAATAAAAAAAACGAATAGTAAAATGCATAACTGAATATACGAGAAATATAGGTAAAAACAATAAATATAACATTATATAAATATGAAAGTATCACTTGTCGAATTACTATAGGTAACTATTATTACAAACAAAAAATATACACATACATAAACGAGACAAACATAAATATCACATTAAATTCGAAGTCTCACAAAATTTGGTGAAAGCAGGTTTTGGTAAACCCATGGTGAACATATTACCCAACTATCGACTGGAGGGGATATACAAATATTTAAATTCGCTATTAACATGATAACAAATAAATCTATATTTAGTATCTATATGTTTAGGTCGTCGTGAATTCCATTTTCCAGTTCTAATCAGAGCCAGGCAACTTTGGTTATCTTAATAGATTGCAGACCTATCACTATGGTTGAGTCGAAAGTCAGTTAATAAATTTTTGAACCATAGTCCCTCGGTAGTGGCATCACAAATAGATATGATCTCACTTTTGGTACTAGACAAAGCAACAGTTGGTTGCTTCC
Organism: Ericerus pela; assembly: GCA_011428145.1. Lineage (NCBI taxonomy): Eukaryota > Metazoa > Arthropoda > Insecta > Hemiptera > Coccidae > Ericerus > Ericerus pela. Next base: position 1,970,126 of record WOFM01000467.1, read on the forward strand.
TACTAGACCATGTTACCAAGGCTCCATAAACTAGAACGCAATGTCCAGATATAGATTTACAAATGGTCACAAAATTTGCCCAATCGGCATCTGAGTATAACTTTAAGATATATTTATTATTATTTGAAAAATTCCTGTCAAACGTTAATTCAAAAGATTTAGTTGTGACCAGGTACTTTAAAACTCTTAACAAATACTTAAAATTTTCCTGTGTAGCTGCACTTGTAAATTGTAGCAGATGTCAGGTTGTGACCCCAGCATAAGGTACATGAGACAACTAAGTAATTTTTGATAGTCGTTATTTAATGATCGATCTTTACTATTTAAGTCCCTCTCTAACTGTAATTTTGGTTCAATCGGAGAGTATGTGGGTGCACAATTATCCACACCAAAACATTTAGAGACAGACTCAATTAATGATTTCTGGTTGATTTTTAATAGACCACTCAATCGATCGTAATTAACATTTAAGCCAAGATACTTGTTAATATTGCCCAGGTCTTTGCATTTAAATTTTTGACTAATTTTATTTTAAAAATATTCGATTAAATTATTATTATTGGAGCTGATGATGACGTCGTCTACGTAAGTGAGCAAATATACAATAGAATTTTTATCTTTAAAAATGTACAGGCAATCATCAGCAGAGCCTGGTGCAAATCCTAATGATAATAAAAATTCGTGGAATAAGGTATTCCACACTTTGGGTGCCTGTTTCAACCCATAGATCGATCGATTTAACTTTAACACATTATTATTTAAATTAAGACCAACTTCATTGCCTTCTGGAATTTTGAGATATACTTTTTCATTTAATTTACCATTTAAGAAGGCATTACAAATATCAATTTGTTGAATATAGAATTTAAAACGATTACTGAGAGCAAGTAGTGTTCGGACAGTTGACAGTTTTGCGACCGGTGCGTAAACATCATTAAAGTTGAAGCCCTTTTTCTGTTGACAGCTACGGGCAACGAGCCTGGCTTTGTACAATACATTACCACTTGAATCAGACTTCTTCATAAATAGCCATCGACACGTGATTGTCGGGCCAGTTGGATGCTCACTACAGTCCATGTATCATTGGACTTGAGAGCACCAATCTCATTTTCAATTGCCTCCTTCCAATGATCAGCCTCCGGAGAGCCCAATGCCTCCTCAAAGGTCATTGGACAATCATTCTCCACAAGATTGGCAAAATAATAACACGAATTTACAATATTAACGTCATCAGAAGCATCATTATCCTGTAAATTAATATCACCGTTGACTTTGACACAGTCAATGTTCGAACTATCTACCTCTTTAAAAATTTCATCAGATTTATTATATTTATGTTTGCTCAAACTATTCTCAAAGAATTCTACATTCCTAGATAAGTGTACCTTACACTTGGTTACATCCAACAACTTATGTCCTGCAGGCGCATATCCTACCATTACAAGTTTATTACTTTTAGTCTTGAATTTATAGGAATCATGTGTGAAATTAAACATATAAGCATCACAGCCAAATGCTCTAAGTTTATCATATTTAAATTTCTCACGGTACCATCTTTCGAAAGGTATGAAGTCTTTGTTTGTTGGGCACCAGTTTACTATAAGGTAATCCAATTGATGGAGATGTCAGCCTCAACGGTAATTGAACAACTCTATGATATTCCGATTACCTGCTTTGATGTGACAGAAGTTATTGTTAATGACCAAGGTTGCCAATTTGAAAGTTCAATTTTCACAAACTTGCAACTAAGCTGGGTGCAAAACATGATTGCACTACAGCCTACCACCCTTAAACAAATGGTATGATGAAACTGTGGCAACTCTGAAGACCTCATTTATGGCTGCAGATACAAAAATATGGGTTGATATATTACCTACCATCTTATTGGGTTTACAATCTACACTAGTCAGACACAAGATTTTTTACTACACAACTTGCGCTCAGCAAAGAGCTACGCCTATCAGGTGATTTTTGCACCTCATCTAAAGATGTGAGCCTAGAGCTCATGGTTCAAAATATCCGTAATGATACAAATAGCATCATACAAAAGGCAGCTTGACATGGCCAGCCTAAGATCTACATGTCAAAGCATTTGGTCACCACAACACATGTGTGGGTGCATGATGACAGACTGAAAGGTGCATTTGAAAAGCCATATGCTGGCCCATATCATGTCATATCACATGATGCAAAAAAGTTTGTGATATTGATAGCAGGTGAACAAAAAACCATCTCAATTGATAAGACTTAAACCTGCGTTCGTGATTTCTTAAGATAAGGAAAGGTTAAATGCAACCAATAGACAGAGAGAATTAGAGATCTAACATAATGATCTGCATTCACAATAGCTTGATGAGACTAACTCTCAAAATAAGTTGGTTGAAACAAACAGATAGGTTAATAGTGATATAATAAACAAATCACTACACAAAAATAATTTACAACAAAATTCTGAACCTGATTCAAAAGAGTTAGAACAGGTTACTCAGAAGTGTAATAAAACAAAAAAATCCGTCAAATTTATTGACGACATTTTATTTATACCAAATACATTAATGAAGAGCCCAAAATCCTACAAAAAAGAGGTAGGCCTAAAGGAAGTGTTAAAATAAAAATATGCGTCCTACTTGAAAATCTGCTTATATAGAACTGAGGGACTTGGAGAAAGAAAAATCTTCACCAATAATAGCATCAAAATAACTCACAGGAATAATGCAAATACCAAAACATAATGCAAAATTCTTGTTCACAATAATCATAAGAAATTTCCATCTTCCTCAAAATCACAACTGAAAATTTTGTGGTCCAAAGTTACTTCTCCAAATGATTAACTTCACACAAAAATTCCAAAATCATAATCCAAAACATACGAATGATTTTGGTTGACACAACAATCACCTCCACAAAAGATTAATAGTTGAGCAAAAAGCCTTGATAGAAAATTTGATAAAACACTGAATAATAGGCTAGAATATCAAAAATAATTATTCAAACATCAAAACAATTTTAAAAATAAATCAAAGTTGTAAAAATCAAAATTAATTTCCACCTAAGCCAGGGTTTGAACCCATTTTGTGTGTTCTCCAAAAAAACAACTCGGTGCATAGAAACACGCTCGTAGAAAAATAGAAAAACGGAAACAAACCAACTCGGAAGTGATTCTTACAAAAAAAGCCAGTGCCATGCACTTGCTAAACGACCTCCAAATTACAAAGAAGGTACAAAAAGGAATCTCTAGAAACACACCCACGTGCTTGTGTGAGTAATAAAATTTTTTGCCACAATGATTAAGATGTTTTTACCTGCATGTGTAATCTCATGTTCATAACAATGAGTAATTGCAAAATTCTATTGAATTATGATAAATCTTTACTCGACGATTTCTCTTGAACTACAATACTGAAATACATCGAGTTTAGTATTATTTTGCTAGTTATAACAAGACACTCCCCTCTATGAATGTAAAACAAAAAGATTAGACCAGAGAAAAATCAAACAAAGTCAAACTATTTATACAAGGCTTCATTTACTTTCATACTTTTGTACTGACTGGGTCTTATAAATTTGTCTAACAGTTTTTCTTGTCTATTTTTCTTGTGCCTGATCCACACTTCGTTGCTTTTCTCAAACCTTCCTGTTTTTGTTATTTGATATGACATCGTCTATTGTTTCGATTAATTTTGAAATTATTTCTCCAATAATGTCTTCCAAAACATTCCATCAACTTCTGCTGACTCCAACCATGTTGAGTCTTATGCAGAATGCCTCTTCGATGAAATGTGGACCATGCAAGGGAGTTAGCCCTCCTGGAAGAGGAACTATTCGGTACCTCTCCATCAGCAAACCCCATTTGCTGATTTATTGTCAAGGAAACCCCCAATAAGCTGCAAACATACAACAGGTGGAGCAGTGTTCCTTGGCATCCCCAATAGATGTTACCCCCTTGTTAACGAGGCTGTGGGATCCATTATCCTCCCTCCTATGCAGATGGTTAAGATGTACAACAGCCTAATGCTAAAGTTTAAAGACCCATACCTACAATTGTAGACATGGTACCACCTCTTAGTGCTCTTCCTGTACCTAAGGGTAATGTTTCCCCCAGGCCTATTGCCCAGAACAACATGCCCCCTCCTCCTCCATCCCATAAAAATTGCCAAGACTCATCCTATTTTTGTGGAAACTCAGACCTTGGTGAAGATGGTGTTCCTCACCAAAGAGGACAAAATATTTAGCACAATTTCTATGCCGACAAGCTGCTCGAAATAATCAATACACAAGTATTGGGGCAGCCCTAACCGCAACTTTATGTGACTGGGAGAGAAAAAGGGACAATAAGAGTTGGATAGTATTTTAGACAAACCCCGCATAACCGCGCAATTGTCATTTTTGCGGCGCAAAAATTGGGGGAGTGGTGCGGAGGTTAACCCCACAGTGAGGACCAGCCTCCGCCGATTGACGATACGTCGATCAACAGATCGACGTATCTGAATAATAAATTACAAACTCGTACGATGTGCGGTTGACCAGAGAGAGCGGGCTGTATAATAATACATAGCCACCCGCTCGTACATAGCGCCTGGTAACAAATAACCTTGTCGCATATTTGGTTTTGATTAGATTCTCAAATAACGGTAAGGTTGACTGGAAAAAGAGATTATTTGCGAGAATCAATTTTTTTTTTTTTTTTTTTAACCAAAAAATAAGAACGAATCCATAATTGGTATTCTTTTCTCGGTAAATTATAAACTTGAGCAGATTTCTTATACAAACCATTGTTTTAATTTTTTTTTATCCAAATTCGGCGGTTTTATTGTAGGTTTTGAACTTTAAGACTCGGCTGTGTAAGAAAAAATGCGTTAATTTCAGACTGATGAAGTTACCAAGAAACTGTGTTGCCCAGTTCATATATTGTGCGAGAAAATAACGTTCCGATTAAATTACGAAGCTTCTCAGAAACTTGACCCAAATAGGTTTGAACCAGTTATTAAGATTGGAATCAATATAGGAAACCATCGTAAGATAAAAGAAACTTTTCAAAATAAGCACCGCTTAATTTTCAGTAGGTGAGTGTCGGGTCCTACAGGTGACAATATTAGCTCCGTTCTTTTTGATCGTTTACTGTGAAAAGTTGTGAGAATTTTATCGTTTCCGGGCATAAAGAATGCCGGAATTTCACAACTTTTCACAGTAAATGACCAAAAAGAACAACAATCAAGTTCTTGTTGACTGGAAAAAACTCGTAGTTCCAGTCAATGGAGCGATGATTGTGAAGCAGATATAGCGATGTAAAATGTTTTGTTTCTAGTTTTTAATGGTGAAACGAGCGACAACATGTAAATACACGCACAGGAAAGTAATGTTTTAATCCACATTCTAATTTGAGATATTCCAAAATGATCAAAATTCAAAGCTTGCTTTCATCTACTTAGGAAACATCTTCAATTTTCAACCTATTTACCACACTCCTAATATTAAAGTGCGACTAATTGTACGTAAAGGTATCAATTAGGTGGTTAGGTATCTACATTTTCATATTATAAACAAAAAATCTCTACAATGGCCTACAAGTCGTAATATTTTGCAATATTTTTTCAGCTTTCTAAAAACAATATGTTCGACATTATTATGACATTCTCAATGCTAATTTCAAATCGTTGTCATTCTAACACACAAATAAAAACACAGACGCAAAGTAAATTTTATACAAAAATTGTAAATTCGTTAAATCTTCACGACAAAATAAAATGGAGAGAAAAAAACAGTGATAAAATAACAAATTACAAAAGGAACAAAAAAAGGTAAAAACAACATACATATAGATAACTTAACATTACAATAAAAAAACAAAATCAAAAAAAAAAATCAAAAAACTTTGAATATTCGTTTCTTTAGGTGAGCAGAATAATTATTATAGACTTATGCGCCGGTATAAATTCCATGATCTGTAAAAAAGTATTCTCATTTTTTGTTTCCATGACTGCAAAAATTAAACGAAACAATGTTCGTATAATTTTTTAATCGAAATTTGTACAAGTACTCCGAGCGTAATCATTGCTGGGGCGGAGGTTTTTCTCATTTTTTTCAATAATTTTATTTTAGAAAAGAGAAACGGACAGAAAGTTAAGAGTATTATAACCAATTGACATTCAAAATGTACGTTTATAAATCGAAATAAAAATTTAAAAAAATTCTTAAATGTAAAATGAAAAAGTAGTTCCGAAATTCCATACAATTGAAAACAATGTTAGGCCAATGTTGATACTTAATCAGTCTTTAAACGTTTCTACGAAAACACAAAATTGTAGAAAACGATGAAAAATAAGTAAAATTCAACATTTCTCAACGAAATAAAAAAATTCTTTCTTATAATGGAATTCGTAACTTTCACATCATGGTAGATCGAATTCTGATACATAACCACATAACCACATTATGCAATTTCTTTTCCTTTTTTTTTTTTTTTGTATTTCCAGGTAGATATTTTGTTTTTTGTTGGTTTTTTCCAAATTGACTGGAAAACTGTTTATCAAAATATGAAGCGTATAATAGTCGAACGAGAGAGAAGAAATTCGCAAAAACTAGGGAAGGAAAAATGAAAATTATCAAAACTTATGAACGTGAAATCAAAACAATCCAAGTTTTTCTTCTCCTACTGCCATTTAAAATGCTTTCCCAACTCTTACAGAAGACAGAGGAGCGACAAAAGATGTACGAGCTTTTCATTAATACACCCCTCATTCATCTACAGAAATTCGACAAAACTGGGCGATTAAAATGCGCTTAATTACGACTTGGAATCACAGCTTAGCACGTCTACACACAAGTATAATGACTAATATATAAAATTATCCTTGTAAGAACATTTACGACTCATTCTGGTTTCATACCGCGATTGACAACCCTCACAGAAGTTCATTCATTGACCAAATTTCAAATCGAAACATTCTTATTGAAGAGGAAATAAGCATAGGTACCTTGAGGATTCGAAAGGCTTCTCAAGGTGTAAACTTTACGCTATCGGTGCTGTATAATTCAACTAACTTCGAGCTTATTATTGGTCTTCTGAGAAAAAAAATGTTTTTCGCAGTCTGAACGAAGTCCGACTTAAATTTTTAATTTAAGACTCCAATTTAAAGCGAGAAGAAATTGATAAAATTTTGTACTTGGCTAATTTCTGTTAAAATATGGCGAGGTACTGATTTCTGCGAATGAAAGAAACAATCGGAAGTTCCGTTCGTCGGAAAAAAAAAAAAGGACAAACCAAAATTTCTATTTTAATTATTGTTGACTTTTTTCTTAATTTGAATGCCCCGTTAAACCAATAAGGCTAAATATGGCAACACCGGATGTTGTAACCAGCTGATACATAGTATATGTCAGTATTGGGAAGATTGGTTGAGCACCTCTACAGACAGACAACTGCATCTATCGAGAGCCCAGTACTAAATTTAATCGAGTTATCTCGCATGTTTTCACACACCGATACGAGACTCTGCCACTTTTACGTAAACACAGGGTTTCGACTGGAATATTAATTTCCACCTCCGACGACTAATCTAACATACCTCAATGCCAAGATGTTATATTTTACTCTCTCACTGAAACAAAATATCACAATAAACTTTTCCTTAAATTGAAAAACCGATGAAAAGCAACACTGCCAATGGAATTCGAACTGCACCTAACCTAGCCGTGGCACTGGATTAGCACATGAAGCCATGCTAATGCTTGCAAAAACTACGTTTGAAAACATTTCCCAAGTAACAATATCAACGATACCATGCAAAAGCACCAGAGATTGCCCGAATAAATATACTCCTGGGTTGAAGTTGGACGCTTTTCCACTGTATTCAACTGCCAAGCACCACGGATGCATTCAGCTGGTTACTCGTTACCGACCAGAATAACTGATTAGGCACCCTCGAAGTCGATCAACCGAATATCATCATTGCAGACGACTAACTGCTGACCACTTTGTTTTATCGGACAATAAAGCAGTCAGTCGACCAACGTTATCGCAGTAAATAGGCAACTATAATATTTTATACATCGGAATTGAAAAAACTAGAAAAATAAAGTCAATCTTAAAAAATCCCATAAACAACACGCTAATCGCTTCAATCCGAAAGCAAAGATTTTCAACGAAACAGAAAACTCAGTTTTCGAGGGGTGACATCTCCATTAGCCCATCGCTTCCAAACACTGTCTTTTCTAATCGAATTCAATACCTAAGGGCCAACCGAAGTTTTCATACACACAATTTGTACGTGTATAAGGGTTTGACTTAAGGTCATCACACTTTAAAATAAAACGTATTTCTTCTCTCACAAAGAGTACATCAACATCCGGTATACACCGACAATAAAAGTTAATTATAAAAATACGTAGGAAGAAAACAGAAATACAAAAAAATATTCAACAAGTCAATAAAACTGGAAAAAAATAGTTTAAAAAAATGGTACGTTGAATAGTTTTATCTTGTATGAAAGAGAATGAGGTAATGTCAACGAAATAAGAAAAAAAAATTAAAACTTAACTACCAATTCGTCAATTTACACAGTCCAATCTCGAGATGAAAAAAAAAAAGAAAACAAAAAACAAAAACAAAAACAAACGGCAAAAAAAACGAGAAAATAGATGAAAGAAAGGAAAAGGAGCAAAAACAAATATCTAGAAAAAAAGGCGAAATGAAAAATAATATTATAGGTACATAAAAACACAAATAAATTAATAAAATATTCGAAAAACCCTGAGCTAATGTATCATTAAGCGTACTCAATTGTTCCATACAATATTAATAATAGGAAAAAAATAACTTTAAAAATTGAGAGGAATGTCGTACAAAAAACTATGCAACATGAAAAAATGGTTTCAACGAATTAAATAACTGTAGAAAATAAAAACAATACAACCATCTTTGCGGGGGAATAAAATGAGGTACCGTAAATTATAGAAACAATAATAATGAAGGACAGATATAAATGAAATTTTGATGGGAAAATACGTTTACATCATAGGTTATTAGGTAGGTATTGTAGGAATTTAAAAGTAAAATATTAAAATTAGTTTGTACTTCGGGATCAACTATTAGTATTAGCATAGAGTCGGAATGCGAAAATATATTACCACCGTATAGAAGTGTGCCGTTGGAGGAACTTAATTCTTCAAATATATAAAATGATAATTTTTCTTGGAGAATGCAAAGCGCCAAATTCCACCGAATTCTATAGGGTAGTGTATAAATATGAATGTTTCAAAATCTGAAAATAGCGCTTAAAGGCAAAGTTTCAAATATACTTCAAGGATCAACAATAAGTGGTTAAAATGAGCTCCCAGAACAAATAAAATGAAATAGAAAACAATAAAAAACATCATAAAATACGAAGTATTAGCAACTCAACGGATCTTCTACAGATGAAAATACCAAATTTTGACGATACACCAGCGATAAATATCTAGATAAATGGTCAAAATAAATAGGCACAAATTTCAGCATGGAGTCGATTCATATCAATCTTAAAGAATACTTCTATTGATTTAACTTATAAAATTCTGAATAAGTTGTCCTAAAGTGATACAATATTCAACTTAACATGCTACGAACTCAAGAAGAGTCACAAAATTATGTTTTTATTTGTTTTGTTTTTTTTTGTTTTTTTGAAGCACCTACCGAAAGAAAAAAATCATGAACTTGTAATATAATTCAGAGTAAATATTAAAGTCCTCATCCAACAAGCTAAAAATAATTTTAAATAATTTCTACAGTGATTGTCAAGCCTTAAAAATAATATGACTTATACTTGAAACTTTGCCCCAAACAAGGATAACCTGATGAGGATCATGCTGTAGAAGTAATTGGGTGTGTGGAAAAATCAGGTAAGTACTTAATTTAAATGAAAAATTGATGAATTATCGAATTTTTTTACGGTTACATTTAGCTCACTCTAGAAAATATAAATTTCATACTCGTTAACAGTTAAACTGGTATGAAATTGCAAGAAAATTTGCCTTCGTCTGCACCTGAACTTTTTTGAAGTAAAAATAGCGTTTTTTTGTTAAATTATATTCGATGGTACTATACGAATATATAAATTGAATGTCACTATTCATACAACATGGAATTTTCTCAGTAGAAATAGGAACCTCCAGGTAAAAGGACGAACTGAAATTTTACAGTTCAAAAATCGATTTCGATGGACGCATTCAATGAGGATAATAGTAATGAGTGACGAATAAATTACAAAAAACCTATCGAGCCTGTTGGTTAAGGTGAGGTATACTGCAGAAATAAAAATATTATCAAAACACGAATGGCTAAAGTTGATTCCAAAACTTCGGCGTGGATCTTCTATTATAATTCCTGAAGTGTGGTTCGAAAATTAATAAATTTTTAATTCAATTTTTAGAAAATGATTGCCGAGAGTAATTATTCTACTCTTTAAAATGCAGAATTTCTCAGGAAAATTGTTCTTTTCAAAAAATATTGAAATGGGAGTTGAATTGTAGCTCTGCCGTAAAGATAAATCCAAAAATTGCACAATTAGGCCACAAAAACAAAGAGGAAAACTCACAATAATAAGCTCAATTCAAATGATTTAGATCGCAAGGAAAAGAAACGAGAAAGGTATAGTTTTTAAAGGTACTACTTGGCTTTCATATTACACGTGCATTTTCAGAAGAATTGAGCAAATGGAGGGAATTTTTTATTTTATTTTCGTTTTTGCATAAGGTTTTTGAAAGCACAAAATAATACGGTTTAAAAAAGAAACAAACAAAATGCAATTGAAGTGATTTCTACGTTTTCTACAATGCTCATTTCCAGAAAATAATTTTTCACAGTTGAATACAATTAGTGGTAGACATAATTAAAAATAACGAAGTAAAATAGAGCGCAATTTTGGTGCTAAAATCGAGATGAGCAAAATTTATACCCAATGGGAACATACTATTCGCGAACAAAGTGTTTCCAAATGAACAATTCAGTAAATAAGCCTACATCTCACCAAACAAGAAGAAGTTTGCCATGGGTTGAATAGTCTCGAAAGACGATCACCACAACTACGTTTGAACGAACGAAAAAATGAAAAATTTTCATTAAATGGCTCACAAAAACCACATCACTTCTACAGTCGTCGATAAATTAAAATACAAAATAGATAAAATCAACCACCAACATGACTCAACCACGAGTCAGTTAACATTTTTTCACACATAAAGCTTGACAGATAAGGATGGACACGACAAAACAGTAAAAAACATTTAAGAGTACGCACCAAAAATAAAGACAAGAAAAAAAATTATAAAAAAATATAAAAAACTTAAACAATTAATTTGTACATCAAATTAAACTAAAAAAAAAAAAAAAAAAAAAAGTAACAGCAAAAAAGAAACGAATACCTAAACTGACAGAAGACCATTATTACAATAGATTCACATTTTCACCATGGGCACGTCAAATATTTACAAATCAAAGTGGGTTCTTTTGGCTTGTCCAAACCTTATAAAATAATGACTTGTATGTGAAACACTCAACTGTAAATTAGTCAAAGAAACAAAAAATAAATAAAAAATAAATAAATAAGATAGCTTCCCAACAGCTATTCAATCGACTTTGTACTAGAGAAACGCGTAGAATGTTCGAATTCGATGGCTGAACATTTACAGCCACTACACATGAATAAATATATGTGTCTAGGCGGGGGAAAAGGGAAATAGGATTTGTAACAAATAGATACATATATAAATATATATATATACGATAACATTAAACGTAACTTAACAAACTATATACTCACGAGGTAACTGTAAATTGTAGATAAACCTGAACAAAAATTTTGGTTTTCAAGCATTTGGGAGTAAAAGAGGAAGAAAGGGGTTTACGGGTAAAAGGCACTCGTAATAAGACTCCAAAATCTTTTCGCTCGCCATAAATGAGGGATAGGGTGGATGTTCGCATAATTAGGTACTTCAGTGATTCGATTCGCACCCCACAGAAATAGTACCGCTGATGACTTGCAATTCGTAGAATCCGTCGTCCATTGTCACGTCCGAACATTTACGAAATCGTTGGCCCTCCTCACCATCCTTCAGATGCGGACTTTGCGAATGATTCCGGTCGCAGTAGCCGGAATCCCCTCCTTCGTGGTCATGTTCGTTCATTTCCGGCACCATCAAACACGTATCTTCCAGTGGAGAGTCCGAATTGTTCAGCAGTTGATCGCTTTCTTCACGCAACGTTTTCGACTCCATATCGTAAAACTAAAACGAAAATAAGCAAGTTAAGAACAAAAATGAATTTTTTTTTTAATTACACTTTCATCATTTTGTAAATTAAATACACCTTCCACGAAAGTCCAGGGTCCAGAACTCCGAAATAAACATTAAAAAGAACAACAAAAAAGTTATATAACGTTAATTTCATGATGGAAATTCGATCTCTCAGCCCCTCAGATGACAAGCCACGACTTTACCACGACGCCGAAATCGGAGATTTTAAACGAGGGTGTACAAGAAAATAACTGTTACCAAAGCAATCACCCTGACAAAAGATAACAAACAAACCCGATTTTAGCGCCCCCGAATGTTAGTACAAGAACTGAAGAACCTCAAAGATGAGTAGACGCATACTGCCTACGCCATTTTCGATCCAATTTCGATTTTTTCTTTGCATCTACCCGTTATTTCAATGGGCGATGTCAAAACACAAAATTCTTATTCTCGATTATTATAGATTATTTTAATTACATGAAATAAATTATTTGGACAACTGAAAAGAATTTCTCAATGAAATATTGAATTTAAATCGATAAATATGATGATAAAATTAAATTACTCGAAATTACACAAAAGTTTTCTCTGAAAAGTTAATGGGGTATAGGCGTACTTGTCTTAGAGTCTCTCTAGTCTCTACAAGAACTACATCACATTTTGTCGCATTAGAACAACGTTAGAACTGCAATAAAAGTGTATAAAAAAGGAATCATCAAAATCAAGAATCTGCTAATCGAAGCTTTCATGTCGCACGAGATATTTGTTTCGAAGTTAAAAAGTTCTAAGTATGAGCAATTCGTGATTTAAAATCACTCGAAAAATGTAGGTACCTACATAATGCAAAAACAAAGAACAAAAATGGTGATTCTTGAAAAACTGTCACAAAACTTTACAAAAAATATACGAAATTTTTATCGAACGTTGAAAAATGTTAGGTACTTATATACAAAGTCTTTAAAATATCTATAGGTCAGCCAGGTTCGATATAAACAAAAATACAATCCTCAAGACAAATAACGTCGCCAGTTCAATTCTTTGAGTACCTATAATATATTTAATGGAGAGCAAAGCTAAGAGCTACTAGCTGAAAAAATTCAAAAATTTCAACTCTCCAATCTCACTATCTCGATAAGAAGGTAGTGAACTAATAATTACAGTCTATTCCAAATAAGAAAGGCTTGATATCACAGAGACAATCACATTTCACAGCTACATCAAGCTAAAAATATTAGTGTAAACAAAACCATTTTGAATGCACCCATCGATAAATAGGGAGAATCTCTACATTTTCCTTTCTCCTTTCCATCAACCCATATGACATCATGTCTTTCTTATTTGAAATAGACTGTAGCTCGTATTCGTTCGAACGGAGTTAGTTTATTAGCAACTGCTGAAGTTAGCTAGCTACTAGTTTGAACACGAGCCAAGTGTGAACACCCCTATAGAGTGTTTTGGGGGAACAAAATTAACTTCATATGTATATATATATATATATATATATATTCGTATACATAGATATAGTAATGTGCAAAACAGAGTAATTTCATTCCCCTACAATGCGATCTGTGTCTGATAGTAATCACATAGACATAGAAATGTTATACAAATCAGCCCTCCATAACATATACATATACTCGAAGGTTCCATTACCTCTATCTCATTCTCTATGAGTTGTTGATTCCACCAGTTTAAATTAGACTATATTTAGACAATTTTTTGATACCTTCAGAGATGGGCAAGTAGTTAATGTGTCTGACAGAACTGGAACCGATGACGTCGTGCAACACATAACTGATTTGCACCTGGGAACTTGGCTAACCTGAATGGTTTTAAAGAATTTGAGCTATACATATTTAGTACCGATCGCAATGACTGCAAAATTAATTGAAAACCACCAATAATTTTGGATCTTAAATAGCACAACTATCAAACAATAAATTACAAGAATTTATTGTTTAAAGTTTACCGATTATGAGTTCTATTCGTTTAAAATAAGAAATTAATTTCTGAAAAAGGACTCAATTTTATTCGTAATAGAAAAACAGAAAAAACAGAGTTAAAAATAAAGAAAATGGTGGAAGAGCCACGGGAAGAGTGATTTGAATATGAGATAATGTTACTCATTCTATAGTAGACCATTAAGAACGTTGAGGCGAAATCGACCTTTTTTTTCTTTTGATTTTTAAAAATTGGAATAGATGAACTCAAGAGCTTTATTTTCAAGAGATAATGAACAAACTACCTATGTAAGATTTTGCAGGATCCAGTGCGATCCTTTCATGAATATTTCTTATTAGAACTAGTGCTATCATTATCAAAAATCATTGACAACTTCACTGTCAATGATTTCATCAGCAGAAAAACTATCAAATACTATGTAAAATTTACCATATTTCAAAATTTATATCAATATGTGACCAATGGAAAACTTGGATTTATATTTCAACTAGAACTTGTGACTGTACTCTGCTACTGGTACTCAAATTCCATGTAAATAAATAATTTATTAGAATTGACCAAATATTCATCAGATTTGATGTTAAGGTTAAAAATGAATCCTCTCAATTTATATATTTTTTGAAAATAAATTTTTGGGGAAGTTCTGTTATTTTAGTTTAATATAATTCAAAAAACTCTAGCCCAACAAGCTACGCTACAAAAGCAGATTTTCTAAAATCATCAAAAATCACTCATCTCTTTTTAAACGTCTTTTCAAATACAGCTTTACATTTCTTTTTACACGCTTTTATTCAAGTCAATCCGGACAGATCAGAATTTAGACTTTTTACCGATAACTGGATAATGAACTCACTCTAGAACGAACATATGTATACTCCATTCCAAATAAGAACGACGTAACGTCATATGAGCAGATGAACCAGAGGGGAAAAAGTAAAAACTCACACTATTCAACGAAGGCTGCATCCAAAAATGTGGTTTACAAACATGTTTTTGTACTTCTTGTTGAGATGAATTGGGAACGTCTCTACGAAATCACGTCATTTTTATTTGGGGTAGAGTATTATATAGAACAGCAAACGACCGTATTTGTTGAACACTGCAGTTTCCATACGATGAGTGTGA
The DNA here is from genome assembly GCA_011428145.1 of Ericerus pela. NCBI lineage: Eukaryota > Metazoa > Arthropoda > Insecta > Hemiptera > Coccidae > Ericerus > Ericerus pela. The sequence continues at coordinate 1,985,480 of WOFM01000467.1, forward strand.
GTTTGTCAAGTTTGTCTTACACAATGTTTTAAGCTTCGTTTAGGCTGCAGACATAACTTTAATTTTTATTTACATCTCTTTTTTGCATAAATTTTTCTCGAATTCTCGATTACTACGGCGAAAGTCATGATTTTTCGTGAAAATAAAAATTACTGTAGTCCCAACCCCAACTTTGCAGAACCACATGATCTTAAACAGCAGGTCTGAAAACTTGCTAAAAGGATCCCATCGAATCATCATAGTCTGCAACAGAATGAATGACATTATATCATATTCTCATTCTCCTTTTCGTCTCCTCAACCAACTTTTATTTTGATCCATGAACTGTTTTTTCGGTATTTGTATTAAAGTAAACAATACTATTTTCACCAACTAGAATAACTATACAGATACAGTTTTCAATATTCCTTGAGTGTCAGATGTTTTTCTAACTAATTTTGTAGTCATAGTGATTATGTACAAATAACATATTTCAAATCATTTCGCGGACCTCCAGAATAATTGAAGGATTCAATACGAAATCATATTATTTTCCACAACATGTTTTGAAGAGAATCAACAATCTGCATGAAACTTGAGCTACGAGTCAAAGCATTCCAAATTTCAAAAAATTTCTTCGATTTCACCGCAAAATTTGCGAATTTCCTGAAAATTTTCTATTTTTTTCTTTCACCAACTAAGCAAAATCAATTCGAGAGTATTTCTGAAAATTTAAAATGTAAAACGACGTGATACTTACTACATTTCGATTTTGAATGAATCCGTTCGCATACCCACAAGAACTAGATAGAAGAGGTAAGGGCAGACTCACATTTGATCCGTGACCGTTGACGAATGTTCCCTAAACAAGTAATATCAATTAATTTAGTCATAAAACGTACGATGCACAGTCTACGACAAATAAAGTCTCAACGAGTTTACTTTAGGGACTATCGAATTCTCGGAAATGATTTTCATTTCGTTCTTGTCATCGGGAGAGAGTGCGTGAGATTGATTCAGTGTTCGATGGTGATGTTTTTCAAAATGTCGTTTACAACAGATTATCGTTACCACACACAGTATGATTAATATGAAACCGATTCCCAAACCTATAAGTATACCTGCAAAATTGATGAATTCGTTAACAAAGCCGAGTTACTGCCATACCTATACGCTGTCTATGCAATTTTCTGGAGAAAAGCTCAACGAGTAAAATATATGAGATCAAGTGTACTATAATAAAACAATTTTTTTCAATTCCGCAGCCGAAAAATCATTTCATGAAATACTAGCTACCTGCTCCTAGTGATACATTTCTATATTCACTACACGGATAGAAACTAAAAGGTAAAGGCGACCAACACGAATCTTGGTCCAAGTTCCCGTGAAAATTTTGGGGAATGAAAGAGAGAAGTAAGAAAAATTCGTAAGTGTGCATGTATATTTAATTGTATTCAACGTACACACACTGAGAGAAAAAAAAAAAAATAATTTCGTTGTTCTCACCGAAACAATGAATCGTACAGTGTTACCAACCGCAAAAATGGGAAGGTCTACCATATTAAATGATTCAGTCCACTTGCTAGTAGGCGTTAAAGCGTACTTTTTTTTATTTAAAAAAATTCAAATTATTACCCAGTGTACATCCATTTAAAAGAATTTTGTTTTTTGTTTTTGGCTCAAAATGCGTAGAAAACCTACCATTCAGCTATGGATAGCCAGGTAAACACACAAATCCGTGCAAATAATAACACCTAAACCTCTAAAATGGACTCGAGTTTCATTTGATTTAACTGGATTCACAGCTATGTATTCAGACAGCTTTAAATTTAGAGGACAAAGAGACTAAAAACAGACGGAAAAAGACCTACCGCGCATGCTCCAGAATTCTAGAATGATGGCACATTCGGCTAGCATTGGTGAAACAGGGCTACTTGATATCCAGTACTAAATGATCCAAGTAGAAAACGTATTATTTACTAATAAGGACTTGGAAAAAATTAAATTAACATCGTATCCAGGAACAGACACTAGTATGAGTAAATTAAATGTGGATCCTACCGCTTTACTGAACCTTGAATGCATATAATACGGAATAGAGTTTTCAACAGGCAGTTTTTTTTTTACTCATTCTATTATTATTTTACAATATTACACGAGAAATCTGATCATTAATGACAATTTGTTTTCTCGAGAACAAAGACATCACCCGAAATAGTAAGCAAAATGCGGTCAGGTGGTTTGAGCTCCTCTTAGCCTACGAATATTGACAATTGAGTTATAAAACTTCAAAGCTCCCTTTTACGGAAACCTACATCACTATGTCAGTGCTACCGAAGAAGAAGAAATAAATAATTTACCGACAACTTGATCATTACTCAGCCAATGATCAGCTTTATCCGTGGAAGTTGAAGAACTTTGTGTTTCATTATCTGCAATAAAACATACAAACTGTTAGATAACGAGACAAAAAATTGATCTTTGTAGTAACATATTATGAAAAGAATCACAATAATTACTCACTACTAACGGGTAGTGTCCGAGCAAGAATAAAAGCGGAATCGAAATCGAACGAGTCATTGTCCCGGTGCTCTTGCACTTCAACCACATAATTAGTGTTCGGTTTTAAATTTGAAATTGTCACTATACTATCGACACAAAAAAAGAGATTATTATTTGTGAAAAGGCCACACACACGATGGCGAGACAATCAAATGCCTTCTAAATGAAAAAATAAAATTCTTACCTGACAAACGTACTCGGAAGAAAAAATGATTGGTCTCTCCCCTTTTCTTTATACTGGACAGTGTAAAAAACGTTTTTTGATCTCGAATTCCAAACGATGGTGACGCTGTTCGTCGATTCATTCGTCACGTTCAGGTGTAATCGATGGGACGTCATTATGGTTTTTGTATCCACAGTCGCCTCAGTATCGTTCCAAATAAAAATTAACGATATCTCGTATAATTTTCCGGCTTCTGAAGAAATTTCAAAAAAATAAAATAAAATAAACCCATATCAATCGCACCCTTCTGTTAAAGTAATTCACTCTATCAAAAAGAAAAAATAACACCAAGTCCGTGCTTCCATCGGTGCTATAAGCCAACACAAAACAATAACAAAAAAAAAAAAGAATGATAAAATAACTGAAAGAAAAATATATAAATAACATTTTCGCAACAGTTAGGATCAAAAATTTTCGCAAGTCGACAATATTTTGAACATTGATAATTTATTTCAACAGGGATGGGGAAAGAAAGTGTAATTTTTTGGTAAAAACCACGATCCTTCATAAACTTACTGAGGCCATGTCCCAATACAACGTCTTTGGGATTCACCACTCAAAATAAAATTGGTTCAAATCACCATTTAAAATTTATAATTCTTAACTTGTACTCACCCAAATTGGTCAACATTACATGATTTTGATTAAAATCAACTATCGTTTTCATCCATTCACCGTCGGTCGTTTTTTTATATTGAACAAAAGAACTATCAATTTTCAAAGTTGGTGTCTCCATTTCCCAGCTCACCTGCGGAAAAAAAAAGTTCAAACAAAAGAATAACTTCGAACGATAACCATTTTACCCAGCTTATGCTGACACTGATATCGATATAGTGGAAGACGTTGACCCGGGTCCGGTGGTCAATGGTCTCCCCGCATGATTTTTCCAATCACATGCGAGAGTACCAACTAATTAAATTCATAAGCCAACTTTTATCATCATTCCAAATAAGGAGTATTGCCTTTTACAAAAGCAAGAAAGTTAGAGACTAGATGTAATGATAATTTCGTATCATTCATAATATCTCTCTCTTATATATATATTTCACATATATATCAATCACCTAAAACAATTCTCATTATATTGACGTCATGTAAACAAGTCTTTAATTGCCTTTACTGACTCAGTTGTTCTACATTCGATGTTTATAAACAAACATAAATACACTTTTCATAACAACTCTTTTCTATGAAACTATTTTGCAGATATTGCAAATACTCAAAATCACCATTTATGTCATTTCCTTAAACTCCTATTGGACAATATCTAAACTTGTATTGTCATAACTCTCCAATCATATCACTACCATTTCCACTCTCCAAGAAATCACCATATTCTCCTCCCAAAACTTCTAGCTATAAAAAATCATGTAACCATGTACATTTTACCTTATCATTTTTACCTTTTTCTGTTAACCTTATTATTCCTACGTAACTTACTATTTAGTATTTCACTGTTTTATATCTTGTTTAATACAACCATTTAACATTTACGAGTATTTAATTATTTTGTAACCAATATTTTCATTACAAAATATTGGCGCCCGAACATAAAAAATCCTGTGTTTTGTTTTTTCAAAGAATAGTCTAGAAAAGTGTGAAATTTTATAAAAATTTTATTGAACTAATTTACAAAAAGTGTAAAAGATTTTTTGGCGCATTTAACGTGCAGAATAAAAAAAAAATAAAAATTTTTTCAAAAAAAAAATTTAAAAATTTCCAGAACCATCAAAAATCTTGCTGTCCAAGGAAACCGTTCGAAGTGCTGTCGTGTAATCATCAACCATGTGCAGAATCCAAAACACCTGTGGAAACAAAAGAAACAACAAAATCCTGTAAGTTTACAAAAATTAAACCCATGCACAACGAAGATTGGGATATTCAAGTAACTTCAAACGCACCTTCATTCAAAGCTAACCACTGGATTACATCCTTAACAAACAAAGATTTAAAAAATCTATGGTCAAATATAAATCCTCAACCCTTTCCTTCAGAAAATTCTAGACCAGAAATCCAATTAGCCATCAGTCTCTATATCCAATCTCATCCAGATCCTATAATTAACACTCTCCTTAAAAAAGATAACGTAAAAGATTTAATATCACCTTTAAAAATTAATCGTGAAGCTAAAAATAAAGCCATAAAATTAATATCAAATACCTGTGATAAAAACAACACATTTAAATTAACAAGTGAATCTAAAACAGAACCTGAAGAAGAAACAGTAGAGATTAGTTCACAAGAATCTCTAATAGATTTAGTATCACCTCCAAAAGATATAAACAAATCATTTAGAATACCCGAAAAAATAAAAATGGTTAACGAAATAAATTCTAATATCAGACCTTCAACATTTTCGAACACATCTTCAGAAAATATAAAAACATTCCTAAAGCAATTTGAAAACGAATGCGAAGCTTTTGAAGAAGTATGAAAATACCTAAAAAACCAAACATCACAATTATAGCACCAAGTGGAAAAAACAAAATCCAATGTCGTTTGTACCTACCGTGCAATGTTCTAGGTATTGATACCTATGGTCTCATCAACTATGGAGCAGAATCAACACTCATACATCAAAAACTTGTAAAAAATGTAACGTTAGAACCTACTTACGATACAATATATGCAGCAAATGAAATTCAACTCAAAATAAAAGGAGTTTCAACAATTCCAATTATCTTTAAAGGACGTTCATTTCCGATCAAAGCATATATCGTAGAGGATCTAATCGAAAACATTATTATAGGTTACAATTTCCTAGAGAAATATAGGACAATCATAGATTTTTCCAATGGAAAATTTTCAATTCCATGTGAATATAAAACCATATCAATATCAATTCCAAAAAAATCATCAATTAATAGACCAGAAGAAGAACAGTA